>BSBM01001540.1:4187500-4787500 GCA_027924585.1 Larix kaempferi
AATGGTGTTAAATAGTATGATTTGATTTCTGTAGTACTGCGACCAGCCTGATTCCGTAGTAGTCTATAACGCATTCTGTAGTTCGGTAACACTGTTCCAGTAGGCCTGTAGTAGCATTCTTCCAAGGCATATTTCAAGCATCTATTTCCCTATGTACTCACATCGCTTTTGAACAATGATCCAGATATTAAAGCTTAGGCACTCTCCCATTATTTTGGTTGCTCATAAAGATTGCTTACTTTCAATACTGTGGTTAATTAATGGTATTCACTTCTTAAAGTTCTAATTACTTCATAGCATTAGATAATGGCATTCTGAACTTGGTTTTGGCAATTGAGTAGGTTAGACCAAACTTCTAGTTTTATGCATTTGATTTACAGTAATTGCTTCTTAGATTAAAGTTCCAGCTTTCATTAGTTTAGAATAGGTCTTCTACGTTTTCAGCATTCAATTTCATAGTATAAATTCATTGTTTTCAACAAGTCAATTCTTAGGAACATATTTATTGTTTTCAGCATTTAAAATCGTTTATATAGATTTATTGTTTTTAGTATTTGAACTTCTTAGCATAGGTACTTTTCATCCATAGATTAGGCAATCCTTTCCCAGCTTATTTGATTTCTTTTAGGAAAACCCTTAAACACTGATACCAACACCCAACCACGACAAAGACTATCCTATAAGAGTGCATATAGTGCCCGCACCTCTGAAGTTTGTATGTCCCCCAGGTTGATAATTAAAGTAGGCTCCTAGTCTAGCTGCCCTCATTAGGCATCCATTTTGAGAGCTCACCACTTTTTGGCGCCATTGTCGGGGAGGTGCTAAATCTTTTAGGAGACATCTTCACCAAACAAAAGAAAAAGAAAAAAACCACATATTAAAAAAACAACATAAATATTTTACCAGTGAATTCCTCGTCGACAAAGGGATAGGTTTGGACGCTTTTTGCCTAAGCGCCCCATGAACAACAACGGTAACAATAGTTCTGACCACTCTCAGTTTGAATTCCTAAACTCTGAAAACGAAGCTGACTCCACATACGATCCAAACAGAGACAACTTTTCTACTAGTTCCAGCTCAAACACCACTATGGCAGACGAAGAAGAGGAACCTAGGGAGCTGTTCACCTTCCCCATTAGCATACCTCTTGGAGATGCTAGGATGAAGAATATCAACCCTAACAATTTTCCAAACTTCCATGGATTGACTTCAGAAGATCCTGACGCATTCCTATTTGAATTTGAGGTAGTTTGCAGATCCTTTGATTACACTACGGATGCACAAAAGCTAAGACTTTTTCCCTCCACACTAAAATATTTATCACTTAGGTGGTTCATGAGTTTAGAAGGAAATAGTATTTTCAGTTGGGACCAAATGAAACAAGCATTCCTAGAAAAATATAGGGACTACTGCAAAGCAAAAGATACAAGGGATGAAATATTTAGGATGCAGCAGGGAGACCGTGAATCCTTAGAAGACTATGCCCAACATTTTCAGCTCAGCTACAAACGAGCTAACCATTGCACCCTATACCTTGAATCGCTGAAACTTATCCTTCTTAGAGGGATCAAAGAAGATAATTTTGAGATCTTAAACCTCTTGGGAGATGGAGACATATTCCGGAAAACTTATGACTAGATACTATAGATCTTCAAAAACCATTATAGGTCTAGGAAAAGAAAAAATGGGACAAGAGATACACATCTATCCATAGGATCATCCTCATCATCTGCAGGACCAAACATTACAAAATATGATCTAGGGAACCTCCTTGATGACATGAAAAATGACATCCTACAGTCATTGGCCATGCAACTTGATGCACTTCAAATAAAGAAGAAGCAGGATTAAATTAACCAAGCATTGGCAGTATTCTGTCCTCGTTGTAGAAAGAAACATGAGAAGCGGCAGTGCACATTAAATACCATAGAAATATGTGGTCTCTGCATTGACGATCACTCCACTGATAAATGTCCCCGCTTACCCTCATGTAAGGCTGCTATTCAAGATCCTGCAACTGAAGGAGCAATAGAACAGCTTTGTTTTATAAATCAAAGAAGGAATAATTTTGTCAAACTATACCAACCTATCAATCAAGCCTACTATAATCAGGGCCAGCAAAATTGGAACTTTGCACCAACTCCATGGCAAGCACAGCCAAATCCAAACCAATGGCAGCAAAATCAACAGACTTATCAGCAGAATCAACAAACTTATCAACCACCCTATCAACAATCTTATTACCCAGAGTCTTACCCTCCATACCCCCCACTTTTTCCTCCATTAACTACGAATTATGCAAATCAATACCCCCATCCATCAAATTAGAGAGCCCCATTACAACAACCACTTATTATGTTGCCCCCACAGACTCAACCACCCCCCAGACCCCCAACGATTCCATCCCAACCCATCCCAAACCCTAAGAATAACAGACCTCCACAACAGTAACATACTTATAACGTTGAGATCACACAATTCCCTACCTATGTCATAGACACCATGGAAATAAACGAAATAAAACTCAGGTCTGGGAAAACGTTGCAAAATACATCCACGCAGAGTATCCAAGAACCTGAAGCTCAAGAAGAAACAACACAACCCTATGTTCAGCATCCGGATGAACCAAATCCTCAAGAGGAAGAAACTCAACCACTCCCACGAAACAAAAATCCTCCATTTCCAGAAAAACTTATACGCAGTACAAAAGAGGAAGAAGAAAATGCAATCTTAAATGAATTGAAGCACTTAAACATCCAGATTCCGATTTTACAAGCCATAAGGGATGTGCCCATATGTAACAAATTTATTAGAGAAACTTGTCTGAAGAAACCAGGGAGGAGGAAGCGTGACCCGCCAACCATAAATGTAGTGGGACAATTGGATGATTTGATGTTGGGTATTATTATTAACCCTAAATATCTTGATCCAGGCAGTCCTGTAGTGAACTTCACCATCAATAACAAACAAATAAATAGAAGCTTAATTGATTTGGGAGCTGCTATCAACATGATGACTAAGGAAACCATGATATACCTAGGACTCCAATCAATGGTCAGACCAACGACTACAGTACTCCAACTAGATGACACATCCACTGTGAAACCTGAAGGGATGCTCGAAGACATGATGATCAATATTGAATCCTAGGAATACCCAGGTGATTTCATAGTCATTGAAGTCAAAAGTAGACTTAGTGGTTATCCAATCATACTAGGCAGACTGTGGTTGGCAACTGCAGACACTTACATAGGTTGTCGATCAGGAAACATGACTATCACCAGTGGACATGGCAGGAAGAAAATCACGATTTACCCACCAGCAAGGAAATATTCAGACTTAGAATATCAAAATTGGACTGATGATTATAACGACACACCAAATCAAAACCTACGACCTGTCCTAACAATTGATGCTGCACTATCATTAAAAGCAATAGATGAAGATGGTCATATAGATAGGTTCATACAAAATGCATATTCTAACAATGTTGGTCTTGAATTTTTTTTGACACAGACCAGCAACAAGAAGGCGAAAGTTCAAACCATAACTTAAATAAAATGTGGGCAGAAGTGCTATCTCTGCAAGAACAATCAGAGAAATCAAAGACAATGGAAATTATGCCTGGAAAGACAATCAACATTAATTCCAATCTCAAGCCAAAGCAAGAAGCACGGTTAATGAAAGTATTATCACAACAAAATAAAGCTTTTGCATGGGCATATGAAGACATGAAAGGTATGCATCCCGATATTTGCAAACATTACATTTACATCAAAGAAGGTTCTATCCCTATTAGGCAACCACAAAGGAGGTTGAACCCAGCATCAAAGGACATTGTCAAAGTAGAACTACAGAAGTTATTAGATGCTGGGTTCATATATCCCATCTCTAACAGCAAATGGGTCTCACCACTGGTCATAGTCCCTAAGAAATGAGGCAAATGGAGAATTTGTGTGGACTACAGAGATCTAAATAAAGAAACCAAGAAAGATCACTTTCCACTGCCATTTATAGATCAGGTGCTAGACACATTAGCTGGGAACAAGTATTTTTCATTCTTAGATGGTTTCAATGGGTACAACCAAATTTTAATACACCCAGCTGATCAAGATAAGACAACGTTTACATGCCCCTGGGGTACTTATGCATACAGAGTACTACCCTTTGGGTTATGTAATGCTCCAACAACATTCCAAAGGGCCATACTAAGTATATTCTCTGAATTCATAAATGATCAAATGGAAGTCTTCATGGATGACTTCACACCCTATGGACAAAAATTTGATCAAGCATTGACCCATCTTGAATTGGTATTGAAAAAATGTATTGAGATGAACCTATGTCTGAGCAATGACAAATGCAGAATGTTAATGGAAGAAGGCATTGTTCTAGGACATCATATATCACAGAGGGGGATAGAGGTTGATCAAGCAAAAGTTTCAGTAATCAAAACGCTGCCACCACCTGTTAAACAAAGGGATGTGAGAAGTTTCCTTAGACAAATAGGGTACTGCAGGAGATTTATTGAAAATTATAGCAGGATTGCTACCCCAATGTTTGCACTTCTCACAAAAGACACTGAGTTAATATGGAAAAACCATTGCATGACAGCATTTGATAACCTTAAGGAGAAAACAATTACAGCTCCAGTACTCCAAGGACCAGACTGGGCACTTCCATTCCACATCCACTCAGATGCATCAGATAAGGCAATCGAGTCTGTCCTTGGACAAGAAAAAGAAAAGAAGCCCTATGCAATATATTATATCAGTAAAAATTAAGCAGGGGCATAATTAAATTATACTGTCATTGAGAAGGAATTTTTGGCTGTCATACATGCCATTAATAAATTCAGACACTATATCACTGGCTACCAAGTTTTTTTTCATACAGACCATTCAGCCATAAGGTATCTAATGAACAAACCCAAAACAAGTGCTCGAATCATTAGATGGCTGCTGCTCCTCCAAGAGTTTGACATCACCATTTTAGATCAGCCAGGTAAACACAATGTGGTGGCTGACTTTCTATCTAGGCTCACACATGGACAAGACAATGAGGTAATCAATGACAGTTTTCCAGATGAGCACATTTTTGCCATATCTACAAGAAGCCCATGGTTTGCTGACATAGCAAACTATTTAGTGTCTGGGAAGTTTCCAGAACATTACAGTTACAGAGAAAAGACTAAAGTAATAAGGCAAAGTGCCACATACACATGGATAGAGGGCATGCTCTTCAAACAAGGACCAGATCAAATACTTAGAAGGTGCATTAGAGAAGATGAAGTGCATGACATAATGCATGCCACTCACAATGAACCATGTGGAGGACACTACGCTGCAAAGAGGACAGCCTATAAAATTTTACAAACAGGGTACTATTGGCCAACACTCCACAAAGATGCTTATGAAGATGTTTCACACTAAGATGCCTGCCGAAGGATGGGGAAACCAACACAAAAAGAAGAAATGCCACTCCATCCACATATCTCCTTGGAGGCATTCGAAAAATGGGGATTTGATTTCGTTGGTCCAATCAACCCGCAGTCAAATCAGAAGAGCTACATCCTAGTATGCACTAACTACCTCAAAAAGTGGATTGAGGTAGCGGCACTTTCTACATCCAATGAAACCAACATGGCAAAATTCTTCACTGAGCAGATATTTCACAGGTTTGGAGTACCAAGAGAACTAGTCTCTGATCAAGGCCCACAATTTACATCAAATTTAATAGAAGACTTGCTTAAAAGAAATAATTTCAAGCACAGACAGTCCTCCTCCTATCACCCTCAAGCAAATGGTCAAGCTGAGGTAACCAACAGAGAATTAGAAAGAATTTTGACAAAGATTGTCCAACTCCACAAAAGAGATTGGGCTGACAGACTGAGTGAGGCAGTTTGGGCCTATAATACCACATGGAGGACAACAACAGGATTCACACCTTATGAATTAGTATATGGAAAGAAAGTCATGTTGCCAATTGAATTTGAAATAAAGACATTAAGAATTGCAGCTGACTTAAATATGGAACTAACAGATATACAACAAGAACGCATGCTACAATTGAATCAACTGGATGAGCAATGCCAACAAGCACTTGGCCATATTGAAATCATCCAACGGCAAAGAAAAAAGTGGCATGACAAACACCTAAAGGATAAAAGGTTCAAGGAAGGTGACTAGGCACTACTCTATGACTCCAGGTTTCACACATTCAAAGGAAAGCTAACAACCAAATGGCTGGGACCTTACATAATTCAAAAGATCTATGAAAATGGAGCTGTAAGGATCATTACAATTGATGAAGAAGAGTTTCCTATGTTAGTAAATGGACATCGGCTCAAATTTTACAAGAAGCCACAATCCAAGGAGGAGTTTACACAGATACTCTACTAGCAACAACTGATGCCGATAGAGAGTATCGAAAATAATTGAAATTCAGTTGATATAAAAGAAAAAAGAAAAAAAGATATAAAAAATATATGTATATATAAAAAGAAAAAATAGAAAAAAAATGGCAAAATGCCAAATAACAAACTACAAAAATGATAAGGTAAAATTGCAGGGCATCATACATCCCCACAAAGAAAGAGCATTCAAACTACAGAATTCAATTGAGCTAGCCAGTAATATATTCAAGTCAGCAGCAAATATATCACACTACAGAAGTCAATCAAGCGAGCCTGCTATTAATCAAAACATGCTACTATTCAAGCGAGCCAGCCGCGTATACCCGGGAAGACAGCAAAGGTATCAACTACTACAGAATTCATTTCCAGCAAACAAGCTATTTATTCACATCTGCAATTTCTTCACGCGATCCTACCATCTATTCAAGAGAGCCAACATAGATTACAACAATACAATGAAGAATCTGAAACCCAATGCAAAAGCATCATCACAAAGTCGAATCAGAAAATGGCACAAAGTTCAAAAGCAGCCAATACAGCAAATTCAAACGAACACAGGGAAAAATCAACAAGCGCACATAACTACTGACATGCCAAAATTTACTACAGATATTGCCAAATCTACTACAGAATCCGCCACGCATAAAAATCGGGCCAGATCATGAACTCGGGTACGCTAAAACATAACGAGGTAATCTCTAAACATCTTTGTTTTATTTTTTAGGCCAAATAATTATCCCCCAAAACATTTATATTCGGAAGCTGAGGACAGCTTACAACTTCATTCGGCGGCACGGTTCAGTTCAGAATGACCTCAATAAATCATGATTGCTACCTAAGTCATATCAGCCTCAATAAATCATGATTACTACCTTTGTCATGTCAGCAAATAATAAACCCGCATCTAGTCGCCATACTTCCAAATAATCAGAGCAAATGGGGCAAGATACAATCATAAAACGAGAAGCAGGGCTCGATCAAGCAGCAGGTACAACAGACGTTAATGAGGATAAGTGCAGAAAGGCAGTTAAGTAAGGCTGCATAATCTTCCAAAAAGCTAGTTTTGCATATACGAAACCTCTCATAACTCTCCAGAATCAAGAAACTGGAAGTTAGTGTGGTCACGCAAACAACAATCCAGCCCTCAGACCGGTAATCAAACTCGACCATTTGAGGAAAGATAGCCACGCTCCAAGTGTTGGTTTATTGTTATAGTAAAGGATTTCAGGATAACAAAAGGTTTCAAGAAAAGCGAACCAGAGGAACACAGTGCTATTTATCAGAACTCGCGAATCCTAGCAATCATCCGCAGCACGGGCTGGATGCCTTTCATCTTAGGATTGAGAGGATACAATGCAGGGGTGGCTCTGGAGTTTGCAAGAAATTTAAAACATATCAAGGATGAACAGTTCGTCACCCGAGTGAAGGGGTTACGTATAAAGTTGGATGATGAAGTGATTACCAAATTCACTGGTCTACCAATGGGCCTGCATTGGAGCAGGGATGACCGAGAGGAAAACCATGAAGCAAAGGCATCATTTTTCAAGCAAGGAGAGGTCTATGACGAAGATAAAAATGGATTCAAAAGACTCTCCATGCCAGCACCGTGGGATGAAATGGCTGTAATCGTCCAGAAGTACATTACATGCACTGGTAGGTTAAGTTATGTCCCCATTTTTCATTTTCGAATTCTAGAGTTGTTGAGGCACAGGGCCCATCTTCCACCAAACAACAACATTAGTATTCCATACTACCTACTCCTATCTCTAACAGAAATGAGCAAGAAAGTGATTAAAGGAAAGGAGGATGCTTTAGCCCATCATGGGATGATCAAATTAATAGTTTGTGAGGAATTAAAAGTGCATATCCCAGAGCTTTCTTGGGAAGAATTCATGTTGGTATCTGTTGAGGATGTTCAAATAATGAAGGGTACACCCACAGTTGGCATACCCCTGCCACCTGGATCAAAGAGCAAGATCGCCTCTACATCAAGGACGAAGAGGAAAATCGACCTGGACAGTGTGGCTGATACCCTGGTGAAGATAAAGCATTCACAAGATGACTCCTCCAAAACGAACCCAGGTATTTCTACCAGTAATCAAGGGCCGAAGAGACGAAGTAAAAGATTCACACAAGCATCCAGAATCTGAATTACCAAGGAAGAAAAAGGGGAACCCAGTTCCCTAGTTCAAAATGTGTCTGATGAGGACGATGATCTTTGGATAGATCAGGAGGATCCCACTACACCAGAAGAGCTGGATGAACAAGAGGAGCAGGATGCAAAGAGGAGCATGATGAACAAGAGGAACAGGATGCATAAGAAGAGCGGGATGAACAAGAAAAGCAGGATGAACAAGAAGAACAGGATGCAAAAGAAGAACAGAATGCACAATAAGAGCAAGACAACTTTCAGGGGAACCCTCCTGAGCACAATGAAAACCCTGGGGTCGTCAACCAACACGCTGAGGCATGGGAGAAATTGGAAAAGCTCATAAAGGAGCTGGAAAAGTTGAGAATTGAATCAGGAAGCAAGCCGACATCTCCCCCGTTTTCACCTAAAAAGACACAAATCCTGAAAATGCATCATGCAGGGGAGCTAAGACTGGCTGAGCAGAAAAATTCAACACTTAAAGAGAAATTGGTTGAGGCACAATGGGATCTAGCCAAGAAGGACCAGGAGATTGTTCAATTAAGGGACGTTTTGGCTACTACCACTAAAATATATGATAAACTATTGGACCTCAGGCCGCCATCAGCAATTTATGCAGTTTATCTACAGGAGAAGTGGGGCAAATTCCAACTCCAAAGGTTAAAACAGGGACTCCCGATAGAGATAAACTCCCCCAAAGAATTTATGGATGCATCTCTAAACTCCACAGAGTTGGAGAAGGACTAGCTAAGTGAATTTTTCTTGCACAATTTTGTAGTTCCTAGCTCACCCAACTGGTCGCCAAACCCTTACATGGGTGATTTCCAGTTGAGGGCACTGTGTTCATGGATGAATCATGAAATTGAGCGAGCTCAAGACCACCACATTTACGTTGCAACAAAATGGCAAACTACATTAATGGTCAGGGCAAAGGCAACTCACCCTGAAAGAATAATTTACAACCATAGGATCCTCACCCAGGATGAGGAGCTAATCCCCATTCTCCTTGCAAAGTAGCAGGAGGCTATGGCTCACTTTGATGTTACTCTCCAAAGCACACACAAAGAGGTTCATGACTCCATTAAGGAAAGATGGCGCAGAGTAGCAAATGATCTAAAAAGAAGAGAGCTCCACTCCCCTCTCAGACTTGAAGATGCTCTTTTCAAAGCCAAACTCTACAGGGAATCCCTGATAAGGAATTAACTCAGATGTATTGGAATGAGGTTGAATCCCCAATTCTTCCTTCCCCTGGTTATTAAGGAACAGATTAATGAAGAAGAAGAGGGGAGAGCATGGGTCAAGGAGGTTCAGACCATGGGCTACCACAGGCAGGTAGGGACCCCCAGGGTAGTAGCATGGGACATCAGAGAAGTCGTCGACGAGTTGAATCTGTCACCCAAGGATGGGTGAATCCTTCAAGTATAGGGGAGAATGATGAGTCCAAGATACAGGTATCTGATATCCTTTTCCCCACACCAAAATCACAAGAAAGGGTGAAGAAATACACTTGTTTTGTGGGAGAAATGATTTACCTTGATTATTTAATGAATTTGTTTTAAAGATTATTCTTGTATGTTTGAATGTGTGTTCAATAAACTAATTATGTGAAAATCGAGTATGATTGAGCAGGTCCAAGTACATTAAAGGACAAACATGCAGATCAAGCAGAGGACTGAAAGATCATGCAAAGCTCAACACCTTTTTGCTAATTTCTAGAGAGAACACCTGTTCAAACAGAATTGACAATTAGACATATAAGTTAGGTTAAGCATTAGAGGCATATATATATGAGTCTCTTGGCTAGCGAGAGGATCCTGTTGCCATTTTTGAGAACCATTGTTTTACGTTTTTTATACTGTCGAGATACTTTGAGTTACAGACTTTTGTTAAACTATGAAGTTGCTATTTTGAATAAAGAATTGATGTTGCTTTCAATTCAACATATATAAGTTTTCTCCACTCCTGAGTACGGGTTGGAGAGGGCTCCTCCAACACATAAGTCAGGAGATCTTACTGTTCATGTATTTTTCATTATGTGTTTTACATTGACTGAAATCTATATTACATATGAAATCATTTGAATGGTGTTAAATAGTACGATTTGATTTCTGTAGTAATGCAACCAGTTTGATTCCGTAGTAGTCTATAACGCATTCTGTAGTTCGGTAACATTGTTCCAGTAGGCCTGTAGTAGCATTCTTCCAAGGCATATTTCAAGCATCTATTTCCCTATGTACTCGCATCGCTTTTGAACAATGATCCAGATATTAAAGCTTAGGCACTCTCCCATTATTTTGGTTGCTCATAAAGATTGCTTACTTTCAATACTGTGGTTAATTAATGATATTCACTTCTTAAAGCTCTGATTACTTCATAGCATTAGATAATGGCATTCTGAACTTGGTTTTGGCAATTGAGTAAGTTAGACCAGACTTCTAGTTTTATGCATTTGATTTACAGTAATTGCTTCTTACATTAAAGTTCCAGCTTTCATTATTTTAGAATAGGTCTGCTACGTTTTCAGCATTCAATTTCGTAGTATAAATTCACTATTTTCAGCAAGTCAATTCTTAAGAACATATTTATTGTTTTCGGCATTTAAATTCCTTAATATAGATTTACTGTTTTCAGTATTTGAACTTCTTAGCATAGGTACTTTTCATCCATAGATTAGGAAATCATTTCCCAGCTTATTTGATTTCTTTTAGGCAAACCCTTAAACACTGATACCAACACCCAACCACGACAAAGACTATCCTATAAGAGCGCATATAGTGCATGCACCTCTGAAGTTTGTACATCCCCTGGGTTGATAATTAAAGTAGGCTCCTAGTCTAGCTGCCCTCATTAGGCATCCATTCTGAGAGCTCACCAAGTGGCTTCATCACCTCTTGATTCCATAGCATTCTTGAGAAGATAGAAGAGAGAATAAGAGAAGAATTGGAATTTTGACTGGAAGGATTCACTGTGGTTCCTTCAACAATTCATATGAGCACAAATTTTTCTGTAGATGTCTTCATAAAACTTGCATAAAATATTCTTCAACAAAAACAAACTTTCATGGTCTTCAATGGTCTTCAACTGGATCTTCAATTGGAACACAATTGAGTAGAATGGTAACAATTGGGGCACATCACCCAACTGATATTAGAGGCACATCTCTCCAATCATGAGAAGCTTCATTTCTCTCAAATTCATAAACAAAATAAGCCAAAATTTTGTGAATAGAGCTCTCTCTCTTTCTTTTATAGAATGAATGACCTGAGGCTAAGTCATCTCCACCTGTGAGAGTAGGTCACCTCCACTAGTGGATCCTCATGAGTTGGCTTGGACCTTCCTGCTTTTGGATTAGCTTTGTCTTTCTTTCCTCCTTTATCATGTTTCCTTCTTTATCCTTTTTTCCTACTTTATCCTGATTTTCCTGATTTTATCGTGATTTGCTGCTTTTAGCATGTTTTTGACCATTTTTAGCAATTTCCATCCTCCTTGGTCAACTTGGCCTCTCTAATTCACCCTCATGAGCTTAGCTCATTATTTCTAATCCAGATATTAGTAATTAGAAATAAAATTAATCAAACCAACTAATTAATTATTCCAAAGTGCATATTCTGGAATTTAATTAATTAAATGCCTCCAAACCAAAATTAATCCCTTGGAATAATTTAATTCTTTTCCTAGTACTATTGGCATCATTAATTAAATATTTTAATGCTTATGACCTAGTGACATAGACCTTGTCAAAATTTGGGTACATGACAGTGTGTAAGCTTAATTTAGGATTCTCCTATCTCAGTTGTAGAGCTCATATCATCCTTTTCATTCGACGTTTCATCTTCACCTCGATCTAAATGGCTATTAATCCATGGCTTAACACTTGATTGGTCCATGATCCCTATTGGAGGGTCATTTGCTTAATGATAAATTGTGAGAAACTCATATGTAAATTATTTTTCCTTTTCCTTTAATATATTGCCTCAAGTAGTTGTTTGGTTGGGGTTGTGGATTGTTTGCTTCTCTGAAACCACGTAATACAACAAAGTGTCGATATATGATATATTTGTGTGAGTAATTGCTTGAGGTGTTTGAACTATGTGAAAATATCATGTTTTAATCTAACACCATAAAAGTAAGAACATCAACCATACAAGTAAGGAGGAACATTAATAGAGACATATTTTCCAAACCCCATAATTGTCTATTGTTATAAGCCTCACATCTTAGGATTACCCTATTCCTCTTTCAATTTGTGCACATAGAAAGGCTAAACACAAGGATTTTGTTGAACATAAGTCAAAGTTGCATTGGAATAAAGACAAGGCATCTATATTAAACATAAATCGACACTCGTCAAAAAACTATTTTCTTAATCTAAATATAAACAAGAACTTATTGCTTTGCAACTTCCTTTTATTATGACTTAAAACATCACAAATGCACTACACACTAATAATGTAAAAAAATTTATAAACTCTCTATATGCTTAGACATGTGATGTAGTGAATAGCATCTCCTTCTTAGCAAACCCTTATTTTATATATATAACTCTAAATATTAGAAAAGTATATCATTTTAAGTGAAAAATAAAAAATAGATAAAATAATTTCATAAATAAAATAGTAAATCTACTTTGAAAACCAAACAAACCCTTTAAAAAAAATTTAATCACCCCATACATGTACATTTTCTTGTCTATTCACATTCTAAGCTAGGGAGTAACCTAAAAAAAAGTATGGGAAAATGATAATAAATAAATAAATAAGTAACATAAGTTTTTTTTTCAAAACTGAAAAGCTACAACTTGTTATTCCATATAGAATCAAAGTTATATATAGTGTTCATGATGACAACATATCAACTCAAAATCTTCCAATTTGAAGAACAATCTGACTGAATTTCATTAAAGCTAACATGATATAGGCTACAGTAGACAAAATCAAAATATAGCCATTCAGAAATCTCAAGTTCAGCAGTACCAAAGACTCAAAGACTAGAAAATATAAATTGCGCCAAAATCCACCAGTTGATCATCAAGCATCTCTTCGAAGCGAAGGAATCCATCCATGGGCCCAATGGAATTCTTGGATAGAGCATCACCTCTTCCATTTAACTCCCTGTAGATATCAACAAAGTCCATAAAGTAGAAGTTATTGATCAAATCGCGTGTTTTTGTTGCCAATTGATCAAGCTTAATGACCTGAAGAGATGAATCCCCAGAGGCCCAATACCCCTTCTAAGAGATAACCTAAGAAGTCCCCAAAGAGAGAGGAGTTCGGCTCTAGTATTGGAGCGCATGCCAACACTAAACCTTAGGTTCACCTGATGATCTCTTTTAATTTTTAAAACCATTCCATCCCACAGTATCCATTATTCTCAGTGCCATCAAAATATCTCGTAGAAATACCATCCACCAAAGTAGGAGCTATTGGAACCCTGAGCTTAAAGTAACTCTTTTGATTACTGTACATGAAATGAGCATATGATTTTGGAACAAATATGATAACTAGAAGGCATAATATCTTGAAAAAGAAATATGTTCCTAGAATTCCACACTGTCTAAATGGTAAACAAAGAAATTTCCTTAAAATACGATTTAGTATGGAACCAGTTATATATGCACTTTTGGAAATCAAATCCCTTCTAGTGATCCTAGAAATGAAGGATTCCACAGAGCTCAGTGCATATATTTAAAAAAAAAACATTGGTTAAATAAGTGAGAGACCGATTCAACACTTTCCTTACATAGAATGCAAATACTATGACTAATAAAACCTCTTTTAAATAAATTCATGATATTAAATTAATATATGCTTGATATCATAAGCATAATAAAATAAAGTTATTGTTTTTTGGTCATCCACATTTATTTAATTACTTACATTTATAACTGATATTTTTATGGATCCAATGCAACAACTATAAGATGTAACTTTTCAAGTTTTCATTTTCCTTTTGAATATATAGAAAATAATGAATCATTAATTTTGTCGAAGAAAACATGTTTATAGTGTTTCACAAGTATATGTAGAACATTTTTTACTAACTATTCTTTATGGGTTACTAATCTATTTTTACTATCAAGATCATATTTAATAGATCTCCAATATGAAATGATATTTAACGTATTGGAAAAAGTCTAATTTAACATTATCCTCAAGGATATAAACATGATCAAGCTTCTTTTCAATTAGGTTTGTACGATTTGTATAATGAAATATAATTAGCACTTTATGATTACATGTTTATTTGTAACTATCCACGCTCTTTATTCTAAAATGATGATGATACATACCAATACACATCTTCCCTGCAACAACTTAAAGGATTAAGGTGTGTAGTTCCACAAATACATACCTTCACTTTATTATGGGGTGAATTAGATGTGTATTTGTGTTCATGTTTGTTTGTTATATTTCACACTCTACTAAATTTCTTTATGAGAGATTAAATTCACACCTTTACTCCCCAACTAATCATGTGGGATGAAGGTGTGCATTTAGACTTAAGAGGGTGGTTGGTGGTGGGTGAAGGACATGAAGGTGTGCATCATGTGGATCTATGAGGGAGGGTGGTGGTAGGGTGAAAGACTAGTAAGGGGGTGAAGTTGTACAATTGTGTGCCCAAAATATGATGAAGGTGGTAGGGGGATGAAGGTGTGAATTTGTCTTTCACCCCTTCACCACCCACACAAATGCACAACTTTGCTTCCAACACCCATTTACATTCAACCCCCACCACCTTGCCATCTTCACCCCCGCACCTCTTATTTTAGTGGCTATTAGGAGAGGGTGAAAGTCAAACGCACACCTTTACCCCCCCTCGCCCTCCTACCTACTTTCCCATCTCCAAGGGACACAAATGGACACCTTCACCCTTATGTCAATGGATGGTGAAGAAAAAATGCACACCTTCACCCCTCATGTCGGTGGGTGGTGACAATGGGTGAAGGAAAAATGCACACCTTCATCCCATGGGTATGCAAATGCATGGTGGAGGGAAATGAATATGTGCATTTGTGTATGTTTACACTTTCAATACTTGAGAAATATAATATATATCATTCAATAAATAATCTTACACTTATAGTTACACTACATGGATATTTATAATTTATATGAAACTAAAATATATCATCTATTGCATATTGTTCTTTCGCATCAAACTCTTATGTTCAATGAATCTTCATTTTCCATGTTGCTTACACCCATTTTATAAGTATGCATATTCTACGAGGCATGATGATGTAATTCTTCAAGAAGTGCAACATGGGGAAATAAACTTTTGAATAATTGCATTTCTTATAAATATTTTTTACGCATTTCATCATGCACCTCTATCCATTTCTTGGTTGCCTCATATTAAATAAAATAAATTTATTTATTCAATCCGAATCACCCTACAATGTTATTTTTTGACATTTTTTCAAGGAAAATAGTTATTCAATTAAAAACACAATTAGATTTATATATGTTAAATAAGTATACCTCTCAAAATATTTGGTTTTCCTATTGTTTTGAGTAATTAGATCATTGCAATATGTTGTGACCCTTTGAGACATATATGAGGTTAAATGTAAATTTAATGATGGGTTGGCTTGGTAAGGGTTACATGTGCAATTAGTAAGAATGAGTATATATAGAGGCCAATAGAGCTATTATTGTGTACATATGGACTTATGATTTGGGAATATGAATGTTATACTTGAGTTATTTGGGAGATATTCTCTTAATGTATAACGAGTTACTGCATAAGTCATAATTATAATCACGTTTGAGAGTTGTGATCCACTCCTATATTTGATGTACATTGTGGATATGCAAGGTTATCATGATATGTTAAGTATCAGGCTTCTAATTTTTGGTATTAATTAAAGAAGATGATTCTTGGTTTACCACATAATAATTTTGAGAGGTATGCATATACAAGGTTTCTCTATAAACTTGGAGTAAGTTTGGCCCCACAAAACCCCACATGGCCATATAGAAATCACATATGAAGCCATTGAGTCTTGGTCACTTATCCTCAACTATATTCATCAAAGAAACAATCATCTCATCCAATGCCATATCTTGCCACTCGAGCTTAGGGGATGTTAGACACAATGGCTCACAAAGAGGGGGGGGGTGAACATTGAGCCAACAGTTTATTCAATTTCAATTTCAATCACAATCTTATATCATCATTCACACATTCACTTCAATATCATATTCATCAATAACCTGTATCATCTAAGCACATATCAAGTAAAACATATTATCACCAACACATTGCAAAAGACACAAAATATAATTGTAATCTTTAGTATTTGTTCAACCGGCTACAACCGTGAGGAAAATCAACACCTACTGATACAGAAGCACCAACTTCCAATCCAAGACACTACTTGGTATTTTTCTTAGATCCTACTAAGAAAAATAGTTACAAGGCCCTGCTTGTAGTTACATACAGATTTTTATCACCTTACATCACATACGTTATTATTACATCAATCATATCAAACTCATCTTCACATTCTGTCCCAAACATATCATTGTCATTATTATGTTCATGTCATCAGCATCTGAGAATACCCACAACCTGTGATTTTTCCACTGTCATATCAACACTTTGTCCATATACATTCACAGATTTCATCAAACTGTCCTCAAGTATATCTTTATGCTGTTTAGATAATCATCATAAACATGTCTTCAATTATTTACATTGTCCACAAAAGATGTCCACAATCAAGTCTTCACACTGTCCATCAATAGGTTGTCTATATGCATATTCATGTCTTCATCAGCTGCCTGTATTAAACCCAGATGTCAAAGATAAAAAGTCTTTATCATGTTGTTGTTGTGTCATCAAGTCTTCATCAATCATCCAACATCAATATCTTCAGCAATCAGCCAACCCAAAAAATCAAAGATACAAGAATAAATTCTTCATTCTGCTCCTGCTGCTCCACTGCAGCCACCGAACCTATCCTAAGTTTGACCCGAAATCAAAGCTTACTTCTTCTTATCCGAAATATTCATCTATACACACTCAGACTCAGGAAAACAGACTCCTATAGATGTCCTCACATGTGATTGCATCAGGCTTCTTACTGTACCCGAAATTTAGCTCAGTGTTGTCCAAAAATCAGAGCTCTCGGGGAATAAAAAAACTTCCAAAAAGAACTAATCAATGGCTTCCCCCAAAAAAGATGAAAGGTAAACTTTAAAAAAATTTGTCCACTGTAGCTGACTGCTACAGTATCTGAAAATCAGAGCTGACCACCTCCACGAATTTCCTCGGAGCTCATCCGAAATTCCCAGCTAAAATGAGGTTTATAAAAGTGTATTTATATAGGTCATTAAGGGTATTTTTAAGGCTGGCTGACCTGCCTAGAAAATAATTATTTTATTTTGATTTTTATCTTAACCTGAGACAACCTCTCATAAAATAAATGCAATTCTTTATTTTCAATTTTTAGGCTTGGTTGACTTCACATTTTCACCATTTAAATTTATTATAAGATCTTCTTCAAATTTATTTTTCTTCCAGACCTTTACTTCCATTTCTTCAAGAGATTTCTACATCATCAAGAACTAAGCCATCAAGGTGTAAGGGGCTTCAAATAAGCACATCATCAAGTGGTATACTAGACCAACTTCATCATTAATAACTTCATCCATCAAAATTTAAGAGCTTCATATCATCTAGCTATGACATGCCATCATGTTCTTGTCATGGATTCAATACCCAAGCTACTATGTCTTCCTTGTCAACTAGCATGTCCTCATACAAGAGTTTCAAGAATTCTTCCAAGGGGCTATCATTTAGTATTTAATCAAAATGCTTTCCATGGACATCAATCCCATCATCAAATCGTAGCATGGACCATCACCAAGGGATCCAAGATCCCATCCACCCACAAATGACCACATCATCTTCATCAAGTGTACAAGGACCATTAACCCATCAAGTGTGGGTACAAGATCCTCTTCAAGGTGTCTTCATCAAGCAAGAGGCTCCATGACCCCATTAAGACACAAATTACCACAAAATGGGTCATTTGGATCATTAGGTGTTCCAATAGTTCCAATGCCCACATCCAAGGTTCTTCATGCCATGTCATGTCATTACTCTTAGTTTGCTTGCTATGTCATCACTTCAACCTTTGTCATTAATGGCGTGTCATCAATGACAACCATATTCAACAAACCTCCCCTTTGTCATTGATGGCAACACCTCTTCAATTTTCTCCCCCTTTGAAATTAATGATAAAGGGCCAGGTAGCCATTAAAGGCTTCACAATACCTCAAAAAACAAATTGTATCTTTGAGTGCTTCATGAAATTGTACTATTGCAACTTTCTCATTTCTGAACTTCCTCTTTGACTGGGCTTGACATTATGTACCTTTTCCATCTTCAAATTTTTATAAATGAACAAACTCCCCCTATCAATCACATTTTTTCAATCCAAAATTATTTTTCATCTCCTTGATCTTCATATATGTACTGTTGTATTGTCAACAGAACTCTGCTTATGTCAAGTCCAAGATATCTTTGTCACACATATGTCATTGTGATGTCCATCTGCTACTCATTATCATTTGTTGTTGCAACACTGGTCAATGTCTTGGCTGTAATCTTCAATTTGAAATCATGCATCAGCTTCATCAACAAGGTCTGTCAAACATCTGGACATGCTATCATAGGATATGCATTGTCATGTACAAGAACCTATCAAGTAGTATCATCAGCATGTATATGCACTATCATGAGGTAAGCATCATAGTATCACTCTTGCACACATTCCCAAACACTTCTTCAAGAACTGTTCATCATTGCAATTTGCATTTCTATATCCCTGTGTATGATGCTGCAAAAATTCAGATGCCTTGGTTGCTCCCAATATAAGTCATGCTGATGTAACTTTGAATCATCTCCTCCTATCATCATGCATATTTTTGCTTGAAATAGTCATTACCTGCTTTACTATCCCATATGTTCTGAAGCTTCAAGATTAGTGCAAGGAACAATCCATTAATAGGTCAAAATTTTCATCCATCTAGTTCGAGTGAAGAGATCATTCCATATTGTGAAAGTAAGCTTAGCATAAGCGATCAAGTTCTTGTTCTTTGTGCTCAGGATGCTAAACTCATTTTGGTAGTTTGACTTCACTGTAGGATTTCATCATATCCTATGACAGTACTGCTAGTTGTTCTTCATACAATGATAAAAATCTTGATAACCATCTTTACCAATCAGATACCAACAACAGGTGTTTCTTGAGAACATTTTTGTTAATCACTTTTAGGAATGCATCAACAAATTGCTTGCATAAATAAAACATTACTTTACTGCTACTGCTCCCCCTATAACATGCATCTTCCTACACTTTCCAAACTTCATCATTGCATCAACTTTGCTTTTATCTATGTTAAAATTTGCAATCTAATCCAAGGACCTGTTTGGAGTGACCATCAAATACCTTTGATTCCATCCTCCAACTTCATGGACTCATGGTGTGCCAAGGTCTTTAAGAGACCTTAAACTTGGCTTGCCATATGGCAGCCACCTTCATTTTTGCATTGCTCATCAACTTCATTTAAGTCTAGCAAAATGTTCTTCCTTACCCAAACCTTAGAATGTCCTTGGTATTGATTATTTGTCCCTTGGTCTTCAGATCTGCCTGTGTCATGCTTCTTCCACGATTCATTGACTTTTCTTGTTGATGGATATGAGAAGCTTCTAATGAACTGTCTTCTTGAACTCGTGCATACTTGGGCTTTATGGCCAACACCACTACAAGTGAAACATTTCAAAGTATAGCATCTAGCAGCCACATGTCCAACTTGATCACATGCCCAACATTTCATTTGATCACTTCGACTTCCAATATTTCTTCTTCCTTGGAATGAGCAATCCATAGCCCTGTGACCAAATCCATTACAAGA
This sequence comes from Larix kaempferi, assembly GCA_027924585.1. Lineage (NCBI taxonomy): Eukaryota > Viridiplantae > Streptophyta > Pinopsida > Pinales > Pinaceae > Larix > Larix kaempferi. The sequence continues at coordinate 4,207,992 of BSBM01001540.1, forward strand.
ATAACAATAGCCATTAAATCTACTTTCATACCTGGATGTTTGGCTCCATCTTGGAGTTGTCTCTCTTCCTGTAAAGAAATTGCTTTGATGAGAGGGAGCAACTTCATGAGGCACTTTTGAGCTTTCAACTTCTTTGTTGACATGTGCAGGTGCATGAACAGCTTTGCTGGATCCAACTTCAAGAGTCTTGGGGGACCATAAGTCTTCTTCCAATTTGTCTTCTATCTTCTTAAACCCAATCCCAGATTTGTCAAAGGAAGGCCTTTGACACTTTAGAATTTCATCTAGGATGACTGAACTTTCATTGAACTTCACATGAGCTTTTGACTTCTCAATTTTCTTACTAAGTCCAACAATTTCCATTTCAAGCCTCTGGTTTTCCTTTTCTTTTTCTTCTAGCTAAAGCTTCATAACATCTTCTATTCTTTTGGCTTCGTCCAGCTGAGTCTTCGGGCCAATACTAACTCTTCTTGTCTCTTCAAGCTCCTTAGGGTTTTTACACCTCTTCTTGTTCTTTTGCTGATTTGATCTTCAAACTTCCAACTTCATGATTTTGAACTTCTAACTCACTTTGCAAGCCTTTGTTCTTAAATTGCATACCCATGAGCAAGGATTTTGTCTCCTCTTTGTATCTTTCAAATGACCTCAAGACTTTCTTCTTGAGTCTTGGATTGAATTTAAGATCAACATCCAACAATGTGCATGTAAATGCATTATTGGCTTTCAACAAGACTTCTTGTTCATCTTCTGTAAGAACAACTTCATCATCATTACATTCAGAATTTTCATCTATTGAGGAGTATTTACCTTCACTTGAATCCGAAGCTTGTACATACTTTTCTTCTTGCTTCCCATCCTTGACTTCTGTTTCTTTTTCTTGAATCTTCTTTTGGTATTCTTCTTCCAGCTTAAACTAGACCTCCTTGGTTGAAGTGTACTTTCCAATACTTTCTTTTATAGGGCTTGAGAGTCTAACCATAAAAAACTTCAATGCAATCTTATTATATTTCTCAACTGTTGTCTTTTTCTTCTTGCTTGGTTGGACATGTGGGTTCACCACAATGTTCCAAACACCAAATTTCTTCAAGTAATATTTCATTTTACTTCTCCAACCAAAGTAATCTGATATTTCCAAAACTGGAACTTCATGGTTGACTTCTACTGGTCCTTCCATATTGTGTCTACTGATCCCTTCAAGCTTACTAGGATTATGATGAAGGCCTGCTCTGATACCAATTGTTAGACACAATGGCTCATTGAGAGGGGGGGGGGGTGAACAGTGAGCCAGCAATTTATTCAATTTCAACTTCAATCACAATCTTATATCATCATTCACACATTCACTTCAATATCATATTCATCAATAACCTATATCATCTAAGCACATGTCAAGTAAAACATATTATCACCAACACATTGCAAAAGACACAAGATATAATTGTAATCTTTAGTATTTGTTCAACCGGCTACAACCGTGAGGCAAATCAACACCTACTGATACGGAAGCACCAACTTCCAATCCAAGACATTGCTTGGTCTTTTTCTTAGATCCTACTAAGAAAAATAGTTACAAGGCCCTGCTTGTAGTTACATACACATTTTTATCACCTTACATCACATACATTATTATTACATCAATCATATCAAACTTATCTTCACATTCTGTCCCAAACATATCATCTTCATTATTCTGTTCATGTCATCAACATCTCATAATACCCACAACCTGTTATTTTTCCACTGTCATATCAACACTTTGTCCATATTCATTCACAGATTTCATCAAACTATCCTCAAGTATGTATTTATACTGTTCAGATAATCATCACAAACATGTCTTCAATTATTTACACTGTCCACAATCAAGTCTTCACATTGTCCATCAATAGGTTGTCTATATGCATATTCATGTCTTCATCAAATGCCTCTATTAAACCCATATGTCAAAGATAAAAAGTCTTTATCATGTTGTTGTTGTGTCATCAAGTCTTCATCAATCAGCTAGCATCAATATCTTCAGTAATCAGCCAACCTAGAAAATCAAATATACAAGAATAAATTCTTCATTCCGCTCCTGCTGCTCCACTGTAGACACCGAACCTATCATAAGTCTGACCCGAAATCAGAGCTTGCTTCTTCTTATCCAAAATCTTCATCTACACACACTTAGACTCAGGAAAACGAACTGTTGTAGATGTCCTCACATGTGGCTGCCTCAATCTTCTTACTGTACCAGAAATTTAGCTCAGTGATGTCCAAAAATCAGAGCTCTCAGGGCATAAAAAAACTTCCAAAAAGAACTAATCAGTGGCTGCCCCCAAAAAAGATGAAAGGTAAACTTTAAAAATTTATGTCCACTATAGCTGAATGCTACAGTATCCGAAAATCAGAGCTGACCACCTCCATGATTTTCCTCAGAGCTCATCCGAAATTCCCAGCTAAAATGAGGGTTATAAAAGTGTATTTATATAGGACGTTGAGGGTATTTTTAAGGTTGACCGACCTTCCTGGAAAAGAATTATTTTATTTTTATTTTTATCTTTACCTAAGCCGACCTGCCATAAAATAAATGCAATTCTTTATTTTTCAATTTTTAGGCTGGGCTGACTTCACATTTTCACCATTTAAATTTATTATAAGATCTTCTTCAAATTTATTTTTCTTCCAGACCTTTACTTCCATTTCTTCAAGAGATTTCTACATCATCAAGAACTAAGTCATCAAGGTGTAAGGGGCTTCAAATAAGCACATCATCAAGTGGTATACTAGACCAACTTCATCATTAAGAACTTCATCCATCAAACTTTAAGAGCTTCATATCATCTAGCTATGGCATGTCATCATGTTCTTGTCATGGATTCAATACCCAAGCTACTATGTCTTCCTTTCCAACTATCATGTCCTCATACAAGAGTTTCAAGAATTCTTCTAATGCTATCATTTAGTATTTAATCAAAATGCTTTCCATGGAAATCAAGCCCATCATCAAATGGTAGCATGGACCATCACCAAGGGATCCAAGACCCCATCCACCCACAAATGACCACATCATCTTCATCAAGTGTACAAGGACCATTAACCCATCAAGTGTGGGTCCAAGGGCTTCTTCAAGGCATCTTCATCAAGCAAGAGGCTCCATGACCCCATTAAGACACAAATGACCACAGAATGGGTCATTTGGCTCATTAGGTGTTCCAATGGTTCCAATGCCCACATCCAAGGTTCTTCATGCCATGTCATGTCATTACTCTTAGTTTGCTTGCTATGTCATCACTTCAACCTTTGTCATTAATGGCGTGTCATCAATGTCAACCATATTCAATAGGGGAGACCCTACGAAGGACAACATTAAGACCCATACGCATGGCCTCAATCCTTTCATCCATAAGCTCCTAAGAATGGAAAGCAATATTGTAATCAACTACAAATTCTCTATCGAACACTTTAGGGCTAGTGAGGTGGCCTTAAATAGATTAGATTGAATAAATTTTCTTAGAGGCCTATTTTAGTATCCAATGCTTAAAAGAAGGATTTGGTAGGCATATTACTTTAATCAATCTAATAAAGTTTACTTGTAGTTGTGTTTCATGATCCCGTCAAAGTTCATCCACGTTTAAAAAATGCACAAATTTAACAACTTGATTCTACAACACTTCTTCACTGGGAGGAGTTGTAGTGTTTGATTAATATCAACAAGTTGCTCATCTTTAACATCCTTACGATATTAAAGTCTAAGGATGACTATGCAACCCCCATAACCTCTAAGAAAAATAGTAACTTGACAAATTGTATCCCCCCACTATGCAATCCAACCTTAAGAGCCTCACACTATGAGCAAGGGACTATCCAAATGGCATTCACACAACTAAATATTGCATATGAGAAACATTACGTAGAAAATGTGTCCTCTAAAAATACATCTTGTTTACACCCTAAGAGATGACAAAATAAATATGTGATTAGAGAAGGTGGCCTCGTTAACCAATTAAACATGTCGATCCCTATTATAACAAGAAAAGATGTTATGTGCTAAGACCAAGTCTCTATCAAGCCACTTCATGGCAATCCTTGAACTTATGAAAACTTGACCAAGTGAACCACAACTTAGGCGAATCAATTCTTTTATAATTGTTGGAGTCATATAGGGCTATCATGATGCTAAGCCTACTCTAGGCCATGGTTTCCCTTCCAAGAATTCACAAATGAATCAATCCTTGTTAATCTTTAGTTGTCTCAACCATGTCAACCATGTTGAAATTGCCACATATGAGCTAGTGAGCATAGGCAAATTACTTGATCAACTAAAACCCAAAGGCCGACTAACTCCAAGATATGGCCTTCCAAATTCAATGAAACTTAAACCAACCTTCAAAGGAAGTGTTGGCACAACAAGCGACACTACACCACTTGCTCACTTGCGTGGTTTGAAAAGAATTGAAAAAGTGCCTAGCCAAATAAAACATATCATAGTCATTAACAAAAAAACCAATAATTTTAACCTCTTGGAAGCACAAAATATCAAGTAGAAAAACCAAGTTATACATCTAACCAACCATAGATTTTCCTACATAGTTCACTTGAACCTCTCACATTTCAAGAGACAACCTTCATAATCAACTAGTAATGTGGAAGTCCAAATTCCCTCGTATGTCCCCCAATTTCAAAATCTTTGTTGGGGCTCATGCCCAATAGGTTGGGTAAGAACCCCACCTATATAGTTCACTTGAACCTCTCGTATTTCAAGAGACAACCTTCATAATCAACTAATAATGTGGAAGTCCAGATTCCCTCGTATGTCTCCCCAATTTCAAAATCTTTGCTAGGGCTCATGCCAAATAGGTTGGGTAAGAGCCCCACTAGGTAAAGGCCATAAGAGATGACAAAAAGAGCAAAATGTTGTCACTTACATTTTCTAAAGGACACTCCAAATGCGACAACAACAAAAAAGCGGTGGCATGGACTCTTTGACCAGTCCCCACTTTGGAAGAAGTGCCATGAGATTTTTGGAGTTTTCTATAATTTGTTTGTAGCATATTGATGAAGTATTATTTAAACGTTCTGGATGTTTCTTAGTATGGATCTAATATTACTAAAACAAAAGGGCTGTTTACAAGATCAAGAAACAAAGCATGAAGATCTTTTATCATTATCCTGTGCGCACTCTTGAATTTAAAGATTGCAAATTCGAGCTGTCATGATCCCCCAAAAGTATCATGGGGTGGCCCCAGATCTCCTTTGGGTCGGAGCCACCGCTCGACATGGCGAAATCAAGGATATCGCGCCACGCCGACGAGATTCGAAAGCTATCAATGGTTAAATCACGTAAAAAACGGGTGATTCAATCGAAGGAGCTGTGTCGGCCGGGATGTGTTCTAGCGATACGGTCGGTAGAAATTTGCTAAAATTAGCCAGGTTTTGCCATATGAATAGCATCTTCCTTAACTAACTGAAATCAAACGAGACAAAATCAAAAAAATTCCCGTGTGAAGAGTAAAAGATTGCGGGCTAAAGCAGAAAAAAGCTAAATTTGATTTAACAGGGGAATGAATTCTTCAAACACTGGGAATGATCAGATCACGTCTCAGCAAAACGACATAAGGCGGCTCGACGCGCTTTGTGGCTGGGCTCTCATGAATTAGATATTCGAAGAATTGGGAGGAGAACGTGCAGAGCATCTTATGAGAAATAAAAATGGTGTGAATATCGCCACGGCGCCTTGGAAATGGATTATTTAAGGCAGAGACCATTTAAAAATAGAAATTTGGTTTGAAGGAGAAGCCATGAGAGCTGCGTGTGTGTATTTGAAGCGAACGTTGACGTTGTTAAATATTCTTTGGGCTTTGGGTTTTGGAGAGCACGACAGGATCGTTTTCGTTTTGATCACCATTTTTGGAAAATGGCCGGTGACCACCCATGGATTTGCAGGCCGTGTTTGAGATTAATGAAAGTTTAACGAAAAAAGCTCGATCTTTCTTGCCAGGCGCAATTATTCTGTTTGTGATCTGGGACCGGTCGGGGTTCGAGGCCATGAAGAACTCTTATGGGTCGAACGACAGCGATGACAGGAAGGATGTTGGGCTGGAAACCGTCCTGGAAGTGCCCGTTCCTGAAGAAATATGCAATGCAATTTATTCCAAGGATAATTCTTGGTGCCACATGAAGTACTGGATGAAATCTCAGCTGGGAAAGGCTGCCATGCCCATCTTTGGTTGCAGAAGGACCGATGTGCAGTTGCTTCTCGGTGTAATTGGGGCACCCTTGGTCCCAGTTCCTCTTACACAGGAACCAGTTGTCTCCATCATGAATAATCCTACTGTAAGTAAATGGGGTTTCTTCGTAAGCGTTGAAATCTGTGTTTTTCATATATTTGTGCCTTAAATTTCTGCCCAGAGGTATCCCAGATTGTGTAAATTTATATTCTTTCATACCTTGAATGGTTAAGATGAATATGCTTCTTTGTTTCCCATAATTCTGGATTGATTGTGTAAAATCCATACCCAAAATTTGTGTTTTTCATACATTGAATGGTTAAGATGAATATGCTTCTTTGTTTCCCATAATTCTGGATTGATTGTGTAAAATCCATACCCAAAATTTGTGTTTTTCATGACCGAGGATGCTTCCTTATATACTGATTAATTGGTTGTGGCCATATTGATAACAGAATCAATGATAAGGACTATTTATCTCCTAATTTAATGATTAAATGGTTGGGGTTGATTATGTGAAAGTTATTTTAGATAAATGTATCTTTTGAAATATTACATTTTTAGCCATTCTAAATTGATTGTGTAAACCTATGTTCAAAATTATGTATTTTGTTAGATACTTATTAGCATTTATATCAGGTCAAAACCCAAATCAGTGTGACTAAGTAAACTGAATTCAAGATGGTTTGTATTAAGAAGCCGTGACGATATTGATATCTTCGTCCTGTGGTCAAAACTTGGTTGGAATTGGGTGATATGAAATCAAAAAATCTGGTGATTTGTGTTGATTAAATCGTTTTTCTGGACTTTTAGATGAATTCAGCACCCTGGAAAACCCCCTGGCCATCCAAATTATGCAGGATTAATACCGTTATTTGAGATTTTAAAAATTCTATCCCAACAGTGTCTGAAATCGTAGCAGTTTTAGACAACTCTTATTTTTTGGGGCAGTTTGTTGGAATGTGGTATTTTGAAATTTGCATTTTTTGGGAGAGTTTGTTGGAATTTGACATTTTAAAATTGTGATTTTGATTGTTCAAATATAATTTTGATTGCAGAAATAGATTCAGCCCTTAACTTTCACTTGTAGATTGAAAAAATGTATAATCCATTTAATTACAGATTGGTTGTGTAAAGCCTAACTGTTACTGCCTAATTTAATTACAGATTGGTTGTGTAAAGCCTAACTGTTACTGCCTAATTTAATTACAGATTGGTTGTGTAAAGCCTAACTGTTACTGCCTAATTATGAACTGCTGGATTGGATCCAATTGTTCATATCTCTGCCGCTGAGTGTTTATTGAACGCATTTAAATTTAGAAACATCATTGAACGCATATAAGTTTAGAAACATTAGTTGTAACACCAATCGAGAATGATTTTCGGAGTTGTGCCTGATTGTTTGTTTGTATTCATAAGACAGAAAAGCTGATTTTACAGTTGTGTTTATTGCAGGAAGCTTCGTCGGCTCAGTATATTATTCAACAATACATTGCTGCAAGCGGGGGACCCAAGGCTTTGAATTCTATCAATAACCTGTACGCCATGGGGAATGTGAAGATGGTGACATCCGAGTTCGAGACTGGCAATAAGGTGGTTCGATCCCGTAACCTGACCAAGGGCGGTGAGATGGGATGTTTCGTTTTGTGGCAAATGTCGCCTGTTAAGTGGTGCATGGAATTGGTTGTTGGTGGGATTAAGTTGTGTGCGGGCAGCGACGGGAAGCTTCTGTGGCGACAGACGCCTTGGCTCGGCTCCCATGCTTCCAGAGGACCGTGCAGGCCTCTCAGGCGTGCCATACAGGTGGGTGCCTCTCTTTCTGTTAATGTTTCCCTAAAACAATAGTTTGTTGTCATAAGCAGGTTAGTAAACACAAGGAAATTGCCCAGAAATGAGCTGTTGCAGTACCTAATTTTTCATAGATTAAATAGAGATAAGACTTGCTGTTACACAATTTTGTTTTGGGCAAGAAATGGCTGGCCTGTACTGAATTGCATTGCATTGTTGCAGGGGCTTGATCCTCGAACAACAGCGAATGTCTTCTCCATTGCACGTTGTGTGGGAGAAAAAGAGGTGGGCGAGGAATCCTGCTTCATGCTGAAGCTTTCAGCAGACACAGGCACACTAAATGCAAGAAGTAACGGAGCAGTGGAGATTATTCGGCACACATTGGTGGGTTACTTCAGCCAGAGGACGGGGCTCCTAGTAGAGCTGGAAGACTCCCATCTCCTGAGAGTCCAGACAACGGGAGAAGAGGTGGTGTACTGGGAGAGCAAGATGGAGTCAACAATGGAAGATTACAAGATGGTGGACGGCGTGAACATTGCCCACTCGGGGCGCTCTGTGATAACATTGTTCAAATTCGGCGAAGCTGCGATGCATCACACGAGGACCAAGATGGAGGAATCGTGGACGATAAAGGAAACGGCCTTCAATGTCCAAGGCCTCTCGTTGGATTGCTTTCTGCCACCGGCCGATCTCAAAGATCAGAAGCCATTCAGCGAAGCTTGTGATCTCATTGTCGAGGACAGAGGTAGGTCTCTCGTGCATTCCAATGGCGGTAGCCGAAATGCAAGAGTTGCAGCGCTCGACAGTTCCATTGACACCTTCGATGTCTGAAAAAATGTGCCAAACGAAATTCAATCACAATTCAGTAATGACACCCATCATGAAGCACCATGAGTGCCTGTGCTACTAGTTATCATCGTAAATTTATATTCAAATCTGTTTGAAATCTGCTTGAATCTGTGTACAATCAGAGATCTGACTCTGATTGCATACAGATTCAAGCAGCAATTGTATTGGCGCTCCGAATCAAAATTCATAGCCTGCTCTGAAATGTTGTCTTGTCAAATATGACTTTATTTTATGAACTAATATTAATTCAAGATGAATTTGTAGAAAAAAATCATACAGCTTGGGCTTTCGGAGCATTACCTGCCACAAAATTATTGTATATATCCTGTGATTATCATGAGTACATATGATTTGTATTGAGATGGATCTAATTTCGTCCATTTTTTTATAACATTTGTACTAAAACCGTGATCGAAACCCATTGAACATAGCTTCTGGAAGTTGTCCTAGACTGGGATAGGCTTCCTTCCTCGTTATTCTTTGAAACTTATATAAACATTCAACACCTGGTTTTTATAACACTATAAATTTGTTTGTCAATCACAAATTCTGAAATGCTCTAGGTACTTGTGGCACCAGTTATGGATCCTCAGATGTTTTCTAAGAAACTTATGACAATGCTGCAACATGTTCTTTGACACTTGCTAGAATTACTATGTGACAATTGTTGCACTATTGTGATATTGGATGAGATACTTAAAACTTGATAACTTGCTGAACTCTAATAAGGGAGGTGTGATGATACACTTTTAATTTGCTGATTCATATTTATCAGCCATCGATATTAATGTTAACACTTTGAAAACATGATAAACACTTGGAAAGCCTGTAAAATGAGATAGATAGATGGGAAGTCCTTCGCAAAGGTAATAAGAACAATTTTTTTTTAAGAAGTAATAAGAACAACGTTATTGCATGAAAGGTGAGGCATCGAAATGTTAGGATATAATAGTGAGGTTGTGATTATGCTATCAAAATATTGTTAGTAAAAGAGAGGTGTGGGATAATGTAGGATTATGATTAGGTTAGTGACTCACAAGTGAGGTGAATGTGGAGATGCATAACACTTGCAGAGGGCACAACCCAATTCGAGATATGTAGGTTGGAAGTTCAAAGTGATAGTGTTGCATGCATTTTCTATGAAGAAGTTATGGGAGTGAAGAAGTTAGTCGCAACAGCAAGTCCATTTCTTGTAGCACTTGTCCAACTCCCATGTTCATTGTCTTGCCATAATCCACCCTCTTCTCACTTTGTTATGTAGAGGATGCATTCTTCCTTGCTTATTGTCTTGCCATGCCTCTCTCTTGGTCTTTATATACTCACAAGTGTGTGCCCAAGGGGTGCCTCACTTATCAACTCCTCTTCTCACTTTGTTATGTAGAGGATGCATTCGTCCTTGCTTATTGTCTTGCCATGCCTCTCTCTTGGTCTTTATATACTCACAAGTGTGTGCCCAAGGGATGCCTCACTTATCAACTCCTCTTCCATCCAACCCTTGGTTATGCTCAAACCGACTCATGATGTGGTTGCTTCCATTGATAGGTAATCCCATGGGCTCTTTGCCAACATGCCTCATTCGAGTCTCCACCATCTAACTCATGCCTCCAATTGTGTGGGCTTCTTACTGCTGCACACCCTCCTTGGCACGAGCACCTAATGCCTTTCCAAGGAAGGGGTGTGACATCCAACCCAACCTAACTTGTTATTGACTTGACAACATATCCAAACCTTCTTCATAGGTGCTCCCGGAGTCTTCTAGAAATCATGGATCTTGTCTTCTTTCCTCCATAATGAATCCTTCATTTACCAGTTGTTCTCTTCCTTTGGTAAGTCCTTTCAGTTGACAAAGTACTCTTGATGACTTGTCCTCCCATGTTTGATGTAGCGATGTGCCAACAACTTCTCTACTTTACGATCTGCTCGAGTTGCAATCATCGTGGGAGACCTAGATGACAAGCTCCTACTCAAATCATCTCTGTTAATTACTAATTTTTAATTAATTAATTAATTAAACCTTTTGATCATGTGGGCATCTCCCTTGCTCTCCTATGCAGGCATCTCCCTTGCTCTCTATTGCGGGCATCAATGCCAATATTCAACATTCTCCCCCTTTGGCATTGATGGAAACACCAATAGTTCTCCCCCTTTGGCAACAATGACAAAGGCCTCCTTTTGATAGCTCCCCCTATCAATATGTCTCCCCCTGACAAGGTATTTTCCTCTTTTATCTATTGTAGGGAGATTACTCCCAACTTTTTTCTAAGATACTCGAAGACTTCTTTGGGTAGTGGCTTAGTGAAGATATCAACTATCTTCTCTTTTGTATCAACATATTCCATTCTGACGACCTTTTGTGACACTTGATCTCTTAGAAAGTGATATTTTATTGGAATGTGCTTTGTCGTGGAGTGCATGATAGGATTTTTTTATATGTTTATGTCACTGGTATTGTCACAGTTTATCACTCTAGGATGCTCATACTTCACAAGTATGTCTTCCAATGTCTGCTTCATCCAAATGACTTGAGTACAACATAATGCAGTAGCAATATATTCATCTTTTGTTGTAGATAGTGCAATGGAAGGTTGTTTCTTGCTTATCCATGAAACCAAACAGTCTCCCAAGTAGAATGTTGCTCCACTGGTACTCTTTCAGTCATCAAAACTTCCTGCCCAATCTGCATTAGTGAAGGCTTTTAAAGTGAAGTCTTGGCCTTTGGGGTACCATAAACCATACTCCATAGTATGTTTCAAATATTTGAAATTCTTTTTACTGTTGTTATATGTGTTTCTTCGGGGGCTGATTGGAATCTAGCAACCAATCCTACAGCTTGCATCACATCCGGTCTTGTAGCCATCACATATAGCAAACTACCTATCATAGATCTATACATAGCATGATCCACTTCCAGAGATTTATCATCCTTGCTTAACTTACAACCAGTGATCATGGGGGTACTAACAGGCTTGGAAACTTCCATCTTAAATTTTTTTAGCATCTCTTTAATGTACTTGGTTTGAGAAAAGAAAATCCCTTTATCTGATTGAGTGACTTGTAATCCTAAGAAGAATGTTTGTTCTCCCAACAAAGACATTTCAAATTCTTTCTTCATATCTGAAGCAAAGTTTACACTTAGGACTTGTAGATCACTTCCAAATATGATATCATCTACATAGACAACAACAATGATCATATTCTTATTTTCAAATTTTATGTAGAGATTACTATCAGTGGCCCCTCTTATGTATCCTTGTTGTTTCAAGTAGTTGTCAAGTCTTGAAAACCATGCCCTTGGAGCTTGTTTGAGACCATAGAGTGCCCTTTTTAATTTGCAAACATAATCAATGTTTTCTGATAAGAGAAAACCTTCAGGTTGTTCAATATAGACTTCTTCTTCAAGATTTCCATTCAGAAATGCAAATTTAATATCCATTTGATATACTTTGAAATTTTTGTAACATGCAAAAGCTAAGAACATCCTGATTTCTTCAAGTCTTGCTACAGGGGCAAATGTTTCTTCAAAGTCAATACCTTCCACCTAAGCATATCCCTTGCATACTAGTCTGGCCTTGTTTCTTATTACTTTACCATCTTCATTTACCTTGTTCTTGAAAATCCACTTGGTCCCAATCACATTCTTGTCTTTAGGTCTTGGTACAATTTCCCAGGTTTGGTTCTTCTCTATTTGGTCCAGCTCCTCATTCATAGCTTTGATCCAATCATCACTGTTGTTAGCTTCTACAAATTTTTTAGGCTCTACTAGAGAAAGTAGTGCTTGTTCTTGATCATATATTAACCTTCTTCTTGTTTGAACTCCAATACTTATGTCACCAATAACTTGACTTTCAGGATGATCTCTTTGAATTCTTCTTGATGATTCTCTTGTATCAGGTCTTGGAGAATCTTCTATGTTATTTTCGTGAGATACCTCATCTTGCTTTTCTTCCTGCTCAATTTCTTCATCATCATGTGAATCCTCTTTCCTTTGTGAGTCTTCTTCGTCCTTATCATTATTTGTTATCTCATCGTCTTGAGTTTTAATACTTCTTTGCTTCATGTCATCTATTCTTACATCTGCACTCTCTATGATCTTGTGTAGTCTTTGATTGTAACATGTATATGCTTTCTTGGTGTATGAATATCCTAGAAATATTCCTTCATCGGTTCTGGAGTCAAACTTACTAAGATCATCCTCATTCCTCTTTATGTAGCACTTACTACCAAACACTTTGAAATATTTGACAAAGGCAGGTCTTCCATACCATAGCTCATAAGCAGTCTTGTCATGATTTACTCTGAGTTGTCCTCTATTAAGTACATAGACAACTGTATATACTGCTTCTCTCCAATATGCATCTGAAAATTTTGCTTCATTAAGCATAGTTATGGCTGCTTCTTGGACTATCCTATTTTTTCTTTCCACAACGCCATTTTGCTGAGGGGTCCTTGGAGTTGAAAATTGTCTTTTAATTCCATGGGTTTCACAAAAATCATTGAATTCGTTTGAGGTAAACTCTCCTCCATTATCTGACCTTAAACATTTGATTTTTAGATTTGTCTCATTCTCAACCATTGCTTTAAAAATTGTAAACTTCTCAAAAGCTTCTGATTTTTCTTTGAGGAATGTCACCCAAGTCATCCTTGTATAATCATCAATGAACAACATGAAATAGGATTCTCCTTGCAAGATTTTAGTTCTTGTTGGTCCACAAATATGAGTGTGAACTATTTTCAATGGCTGTGAGGATGTATATTCCTTGATTCTAAAGTTGGCTTTAGTTTGTTTCACATGTTGACAATGTTTATAGACTGAATTTTGAGGCTTCACAATCTTTGGAAAGCCTCTTACAGCTTCCTTCTTACTCACCTTTATAAGATTGCCAAAATTCAAGTGTCCCATCCTTCTATGCCATAGCCAGCTTTCATCAATCAGACTCATGTGGCATTGCTCTTCATTTTCTAGGATGTATAAATTACTTGCATTCCTTACAACAGTCCCAATAAGTTTTCCTGAGTTTTTCTTCCTGATTTCACATTTCTCGGAATCAAATATGCAGATGTGGCCTTAATCACATGTTTGAATCATACTGAGAAGATTAGGCTTTAAGTCTTCTACTAGCAACACATTTTCAACTCTGATTTTATTTCTGATAGCAACTGTACCTTTTCCAATTATCTTAGAGGACATATTGTCTCCAAAAGTAACTTTTCCCTTTTGATCTCTTTTTAGGCTTATGAACTTGTTTAGATCTCATGTCATGTGTTTTGAACATCCACTATCAGCATGCCATATATTTTGCTTTTCTATTGCACATAGAGCTATCATGGATTTTGTCCTCTCTACTATTTCTTGTTTTTTCCATACCTTTCTCTGCTTTTTGTCTTGAAACCTGTTTGCAGTATTCCTTTCTGTAGGAGTCATTAGTTTGCATTCTCTAGCTATATGTCCATGGTTATTTCATTTGTAACATTCTATATCATAGCTTTGTAGAGGTGCAAAGGAGTTATGGTTTCCTTTTCTTTCTTTTGGATAATTGTTAGATGTATTCTTCTTATGAAAATGTACCATTCCATATGCTTTGCAATTCAGGGATTTATGTCCAAAATTATTACATGAGTAACAGTGACCCAAAAAGATCTGATGATACCTACTTGTCATTGATCTTCTAGGCACCATATTTGTCTCATGTAAGTGAGGATTATATTTCTGACTATCCCTTGTTTTGGTTGGACTCATAAGTGCAGCAACATAACTCTTTTTGTTATATCCTAACCCAGTTTTGTCACATGATGGTCTTTGGGCACTTAGGATGTCATCTAGAGTCTTCGACCTCTTCTCAAATTTTGTTTTAATAGATTTCTCATAAAGTTTCTTTTTAAGCTGAATAATTTATGCTTCAAGTCTTTGAGATTCTTGCATTCTTTCTTTGAGCTGTAATTCTAAGTTCTCTTCAATCTTCTTAGCCTCTTGGAGATGGATCTTCAGATCTACAATTATTTGACTTGACTCCTCATCTCTTATATTTTGTTCCTCTTCATGATCAGCTAGTTGTGTTCTTAAACATTTAATCTTCCTTTTATTTTTTCTCAATTCTTCAAGAGCACTTATGAGTTCAGCCTTTAGGTACACCTCTCCTTCCATATCGGATTCATCATCTGGAGCTTGAGTGTCTATTCCCATGAATAGAATTTATGTTTCCTCGTCTTCTTCTTCTTCATCTTCACTATCTTCCATAGTGTAAAAGATCTTCTTCTTCCCATTAAACTTCTTTTTGTTTGTTGCAGTGTTCTTCTTGAATTTCTTATAGGTTTCTCTATCATCACTGTCATCTTGTTTGGGCCAAGGACATTTTGATGCAAAATGCCAAATTCTTCCACTGTTAAAGCATTTCAAGGGTAGCTTTCCTTCTTACTTACCAGTACCTTTCTCAAGTTTTTTGATGAAAGAGCTTCTTCATCATCTGATTTCTTAGAGTGGTTTTTGGGTAATGTTTCAGATTTTTTGACTCTTTCGTGGCTTTGAATGCTGCCTCTTTTCTTGATGGTTTATTCTATTATGTTCTCTACTCATCTCATAGGCAGTGAATATTCCATGTAAATCATCCACTGTTAGAAATTCAAGATCATCTCGATATTCTACAGTAGACACTTTGGATTCATACCTCATTGGTAGTGTTCATAGTACCTTTTCAACAAATTCTTTCTCCTGTATTTCTCCTCCCAGGCCTCTGATTGCATTGACAATTTCATCTACTCTTAAAAGGTAATCTGCAATGGTTTCCTCTTCTTTCATTTTTAAACTTTCGAATTGTCCTTTGTATGTTTGGAGTTTGGATTTTTTTACTTTGGTAGCTCCTTCATACACATTTTTTAATTTGTCCCAAGTATCTTTGGCTGTATTACATTGCATGACTTTGAAAAACACTGAATTGGACAGTCCATTCAAAATTGCATTCAATGCTTTTGCATTGGCTTCATATTTATCTTGTTCATCTTTATCTGTTGGTGGATTGACTGGTATTTTATAACCCTTTTCAACAACATTCCAAAATTTGAATCCAAGAGAAATTAGATGGCATCTCATTCTTACACTCCAATATGCATAATTTTCTCCTGTGAATAATGGAGGTATGTTAGCAGCTAAACCTTCTAGTTGATCCATAGTGTTTTAATAGAATCTTCCTTCTAGTGATTAAACTGTAGTGAAGGAACCTTGCTCTGATACCAATTGTTGGTTTATCCAGCAATACTGAGAGGGGGGGGGATGAATCAGTATTGCCTTCTTTTTCCTTTAATTAAAACAATTAGGGTTTAAACAATGTATACTATGAATCAAACACGCAAGGACATAGAATTTTATCGTGGAAACCTCAAAGAGAAAACAACAAAATAAAACTTATTAATAAATTGATTTCTACAAAATTATTTTTCTGCTGCAACAGAAAGGATGCTTCAACATCCCAATTTTCTATCTGCACTAACAGATAAGGATGCTACAACGCCCGTGTTTTCCATCTACTACTGGAAGGAGGCTACAACCTCCGTAACAGGCTTCAACCTACCACTAGCACCACCCAACTTCCCTGATATTTATAACTTCTTGATTTTCTACTTGATTCATCAATTCTGGAAATACTTCATGCTGTTGGTCTCTCCCTTTCTTTATGTTGTTGGTCTCTCCCTTTCTTTATGTTGTTATGATCTGCATTGTAGAGACATCTTTCCTCTAAATCGAAACTCTATTTAAATACCTCATTCACTCATAGGAGCGTGTCTCTTCAGTTCGTGTCTTTCTAAATCTATGTTTATTAAGTTCTATTGTATATCTCTATTAATTACTAATTTTTAATTAATTAATTAATTAAACCTTTTGATCATGCGGGCATCTCCCTTGCTCTCCTATGCGGGCATCTCCCTTGCTCTCTATTGCAAGCATCAATTCCAATATTCAACAAAGTCTACTTTTCAGCTCATAGAATGTTGGTTGACACTTCTCTATCCAAGTCTAAGGTTTATTCTTCTTCAACAACTCAATGAGTGGTGCAGAGATCTTAGAGTAACCTTCAATGAAATGGCAGTAGTAGTGTTTCAAGCCAAGAAAACTCCTAACCTCCTGAATTATTCGCATCTCCTCCAAATCCACAATGTCTTGTAACTTCTTTGGGTCCATGCAATGCATCCTTGTCCAATCCAATGGCCCAAGAATGGGATCTCAGTTTGCATGAAGGAACACTTCAACTTCTTCAAGTATAGTTTTTTTTTCCTCAGCACCTCAAAGACCTCTTCCAAGTGCTTCTTATGTTCTTCCATTCTTTTGTTGAAAACTGCAATGTCATCTAGGTATACCACCACTAACTTGTCCAAAAAAATCCTCAACACATCATTCATGAGGTTGCAGAACATGGTGGTAGCATTACACAACCCAAAAGGCATCACAAGAAATTCAAAGCTTCCATACCTCATCACACAAGTCATCTTGTGCTCATCCCCTTTTGGAATCCTCACTTGGTAGTACCCCTTTCTCAAGTCCAACTTCAAAAAAATTGTGGCCTAATCCAAATTGTAGAAGTAATCAACTACAAATGATAGCAAATACTTGTTCTTCAATGTCTACTTATTGAATTCTCATAGTCCAAGCAAATCCTAAACTCAGGGGTGTCCTTATGTTGGAAGAGAATGGGTGTGCCATACAGAGCCTTTTCCAACTACTTCCACAACTCCTCCAACTCTAGTCTTGATAGCTGAGAGGGAGCCTTTGCCACGAGTTTGGATCCTGGTTCTCATTTTATACAATAATCTATAGTGCATCGGGGTGGAAACACTTTCAGCAAGTTGTCCGACATCAAACTACATTGGAACTCAACATGTTGGTAAGCTCTAAAGGCACAAGTGTCCTCATTTATTCCTATGTCACTTCATCGAGTAGTGCTACAATGTACAACTGTGATTTTGGTCATCATATTTCCCCCTTCATGCTTAGTGCAAACACCAACTGCACACCTCCATCTGAATTCCTTGTCATTGTGGGAACAACAAAAGGCTTCCTCTCATAAAATATCACCATCCTATCTGCAAATGGCAAGAGAACGGTCTTATCCCCTCTTAATAAATCCTACCCAAGAATCGTGTCAAATTCATCTAAATGCATGACCATGAAGTATGCTCGTCCTTCCCATTTCCCCATCTTCATGTACATCTTGGAAGCAACTCCCATCATTGATTTATCTTGGGAGTTCACAGCCTTGACTGTCACATCATAAGGTCAACTCCGAAGTCCAATATCACCTATTATTCCTTCTTCACGAAGTTGTGTGAGGTGTTGGAGTCAACTAGCGCCCTCAACTTATGTTTGCAATAAGATCCAAAATCCCTAGTTGGTTCCAATTCTTCCCTTAGCCACCTGTTAAAGTGCCGGTTTAACTACTATGTGAAAAAAAAGTGCCAATCCACCGAAATGAATCCATACGGAAAGGGACCTACTCATCCCTTCTCACCAGAGCTTCATGTACGCAACAATGAAAGTCTTCCACTCTATGAACAAACTGAACCCAATACTCACCTTCGTTTGCATCTGGATGTCCAAGTGTATCCAACAACTCTATCATCGGTAAGGTCTTAGTGCGCCCGAGTTCGTCTTCTCCCGAACTTAATATTGTCTATAACATTACTTTGGTTCCCGACGTTAATGCTCTCATGCTACCAAAGAGTGATCTAAGTCGTGCAGGTAGGGAGTCCACCCAACTCTTTTCTCAAACCGCGAATGACATCAAGGTGGGAGCATTCTGTTCATCTTCCCATATCCACCCTCTTAAGGCATCCAACAAATCCTCTAGTGGGAATTCCCTGGGACATGGATGTGGATGGGTGAATAATAGTTTCCACACCCTTCTCTACCTTTGTTGCATCTCTCGGTTCACTAAAGTCTAATGCTTCCAAATTTCTGATACCACCTATCTTGAGCCTAAGATTCCAACATGAAACCTGAGGTTTCATCTCCTCTCCCATTTGTGCAACACTGCCCAATTTGCACTCCTTGTGATGAGTTCTACCCGGTGTGATCCTACTAGACTATGCCTACACTTAATTATCTTATGTGTGAGTCTTTAATTGGTTAACTATGCCATATCAGAGTGCAACTTAAAATAAAGAAAACACAACCATAAGAGTACACAAGTATGGAATTAGTGTCACCGCAATGTGGTGCACCCAAGTATATATAATACAATAGAGTTTGGTCACAACAAATGGAGGTTGCACAAACTATAGCCACTCCAAGAGCACGCCCAATCGACAGTAGCTCTGTTTACAAAGAAACCCCAAAAAACAGTTTGCAGACTTCTTCCTTATGCCTTGCTTCTTACCTTTCCATGCCTCTCACTTGGTATTTATATACTCACAGATGTGTGCCCAAGGGTTGCGTCCATAGTCAACACCTCCTACATGAAACCCTTGGTTATGCTTGGGCCGACTCATGATGTGGTTGCTTCCTCTGGTAGGTAAGCCCATGATCTCCTTTCCAATATGCCTCATTCAAGTTACTTGACGTTTCGGGCATGCTATCTACACCATGCCTCCCATCGTGCAGTATTCTTGTTAATGTGCACTCTCCTTTGAATAGGCGCCTAACGCCTTGTTGAGGTAGGGATGTGATAATAAGTGTATTACCTTGCTATGTTATTTTCCATACTCTTAGGATAATCTAGTTGTAGCAATTGGTAGTTGCACTCAATCCACGTTAAAGTTTGAGGATGTAGTTGCATCCTTGTTATTAGAGGAAATGAGGAGAAAATCGATGGAGGGTGTGAACAAGGATGTTTTATCTATGAGAGTTCATTCCCAAGAGAGAAATAATAGGTATCCTGGGGGTAGATCTAAGTCTAAAGGGAGATTTAAATCTCTAGTACAATTTGAAAAGAAATGCTAGAAATGTGGTAAAATCGGGCATTATAAGAAAATTTGTATATATAAGAGTGTTCATAAGGGTATGGGATCTTATGATATCCCTTCCATAGAAACAAAACCCTTTACAGAAGGAGGTGATGTTTACTTGGAATCTACAAGTACACATGCAGATCATGTTGTATGGTTTATAGAATCAAGTGCTCCATTTCATATGACTCCTCATATTAGGGAGTGGTTTTGTGAATATGAAAACTACAATGGAGGTGATGTTTACCTAGGAGATGTCTCAACAACCAAAATCATAGGATGTGGAAGGGTTAAGTTGTTGCTCAAAGATGGAAGGATTAGAACTCTTCCTAGGGTTTTCACATTCCAGATCTGGATTGAAACCTAATATCTATATGTAAGATGGGTGATACAGGTGTGCATACTATATTTGAAAATGACACATGCAAGATTGTTCAAGCAACAACGATATTGATGCAAGGAGTTTAGATTGGAACTCTGTACAAGTTGTTGGGAATCACTTTCATTGATGGGTGTAATAGTTCTATTCTTTCCGAGGATAGCAATCCAGTATATAGGAGCCCTAATGTTGCTATAGACAAGGCAATGCTATGGAATCAAAGATTGAGACATATTGTAGAGAAGGGCCTTCAAGAAGTACATGGTAAAGATATTGTAGAGAAGGGCCTTCAAGAAGTACATGGTAAAGGTATGATTAAAGGTATGTTTGATTGCTCATTAGATTTTGGTTTCCATGAACATTGTGTAGATGGAAAAAAAATTGAGTGAGATTCCCATTTGGTGCTACAAGGGAAAAATGAATATTGGAGTTAATAAACAGTGATTTGTTTTGACCTGTTCCCATTCCATCACTAGGTAAATCTATGTATTATGTTTCATTCATTAATGATTTCTTGAGGAACAACTAGGTTTAGTTCCTCCATAAGAAATATGAGGTTTTCAATAAATTCAAAGAGTTTAAAGCACTTGAAAACTAGGAAGAGAATAAAATAAAGGTTTTGAGGATAGATAATGGTGGAGGGTTTTGTAGAAGTGAGTTTGAGGAATTCCATAAGAAGTGTGGAATAGTAAGCCAAAAAGATACTCCATACACACCTCAACATAATGGAGTGGCAAAAAGGATTAACATGACATTGATGGAGTAGGCAATTAGTAAGCTCTGTTGTGCAAGGTTATCACAAGAATTCTGGGAAGAGGCGGTGGATATTGCTTATTACTCCGTAAATTGATCGCCTACATCAACACTAGTTGACAAAATGCCACATGAGGCATGGTCTGGTAAAAATCCCTCTCTTAAACATCTCATATTTTTTTGGTTGTGATGCTTATGTGCATGTTCCAAAGGAAAATAGGAGAAAGTAGGATAATAAAGCTGAAAAATGTATCTTTGTTGGTTATAAAGATGGTATAAAAGGTTATAAAATTTAGAACTAAGTAACTAAGAATATTGTTCATAGTCGGGATGTTGTATTTAGAGAGGTTAGAGTTCCTCCCAAACGGGAAGTCCTACCTAAGGAAGAAGAACCAAAGAAAATAGAGTTTGAGTAGGAGGGTGAAGAATCTAACTCGACAGAAGAAGATGAACTAGAAGAGGAAGAACCTCAAGTTCTAACCTTGAGGATATATTCTCATGAAAGAAGGCAACTAGAAAGGCATATCCCACTTGATTTCCATTCTAATTTTTCTGTATCTACTACTATGGATGATCCTAGATCTATTATGGAGAAAGTGGATTCTAATGATAATAAACTTTGGAAGAAGGCTATGGTTGAAGAAATTGGTGCCTTAGATAAAAATAAGACTCGGGATCTAGTTGAGTTGCCAGTTGGAAGAAAACCTATTGACAGTAAATGGGTGTTTAAGATGAATTTGAATGCAGAAGGTAAGGTGGATAAGTACAAAGATCGCTTAGTAGCTAAGGGTTATTCCTAGGTGGCGGGAATTGATTTTGGTGAGATTTTTTCTCCTATTGCTAAATTAACTTCTATCGGGTTTCTTTTGTCTCTTGTTGCTTCTTTTGATCTTGAAGTAAAGCAAATGAATGTGAAGACAACATTTCTACATGGTGATTTGGAAGAAGAAATCTACATGAAACAACCAAAGGGTTTTTCAGTAAAGGGAAAGGAGTTGGTTTGCAAGTTGAAGAAGTTCATGCATGGATTAAAAAAATCATTAAGAATATGGTATCAAAAAATTGATACTTATATATTGGGACTTGGTTTCTCAAGAAGCAAATTTGATCACTATGTGTATTCTAAGCATTTTGGTGATGATTTTATCTATGTGGTCTTGTATGTGGATGACATGGTGTTTATTAGAGACAACAAGGAAATCATCAAGGATGTAAATACTCAATTGTCTTCTAAGTTTGATATGAAAGATATTGATGTTGCAATTGTGGTAATTAAAAGAGATCAGGACAATAGAAGACTTTAATTAAGTCAAAGGAAATATGTTGAGGCAATATTACAAAGGTTTAATATGTAGGAATGTAAACCAATAAAGGTACCTATTCCTGTAGGTGTAAAGTTATATGCAGATCAATGTCCCAAGAATCCAAAAGAGGTGGAAGACATGTCATGTGTTTTGTAAGCTAGTGTTGTTGGAAGTTTGATGTATGCTATGGTCTATACTAGACCAAACATTTCCCATACAATGGGAGTTTTGATCAGATATATGTCAAAACCAAGGAAGGAACAATAGATTGTAAAGGGGGTCTTTAGATATTTGCATGGCACTTCAAATTATGTAGTCTTCTACCAAGGAAGTCCTAGACTTCATCATAAGATAGATATACAAGGTTTTGTTGATGCAGATTAGGCTTGTGGTCTTGACCACATAATATCTACAAGTGGTTATGCTTAGAAATTATTTGGTGGAGCAATCAATCGGATGAGTAAGACGTAGGGTGTAGTTGCATTGTCAACTATAGAAGCATAATACATGGAAGCCACTCATGGAAGCAAGGAAGTCATATGGTTGTGAAAAATGTGTTTAAGTATTGGTTTTATTCAGAAACCAATGAGAATAATTTGTGACAACTCAAGTACAATTTTTCTGGCAAAGAACCCTTCTTCTCCTTCCAAGATAGCATATTGATGCTTAGTACGATTTTGTTAGAGACATGACTGACCAAAAAAAATTGTTGTTGGAAAAGGTCAATACCTTCAAGAAATTATGTTGTAGATTTAATGATAAAGCTTGTTAGTACTAAAAAGTTCTCTTGGTGTAGAGAATCAATAGGAATTCCTTCCCTTAGTAGCTAATTTCATGGATGCTTCCTCTTTGACCCTCTATTTCAAAGAATACAACAAGTGGGAGAATGTTGGACATATGTTGTAGTCTTTGTAGGTTCCTAAAGCAAGGGAGTCCGAGTGGAGGTCCATTTTTTGTATGTTTTGAGTTGTTTTTGTTCCATGGTTTTGCGGCCCATTATAAATAAATTTTGGTTAAGGAATTGGGGTTGTGAAATCCGGATTAGGTTTTTGGATGCTATAATATTGTATTGTAAATAAAAAAAGATAATACAATGAGATAGAGAGTGGAGAAACACTAAGGAATGTTGGTTTTCCCGATTTTGGGTTTCTAGGATAAATTTCTATGTAATATGTGTGTGAGCCATTGTTAATTGTTGTGTTTTAGATTATGTTTGGTATTGATTTTCTTTATATAGGTTTATCAAAGTTCTTCAATACATGCATAAGGAACAATAGCTAGACAAAATGAGAACATATGTTCATAAACCAGCCTAGATCCAAATCCTAGGCTCTATCAAGCGTCGAGAGGGATCAAATCTCCCAAGGTGCAAACCTCTTCTTAGGTATTGCACTCAAAAAGCTTTTACAAGATCTTCCTCATATTATTACTAATATCGACAAACACTCGACTCACAAGATCTCCCTCATATTATTACCTTTTACTTTTTATTATTACATTTTATTTATGGCCAACAATATTGACAAACACTCGACTCACAAGATCTCCCTCATATTATTAGTTTTTACTTTTTATTATTACATTTTATTTATGGCCGACCAATATCGACAAACACTCGACTCACAAGATCTCCTTCATATTATTACTTTTTACTTTTAATTATTACATTTTATTTATGGTCGACAATATCGACAAACACTCGACTCACAAAATCTCCCTCATACTGGGCTGTAGAGCCCCTCTCGGTGCAAAAATTTCTTCAACACAGAAAAATATTTAATATAAAAAATGAAAATATATAAATAATACTTATCCATAAATTTTCATTAGAGTGAAATTTAAACTTCCTATTTAATTTAAAATAGTTTATATCATGTTTTTTTCTTTTCTTTCTAGAATAGTTGGACATTGTTTAGGAACACTAGAACAATGCACTATCGTATTATCCGTGTATCATCATACATGTTGGACAAAAGTAAGGAGACGCGTCACCTTCTTACTTTGCATGGTTGATGTTGACTACTCCCCAAGTTTGCATATCGATTATGTGGTGCATGTATTGTGAGTGTGTCTATATATGACACGTGTGGTGTAATTATTTGTTTATGTTGTCTACGTGGCACAAGTGTATCAGTGTGGTGCTTAGGTCACAATTATAGTATGTGTCTTTTGTGTAGATTGTGTCAAAAGTATGGTCATTTGATTATTATTGATTTATAAAAGCATGATGATTTTTTTATATTATATAAATGTATACATATAATTGTTGTTGGTTTGATAGATTATAATGCATGCGGAGTTGCATGCAAGTTACTAAATGATCATTGGATCCTACATTGACATGTCAACTGATGGTAGCCACTCAACTATATAGATAAGATTTTATTGAAAAATGCATGCAAACATAGAGGGGCTTTAAATCATGAATGATATAGGTAATAGGAGGGTATGCGTGTCTTGACAACAACCATGTCACCCTTAATGTGTGTAAGAATTATTTGATTGGGATTAATTCAAGCTTGAAATCCTTAAACCGAGACTTGGAGGGGAATGAAATGCCTTAGGTACATGTGGAACCATTTATATATCCTTATATGTTTTCTAAGAAACTTGTTAGAACCCTAATATGATATATGTTGTACTTGATGTGACAACACTACAACATGATGTGTGATGTTGGATGTGACACTTGCTAAAATCACTCTATGACACTGATTGCATTGTTGTGACATTAGTTGAGATACTTATAGACCTTAAGTGACAACTTGTTAATCCCTATTAAGGAAGGTGTTATGATACACATGGAATTTGAGGAATTGTATTTATCAACCATGGATATTAGTGTCAACACTTGGAAAGCATGATAAGACAATTGAAAAAACATTCAAAACAAGAATGATGCATGGGAAGTACTTTTTTCACAAGAAAAATTACGATACTTAATATTAAAGTATGAAAGGACACTTTCCAAAGCCAATGCGGAAATTACAACAATCCAGCCTGCGAGAGTCTAAATAGGATCCAAGCCTAGCCCAACAGAAAATCAAAGTAGGATCACCGATCACAATCCAAACACGACTAAGAAGTTCCAGGATATGCCAATCCAGCAATGCAGAGAAAACTAGTAAAACAAATATTTACACTAAAGGAAAATGTAAGGCCGAGCAATGCAAAAAATGAAGTACACGAAATGATGACTGTGTAATATTTAACAGCCATCATCAAAATGTTCCCATCGGCAGGGAAACAAAAAGTATAGATAAGTATCATTTCAATCAGTCCCAAAAAATTGCAAATGGATCAGCCATAAGCAAGACGAACAAGTCAGGGAATAATGCCAATAACCTGTAGTAGGCATGGCAGATCCAGAAGTAATATCAAAATAGATGCGACCCTCAAGTGCCAGAAGACCCCGCCGAGAGAGTGTATCAGCCTCCGAATTATGCTCCCTATATACATGTAAAATCTCAGTCAATGGACAACTGTTCAAGAGACCACGAGTGCAATCCATCCATGAGTTAAAAGCAATGGCGTTGATGCAGGCACAGTTATTAGCCCAATTAATGATAGCAAGTGAGTCTCCAGCCACCTGCTCCAAATAGGTATTGGTCGAGGAAGAGAAAAAGAGGACCAGCCACAAAGCCAGTAGCTCACCTTTGGTGTTTGTGCCAACACCTCCATTCATCCATAATCTAATCAAATCCCCATTTTGAAGTTCAATGAATCCCCCAGCACCACATTGACCCGTCGAAGGAATAGCAGCGCCATCGAATCTTGCTCGGTTCCCAGATCTTAGAAGGAAAGGAGGCTGAGTAACATGTTTATGTATACCCCCAGCATGACCCACCGTAGAGGAGATTATAAATTCAGCCGAGAGTGCTTTGATACGACATGCAACCCTACTAGGTTCGGTAGTGATATTGTCAAATATGCTATGGTTGCGAGATTTCCATATCTCCCACGCCACAAGACATGCCAAACATCCCAAATCATTATTAACAGAAAATATTTTTTTAAACCAAACCTGTAAGGAGAATGACCCGCCATGTTGTAGGTGGATGTAGGGATCATCCAAATAGGACCATACTTTAACAGTAAATGGGCGAACTGCAAATAGATGGTAGAATGTTTCAGCCTCAAGATGACAAAGTGCACAAATATTTGGGCCTTGGAAACCCCGCTTCAGCAGGTTGTCCCAAATGATGATCTTTTCCCCCAATAACAGCCAAGAGAATATTTTCACCCGAAGTGGAATACGCCAATGCCAGCAGATGTTGTACCACCACTTCCAATCCCTCTGATTATTAAAGCATATCGCCTCATATGCAGAATGTGCAGTAATCGAACCTTCATTTGAGTTCCACGACCATAGTAATCTATCCTCCTCATCGGATAGTTGTATATTGGCACGATAAAGATCTAAGATATAAGACTGCCATTCGACGGCCATCGTCCCAGTCAAGCCCAGTTGAGTTGTATTCAGCCAGCTATGGAATGTTTGTGATGGATAATTGCTTACCAAAATATGAGAAAGATAGTAATAACCACGACATCCGAGGTGATATATCAATGCAGATGACAGTTTATAATTGGATGGTCCACCAACAATCGGATCCTCCCCAATCAGAATGTGATGACCATTCCCCGGAACCCAGGCCAGCCACTCCGCCAACACCGGAAAGGAAAGTAGTAGTCCAGCCCAAATGTTTGAGATACCTTTTGTAGTCTTACGCCTAGATCGGATCCATTGAATGGTGGACAACCTGCCAAAGTATTTGTCTTTTAAAATATGCCCCCATAAACAATCAGCAGTTAGTGCACGCCATAAACTTTTGGCAAGTAAAGCAGTGGAGAAGTGAAAAATATTTTTAATGGCCCAACCTCCCTGTGCATATGGACGAGCAATTTTGTGCCAGTCCACTAAATGGATTTTTTGTTTACCATTCCCAGACCAAATAAACCGATGGATTTTCTGCCGAATGTTGTTCAAAATAGTTCTAGGAATTTTACAAAGTGAAAACCAGAAAACCCCCATATTTTGTAACACAGATCTTGCAAGGATCAAGCGCCCTCCACTTGATAACCACCGCCACTGCCAATGAAAGATTTTCTTGTCAAATTTTTTCAATAGCCAATGCCAGTCAACAATTTTATACCCATTTGGTTTAAGAAAATATCCCAAATATCTGGTTCCAAGTGAAAGATCTTCAACTTTATATGGGAGAAAGGATGACAAAACTGTGAGCTGGCTATCCTCCAGTTTGTGCTTCAATAATTTCGATTTCATATCATTGGTGCTCATGCCAGATGAATTACAGAAATTTTTAATGATATACGACACCTGGCACCACTCCATTAAATCTGCACCCCCATATATCATCACGTCATCTACGAAGAATTTATGGGTTATATTAATGTTAGGAGATACCTGAATCCCAGAGATCAATGAATCATCTTTAGCTTTGTGTAAAAGACGGTTGAAACCTTCGATGACAATCAGGAATAAGAGTGGGGAGAGTGGACACCCTTGACGTAATCCCCGCGAGTAGCTGAAAAAATCTGTTGGATAGCCATTGATTAATATAGAATAATTAACCGATGTAATGTATGCCATAATCCATTTAATGGCCACCCAGGGAATACCAATCTGCACCATATCCAGCCGAAGAAATGTCCAATTCATGTTATCATATGCCCTCGAAAGGTCAAGTTGAAGGATCAGGGACTTAATATTTTTTGATTTGATACTATGCATTGCCTCCTGTGCAACCCCTACAGCATCAAGTATCTGACGATCATTAAGAAACCCATATTGTTCCTGTGAGAGCCCTCTAGAGAGGACCGGTTTGATCATACGGGAAATTACCTTAGCAATGACTTTGTAGGAAAGATTACACAATGATATCGGCCTAAAATCCATGTAAGATAGTGGATTGGAGATTTTAGGTATAAGTGTTACAAAGGTAGCATTAAGTGCCCCTGCCACCACACCGCTGGTCCTAGTTTCTTCAACTATGTCCAACATTTCCTGTCCCATAATATCGAAGAACTCCAGGAAGAGTTCCACGGTCCATCCATCTGGACAGGGACTCTTGTCTTTTGCAAATCCACGCAATACAGTATTTATTTCCAATAAGGTGACCGGAGAAGCAATGTCATCCCCTTCCTGGTCAGAAAATATGCGTGGATAATGACGAATAATTTTAATTTGATCAGCAATTGTTGATTCTCTAGGATCGCTGTAATATTTAGTAAAATGTTCAATAGCCTCCACCTGCAAATCATGTAAAGAAGATATGGTGTACCCCTGCCTACTCTGAAGATTCCAAATAGAATTCCCTATCCGCCTGCTATTTGCATATCTTTGAAAAAAATTTGAGTTTTTGTCACCCACCGAAACCCACAATGCATGGCTCTGTAATCGCCATTTAGCTTCAGCCCAGATGAGGAATTGAAGTTTCCGAGCCTCCAAATCCAGCAGACGAGTTCGATCCCCATCCACAAGTGGGCAGCCCCGGTCACCCACATTAATAGCAGCAATTTGGGAGTCAATCTCCAACATCTCATGTTGGTCAGCCAATCGACGATCCTTCTCCCAGGTTTTGACAGACTTCTTTAATGAATACAGCTTATGAATAAGTCGATTAGACGGAGATGATATGCCAGCCACCGAAGTTCCTGTCCATACTGAGCGAACAAGTTCCTTGAACTCCAATATTTGAATATGTGTATGGTTAAACTTGAACGGGAAGGGAATTTTGCATCCCCCAATTCCAGCTCCATGAGTATTGGAAGATGATCAGATATTGTAGATAAGCCGACCCAAGTTCTGTATTTATATAACTTAGAAACCAAGTCGTTAGCCATCAAATACCGATCCAGGCGTTTGGATATTCTGTCAGGGTCCATCCTCCCGTTACACCATGTAGGCCCCAACTTAATCGGCTGAATGTCATATAAGCCAACCTCAATGAAGAAATCGAAGAAGAACTGACATAATGGATCCTCGCGTGCAGAAGCTCCCCACGTCTCGTTTGACGAGATAGTCAAATTTAAATCACCAGCTAATATGAGATTATCAATATGCAGAAGGCCCTCAGATTTAGCAGCCTCCCAAAATGAACGACGCTCAGAATAAGGCCCATATGTATTTATAAGATTTACTGTTCTAGAAAACCCCCTGACATTGCCGACCAGATGAATGCCAAGTTTGGAATTGAAAGCCAAGAGTTTAAAATTTTTTGGGTCCCATGCAGACAGAAGACCACCTGATAAACCCACCGCATCAATTGAACAAATAACCCAGTCAGGTCTAATACGTTGGAATAAGACCCTAGCTCTAGATGCCGACACCATAGTTTCTTGAAGGAAGATCATATTCGGATTCGTAGAATCCAGTAAGCCTTTGAGGGATAATATTTTCTGAGGGCCCCCAGAGGATATAAGAACACAATTATTGCCTAAAAGAAGGGGAAAACATTTAGATGTTGATAAAATTATGCTAGGGTATAACAATTAGGCCATTATTATGGGATTGGAATATTGTTAGTAAAATAGGGATGCAGGATTAACCACGAGACTATGATCATGTTAGTGACTTTCCAATGAGGTGTATATGGAGATTGCTAACACTTGCATAGGGGGTAGATCAGAATTTGAGGTATGTGTTATTTTTTGTACAATTCTTCTAACAGTATAATTAAACACATATAATAATAAACCAGATCACTAAAAGAATAACCAAGCACAGAAACAATAGACGCAAAGTTGTATCCTGGGAAACCCAACAGGGAGAAAACCCAACAACCTACATATAGAGATAAATAGTTCAGAAATTAAAGTACATCCATATATAGTAGCAACCCCAAATAATCCTTCTCGGATTGTAGTAGCGAACTTCTCCTCTTCTTGAGTGAACTAGCTTTTCTTGAGTGAATGAACAAATGAGAGGTGCGACCTCTCTATTTATACTAGTAAAAAAAATGACTTTTTCCCTTACTAGGCCGACCTACCTTTTCTTAACTGCGTCGAATTGAATGGGGCAGTTATGCCCATTGTATGGGAAATATTTCCCACTGTTTGGGGCAGTTTACCCATTGGGCCGACTTGTCTTGGGGGACTAAAAAAGTTTCATTTAATAAATGTTTTCTTTGGTTGATTCCAACCCAAGGTTTACATTGATTATTTCAAGGTCTTTACATGATTAATTACATCAATATATTCTCCCGAAGGAGGTACAACAATAATATAATAAAGTACATTAAGAATAACTTCCGAAGTTACATTATTTCCAACACTCCCTCTTAACAAGGAAGGTATTCTTTACACACGATCATCATCAGCATCACTGGATATGATCATCTGGATCTCAATTGTACATTACATCTGTCTCAAACATCTCTATACATACAGAAGGTATTCAACACAGTCTCAGTCCGTCGAGAAGTGTCATCATGATTCAACTCAACCCCGTCCATCAGGGAACATGCACCAACTCAAACAATCCATCGGTGAGTCCATACATCATCTCAACAACTCTACACAGTCCATCGGAGACTCCATCATGCATCAACTCAAAAACTCTACACAGTCCATCGGAGACTCCATCATGCATCACCTCAACCCAGTCCATCGAGGAATATGCTTCAACTCAACTAGTCCATCAGTGAGTCCATACATCAGCTCAACAAATCTGCATATTCCATCGGAGATTCCATCATGCATCAGCTCTACAACTCTACACAGTCCATTAGAGCCATGGGAGAGTCCATCATGCATAAGCTCAACCTAGTCCATCGAGGAACATGCATCGACTCAACCAGTCCATACATCAGTTGAAAAACTCTGCACAGTCCCTTGGAGAGTCCATCACGCATCATATTAACAACTCTATACAGTCTATCGGAGATTCCATCATGCATCAGCTCAACCCAATCCATCGGGGAACATGCACCAACTCAACAAGTTGATCAGTGAGTCCATGCAAGAGTACCAGTGTGCACCAACCTCTCCATCCCATCTCAGGTTGTTTGAGAGATCTCCTCACTCTTTTCAGAGTGATCGAGAGAATGCACTAAATATCTCAATGAGAGATCTCCTCACACCATTCGGAGTGATCGAGAGTGTGCATTTTCCTCTCCATCCTTTTTAGGATGTCTGAGCGATCTCCTCACTCCATCTTGAAGTGATCGGGAGAATGTAGTGGCCTCTCCATCCCATATCAGGATGTCTAAGAGATATCCTCACTCCATCTCGGAGTGATCAGTAGAATGTAGTGGCCTCTCCATCCCATCTCAGGATGTATGAGAGATCTCCTCACTCCCTTCGGAGTGATTGGGAGAACTCATTGGTCTCTGTATCATCATCCTTCCCTCTTATCAAGGAATATAATCATGGAACCAATAACCCAATCCATCACAAAGTGTTAGGGACTAAATTCATCCTTACCTCTTACCGAGGGCGTCAATCATGGGACCAATCTCCTCACTCCCTCTCTGAATGATCGAGAGAATATACTTGCACACATATCAGCTAACATAGGCATCAAATATATCGGGGCGGACATTTTTGTCCTGCCCTATTCTAGTTATGAAATGCAAATAAATGAATTAATAACAAATCACATGACTGAATTTACGCACCTACATGGGAGAGTATCAAGAGACTAGTTTCCCCACCCTATCACAGGGTGTTTGGGAGATCTCCCATCCTTTCTTAGAGCGTTCGGGAAAAAATATGGTACTGCCATTGGACCACTCACCTTTAGCCAAGTCACATGGATAATGATTGCCCGATATTACAATCACATCTCACTCTATGCTAGAGAATCATGGTCCCTCTATATCTGAGCATCTTGCTCCCTCTGCATGTGAGAATCCTGCTCCCTCTGCATCTGAGCATCACGATCCCTCTTTGGTGTTATTCATAGGTAGGTCCAACAGCCTATCACTTCGGGTGCTAGTCTGAGCACGAGCTTTCACAGAGAAACATTCCTTACTAAACTGTAAGCATCCATCCTGGTGACGACTCGGTACATCAAGGATCCTCTCAACTATCTATATGAATCATCCAGCAACGCCATCAATGTAGCCACAGACTCATAGTCATCATGTTGGATCTGCTCAAGATCTCAACTGTGTTCTTCCTTAAAATGGGAAGATCTCATCAAGTTTCTACCACACCATCAATAGGCCAAGATCCTCAACTCAAGGAATAATTCCCTCTGTCTCCATGAGCAATAGATCATCACTTCTAATCCTTATGTCATGACTCTGATTGGAAACCAATTGCTTTCCATAATCATTGAAGAACCGAACATCTGAAGTAGAGAGAGACTGACATCTGTCGGAGCCTTGTGCTCCTAAACACCAATATCTATATGAAATCTTCTGGGCTTGTGGGTCATGTATCAAATATAGTTGGATGTGTTAGGTCCTCTTCTTTCCACTGTTGTATATTTATGACTTCCATCTAATTGCTTTGTTTAGGATTCATCCTTCTAGGCTGAGAGTCATGCTCCTAGAATCTTCTCGCTTTTGAATAATCTGAACATTGACGAGATTCATGTGTCCACCACTTGTCCATTGGAACAAGTCTCGTCATCCTTCTCTTGTAGGCCATATCATATGGTCGTTTCCCTACAATTCAAATCCCATTACATGGTTAGTGACATTGCATAATCAAATTTAACCAATTCATATTTCAATGAAATGGCAATAGTTTACACAGGTATGTAGGAATCTTAGCTAATGCTTCAGCACAACAATCATAAACATGTATCCCAAACACATATGGTAACTATCTAGATGTTTGTTATCTCCATTAGAGCATGCCATCAAGAGTGTGCACTACTAGAAGCATGTAAGAAGGAGATATCATCTAGGCTAGCTCCATCGGGTGTTGTGCAGCTCATATGCATAACAGGTACAACAAGTGCCTACGGTACATCAATAAGTGAACTATATCAAATGCTCAATAAACTTCCTAATAGATATGAATACAATTTGTTATGAAAACATATAAGACAAAACAAATCTATGTGAGCAATAAATTCAAATACTTATGTTTTATTGTTTTTGTGGGTGGGCTCCCACTGCCTCCTCGTGAGAACCATGAGATACCTATGTTCTTCATTTTCTTGATGGGATACCATCGCAGTTTGGATCTTCATATCATCACCTCAACATGGGGAGAAATAGAAGAGGAACTCTGTATGATCATCATTCCTTGACTTCTTGTGAGGAGTGTCTTCATAACATCAACGGTTGAGGCTTCATGCTTCCTTTTGTTTGAACTTCGACAATGTTTGGCATAGTGGCCATACTTATTGCATTTGAAGCATTGAATATGAGAAAGATATTTCTTCTTATTTTGATCTGGTCTAAGGATTTATCTTTCACTTCTATCATTTATGCCATGGAATTTCTTTCCCTTACCTTTTCCTTTCTTGGTATGAGTTGTAAGGGCTTTAGTCTCTTCATGTTGAGTACCATGCAATCTGCTTCTGGTCGCAAGTCTTGTCTCTTCTTGAGTGCAATCTGCCCATAATCTGTCAAAATTGGGAAACTATGTTTGTCCAATGAGACTCTGAATAAATGATTCCCAAGAAGGTGGGAGACCATTAAGGGTTGACATAACAAGTTATTTTTCTTCAATTGCTTCTCCAATAGTGCTTAATTGATCTCTGAGTTATGAGACCTTCATGAAATAGGTAGCAATTGAATCTGACATTGACATCTTGAGATTTGAGAGTTGTTGTCTCAAGGCAAGGGCACGATTGATATTGCTATTTTCGAAAAAATTATTCAAGACTTTAAACATCTTCTTGGCTTTCTTTTTCTGAGAAATTTGAGGGACCAAGTGGTCTCTTATTGAATCTACCAAGATCCTTCTTGGCCTAGCATCATTCTTTCTCCACTGGTTCTTTCTTGTTTCTTCTTCTGGTTTTGGAACCTTCTCATTTACAAAATTTAATAAGTCATTTTCTTCAAGAATTAGAAGAACTCTAGACTTCCAAGAGCTGAAGTTGGAAGGCCCATCCAACCTATCCTCAACCTTCATCCCAATCATCCTGACTACAATTGGATGATAAACCCTAGCAGGAGCTAAGTCAATTTTGAAGTTAGGATTCTTGGAAAACCAATTCTACAGGGAGATGCTCCCTATCAAGGTGAGTGGAATACCCCTTCTTTTCTCTCAAATATATGGACATGACAACTCAAAACTAGAAACCCTAGTTTCCCGATTTCGTTATAGAATAGGTCAAAAATGAAAATTTTCAGATCTGAAATCTGCTTCCACAAATAGTTGCACCATACCAAAGCAATTTGAGGAGAGGTAAAATTGAACCAAATCTATGGACAGAAGGGTTAAAAATTGGAAACCCTAATTTCTGTAGAAATTGTAGAATTAGGTCAAATTTTGAAAATTCTCGGAACTAGAATTTTTCTCCACAAAAAAAGATGTGGCTTCCCTAGGGTGAAATTCCAATGCTCTTTTCATGTCAAATTGAGGTGGGAAGGCATCAGAATATGAAACCCTAGTTTCCGGCAATGGCTTCTTTTTGTAATGCTCTGATACCATGTTAGTTTTTGTACAATTCTTCTAGCAGTATAATTAAATGCATATAATAATAAACATGATCACTAAAAGAATAACCAAGCATGGAAATAATAGACACGAATTTTTATCCTGGGAAACCCAACAAGGAGAAAACCCAACAACCTTCGTATAGAGATAAATAGTTCAGAGATCAGAGTACATTCATATATCACAAATGAGAGAGAGAAAGATAAACTTCTCCAATAGTAACAACCCCAAATACTCCTTCTCTGACCGCAGCAGTGAAATTCTCCTCTTCTTGAGCGAACTAGCTTGTCTTGAGTGAATGAACAAATGCGAGGTGCAACCTCTCTATTTATACTAGTAAAAAAAATGACTTTTTCCTTTACTGGGTCGACCTGTATTTTCTTAATTGGGTTGAATTGACTGGGGAAGTTCTACCCATTGTATGGGGCAGAATGTCCATTGTTTGGGGAAGTTTACCCACTGGGCCGACTTGTCTTGGTGGAATACAAAAATTACATTTAAAAAATGTTTTCTTTGGTTGATTCCAACCCAAGGTTTACATTGATTCTTTCAAGGTCTTTACATGATCAATTACATCAATATCTTCTCCCGAAGAAGGTGAAAACAATAATATAATAAAGTACATTAAGAATAACTTCCGAAGTTACATTATTTCCAATAGTATGGTGGTTGCAAGTCCAAAGAGATAGTTTTTCATGCATTTCCCATGGAGAAGTTGATCCAGGGGATCACAAATTTGAGATCATCATCAATAAGCTACAAAGACCAAGTTTAATGTTCCTTATAATTGTTTGAGTTTAACAAATTAGTAATAAATTTGATGTTTAAAGATTAAATTGTTGTAATGAAATTCTTAAAATAAGAATAAAATGAAATTGAAGAAAGTGGCTAGTTATAATGGGAATTAGTGCTTGAGTTTCTAATTCATAGGGTATAAATACCCAGGACCCTTTATATATATATATATATATATATATATATATAACTTAGTGTATTTAATATCCAATTATTTTAGACACATTAACTAAGCATTATTTTTATATATCAACAAATTAATCCACCATTCTTATAAATTTATCCATGGAATTCCCACCATTCTAGTGTCTAAACTTGACTTGTTAACTTCGTGTATTTGATATCCAATTATTTTAGACAAATTAACTAAGCATTATTTCTATATATCAACAAACTAAGTTTTTATGATCCACAATTCTTATAAATTTATCCATGGGATTCCCACCATTCTAGTATTGTGTCTAAACTTGACTCACACACTGTGTTGTCTTTTAAGTCAAAACATGGTGTTCATAAAATAGGACATTGTGGGGCATCATAATTGGATGTTTCCTTCTTCCAACATTATGCATCTTACTAGATTCATTTTTATGATGTTACAACCGCAGGACCTTCTAATTTTCTAGCTTCAAGAACTCTAGGCCTTTAAGTTTATTTATTTTCAATTATTTTTGTTTTGAATAACAATCTTTTTTTCTATATGGTTTGTTTTGGGGATTTATGAATTAAAAAAAAGGGAACTCTATCATATTTCAATATGGTAATGGTTTTTAATGTTGAAGCTTTTTTTTTTGGAATATATATTTTGGAGAAATATGTTAGGTACTTCTCTTCATTTCGAGGATGGTAGGGTAAACTATATTTTTTAGTGCTCAAGGCCAATACAACAATATACACATTTAATAGCTCAGCATGTCACTTACGGGAATTGGTCCTAAGTGAAAAGGGTAACAATCATGCCTCCCAACCATCCAAATTACTACACCCAATTGACATCTTTAATGTTTAAGCTATTATACATGATATAGAGAAAGTGGCCATAGTTTTGACAAAAGCATAATATGGGTGAACATAATTCATTTCAAAGTATCTATAATCATCTAAGTATTCAGAAAAATCTTTTATATGGTCTCACTTAAAGATTGAATTTGTTGTCGCCCGTAGGGGTGTAGCTCAACCGATGATTCTCTTGATATGAAGGAAATGTTGTATATGGAGGTCACGAGTTCAAATCACCCCGGCTTACCCGTGCCTCATGCTTGTGGGTTGTGTGGGTGCACCTAGGGGTATAGTGGTAGCAGACGAGGTTGGATCCCTGGACCCCGTGTCATGCGAGTACCAACCCCTTCCCAGTTGTCGATTCCTCTAATTACAAAAAAAAAGATTAAATTTGTTGTCCATAATTTCCTCCTTTACAAAATTAAAAAAATGTTCTTTCCACCATTAAAATCAACCAAAGTTTTGAGTTCCCCAATCAATGTACATTGTAAGAATGATACTACAATTCCAAACCTAAAAAAATGTATTTAACATTGAGAATTATTACAATGCACATAATTATAGTATAATGTTCTACATCGATACTCAAATCTAATATAAATCTTGCACAATTAACTATAGCTACGAAATTTTAAAGAGCATAGGTTTAAATGCTTATGTGTTAGCCAATATTGGAAGTATCAATCAACACTGAGTTTAAAGTTCTACATCATTGTTTATATGATAAAAAGTTATTTTTACAGTTGTGTTTATTGCAAGAAGCTTCATCCCCATGTATTTTTCAACAGTATATTGATGCAAGTAGGGGATTTGAGGTTTTGAATTGCATTGATCAAGAATTTATATGTACTAGGGAATGTGTAAATGGTGACCGAGTTTGAGATGGGCAATAAGAGTCTTGACTACATAGCAGCTTTCAAGGAACATGCAGATGTGTCTATTAATAAAAGGATAAAGTATGATATTAATGAAATACTACAATACACAACCCTAGTGTTGTAATTTGTGTTGCTCTCCTTTGTTATTATTTCTCTTTTTTCCTAAAGGTACAACGGAAAATTTGATGCATCTAGGGGCACTAGACCTTGCATCAAATTTACATTCCTTTTCCATCGATTTTTCATCACGTGTCATCATTGCGTCATCATTTCTCAACACCTTTGCGTCACTTTTGCATCATATTTGCATTGTTGTTTCATCTCTTGCATCGTATTTTCATATTTTGCACGTTTTCATTGCTTGTTTTAATTTTGCATCACTATCACTTTTACATCTTTTGAGTTAATTAACTCCTAATTTATTATTATCTACTTTTTTTAAGCAATAAATATATTTTAATACACATTAATGCATAGGATAAAGAAAACAATATCTCTCTCTATTTAAAGAATCCATGTCAATGCAGGAAAGCACATTATCTATACAAGTATTCAAGGAAGATGCTCTATCATTTGAAGGTTCTCTATCTTTTGAATAAAGAATAATTGGTCTTATCCAAAATTAGCCCAGTTGGGGTATGTTTTATTCTGTTTTGATGGTATGTAGATAAGATAGGAAGGCTCTTGGAAGCCCACATGACCAATGGATGATTGTAAATAAGTAGATTAGGATTGAACTGATGGCTCAAATTGTTCATGGTTTTTGGACTTGAATCAAGAGATTAAGATAATTATATTTTGATTTTAAACTTAAAATATCAAATGTAAAGTTGTTTTTTGTTTTTGTTTTTGTTTTTTTTTTCTCTAGAAAAAAAAACAAAAAATGTATCTATAAAATCATGGTATACAATTGCCACTTTTATACATGTAGCAAATGTTCTACCACCACCCCATGAGAAATGAGAATCATATGTATATATACATAGTTATTTATGTGCTCCCCATAAACATGTGGTTTACTACGGCGTTATGGAAATATTAATCTTAACTAAAATGGGTACACAAATTAATCAAAAATCTTGATTGGGACCAAGCTAATTAGATCTTAATACATAGTCAACTTATGGCCATCGCCAAAATCCATGCCATCGTCTTATTATTCTAATTATTCATATGAAGGTCTCTTAAAAACAAAATTAAAGGGAAGTTAACACACTTTCAATTACAATGAGGACCAATTTTTCACACTTAAAGACAAAATTAATCAAAAGGTCTCAATTCTCACACTTAAATACAAAATTATTTATAATTTACCTTGGTTGCCACATGTTACAATTACTCCACCATATTTACATAGATTTCTTTAGGGTCTATTTAAGTTCTTCATTAGTTGACTCACACCCATACTCCTACCAATTTATTTACATTGAAGAGAACCATAATTAATATTTCCATAATGTACAAATCGAAATTTATACATTATTTTGGAAAAATAGATAAAAAGGGAACATAACAAATTCCATTTACAAGAAATAAATTACCTCTAGCAACTCCATTAGATAATGGAGGGATATGAACCCGCAATGATTAAATCCTCATGAACCATTGCGGATTCATGATAAATAAATAAAAAAGAAAACATAAAAAAAATCAATTTAACAAGAAAAAATTACCTCTGGTTGTAGCAAATGATCGACTCCACTAGATATTGGAGGGATATGAATCCACAATGATTTAATCCTCATGAATAATTTTGGATTCACCTATCAATTTAAATGATAGGTGAATTCTATTCACCATTGTATTTTTGTCATCAGTGACTACAACTACTTGTTTTATCCCTTTTTATTTGTCTATATTATTTCAGTTGTGATTTCCATCATGAATTCTAGATTCAAATCCACCTAAACCCTTATCTACGACAAGTATGTACATAATTATTTTAGAATATGAAGAAGATGGAAAAATATTATGGAGGTTCCTCTATTGATCTCAAACTCTTGGCACGTGACATCAACCTTAGTTGAAAGAGGTTTGATAGGGAGATTTACTATAATTTGGCCATTGCACCCTTCAATGGCCACTTGGGTTCACAAAAATTGGCAATTTATCATCAAAGGAAAGGTCACTCATTATTTCTATAGGAAAGGATTTTATGCATTTTTTTTAAAGACAAAGAAAATTGAGATTTTATTTTTAGAAATGGGCCATACTTATTTGGTGCATGGGGGATGTATCTAAATTGGTGGATTCCATACTTTGACTTGAAATCGGGTGTGCCATAAATTGTTTCAATATGGGTTTGACTGCCATACCTCCTTCTTCACTATTGGAATGAAGATTCATTTCAAAGCATTGATAACGTGCATGAAAAATACATTGATATATCCAAAGCAAAAGATGGAATGTTGGTCGAATGGACAAGAAGCTTTCAAATGTCCAATATTTCTGCACCTCAAACATCGAAATGACATCTTCCAATAGTCCAAAAGTTGGACTGTAAGTTTCCCCCTCCAATATTCAATTTCAAGGTACTCTAGTAACCCTTGCCTGACATATATTTCTACTAACAGCTTCCCAACTCTTTTATCCAATTCAAAGAAATATTATTCATCAACAAAAAAGAAACGCCCTAAAGTGTTTCCAATAGCTTTGAAAGTAGTTCCATTCCAAAATTGGAGAGGGAATCCAGTTAACAAGACCCATATGTGATTTGAGAGAAATTGTTCTGAAGCTGGGTCAAGATTAAGGTGCCACCTCTTGAGCATAAGGCTTCCTTTCCCAACAATCAACACACCACCCAAAATCTGTGAAGCCTCTCTAGCAGTACGGAAATGGAAGGAGTACTAGCCCTTCATTAACATAGTGGCATTAGGTAGATAGTTTAAGACCGGAAGCTAGTGCTCCATCATCCAGGAAACGATGACATTCTTTGAAAGTTCCCAGTACCCAAATCTCCCCACTAGAGATTTTCCCGAGAGTTTAGAAATCTCTTCCAACTGCATTTCATGGCCAAAAGTGAGTCTATCCCCTATAGCTTTGATTTTTAGAGCATTTTGGAGGCATTTTTATTTGTAACGAGAACACCGTACAACTTCCCAAGTCGACCCCAAATCCTTTCCAGGGGCGCCCACTTGTTTATCTCAACTGACTTGCCCATCTTTTCATTCAACTCCTTCTAAGATTTCCATACCAATACCCACCTCCTTCCAACTCGACAAGCCTGAGGAAAAGCCGAAGCAATTACTGTTAGGATTAGGAAGCTCCCAAGGAGAGTTATCCTTCCCATGTCTTTTTTTAGAGGAAAAAGGTGATGCACCTCCTTCGTTAACTGCCTTGAAGGCAAGGACATCATACTGACAAGACTTATTGCCTACTAGCTTGTTTGGGCCCACTCCCCCATTAATGAATCCTTTTGCCAGCTTATACTTAGATCTTAGCGTATATTTGTTTTTACTCATCGTTTTCTTTATACAGGAGTGAAATTTTTTTGTAAGTAAGTCCGACTATATATATTAAAATTTAGAAAAACGGTTACAATTTCCATCTTGCATCTTCCCCTCAAATTCAGACCAAACCACCATCATCGTTTTAGTTGTCTAAGATACCTTCACCCACAAACATGTTTTAACAGACCCCTCCCCCGAAGGAGAAAATAGGGCTTGTACATACTACCAAAATTTTGTCAAATTCAAAACATATACCAAATAACAAAACTCTTTTCTGCAACCCATGGATCCCATTTCTAATTGACCGACAATATACCAAGAATATTAATGACACACAATTTCCCTTATATTCTACGGAAAATAGGAGGCCACAAAGAACCCTAAGCATCATGCCAAAGACTAAGGAACTTGGAAGGCATCCCCTAGAGCACCAAAGTCGTGGTTCGAGACCGCAACCTACTAGCCACCTTGCTCCGCCTAAGATGCATGTGCCATTGAACCAGCGACCCCCATTCGTGGCAGGAACGGGATGGCCATCTCTTTCGCTATCACATCGATTTTCATATGCATTAGCCTCGTATAAGCATAGAGATCCTTCCAGAAATGAACCAGGACCTCGTCACCCTGCTCTTTCTCTTCCCGCTCCACCAGCACCCGACCGAGTAGTCCTTTCATAACCCAAAAGAGAGAAACAATTTGCTTGAACAAGGACTATCTAGCCCGGGATGCCCCAAGTTCATGTATCAACATCTCTAAAGCAACAAATTCATCCAAATCTTTATCCTCTTCCAACTCACGCCACAGGTCATGTTCCACTGCTTCGATATCTACCTTTACATAGGGAGGAATAGAAGCTTTATAAATCCAGGACACATGGGTCACACATTATTGCTCACAATTAACTTGCATTTTCCCTTTCCCTTCCTATCCAGACTCATCAACCAGTGACTCCATCTTTGTTGCACTGCAGCTGCCCAGCATTATTACTAGACTCACCACAGGGAATGGCACATGATTTCCAACTTCTGAAGTAACCTTCCACAACATCCAATGGCGGAGAAGACCACAAAATATTGATCCCCCGATGTTAGGATGCAAACTAAAGAAATTCCTCGCAATCATGGATATAATCTTATTTCTCGGCTTCGTACCTCCTATGTGATCCTTTCCAACTTCCACCATAATTATAGGAATAATCCTCCAATGATTTCTACGATTTACTGTACCTACCATTAATTCCTCCCACATCTGTAAAATGCATGGCCAAGTTTACTTCATAATGTAACACCCCCAAGACTTTTTTAATTTGATTAAGCATTTTTATTTGAGAAATATTTTCCAAACAATTATTTTGTAAGAGAGTTATAAAACTCTATACTCACACTCATGTGGGTGAATATTATGAACAAGAAATATTATTTTATTATTAATAAAAATAGACACTTGGAGCCACCAGTTGAAAGAGGGGACACCGTCATAAGACAATGAACAAGTGGACAACAAGCAATATATGTGATATCAATCAAATGCAAGTAAAAAACTCAACAAGTCGACCAGAACCACAATTATAGGGAACAAGATATCAACTTGAGATTTGATTGAGATGGCACAAGACCTAGGAAAATTTTATATATATGAGTGCATTGAGAAGACATAGGGTGATGTGTGGTGCATAGAGAGAATTGTTTCTATGAGGATAGCGTGTTGTTGAGTATTATCTCTTTGTTTAGAAAGTCCATCTTTTGAAACTGCTACAGACTTTTGGGAAAAGTCTTCTTTCAGATTGGCTTAACTGAGTTCATTGTTTTATGGTGGTGGTCAAGCTCGAGGGTGAATTTGGGAAAGTAAGTGTGGTTGTCCTCTTCTACGGTTGAGAGGAACTGGGAAGCTCCAAGTGTTTTTCCCTTCTATTTTTCAAGTAAGTTGTCTTATTTCGGTTATGCTTAATTATTTGAATAACTGTAGATTGCATATCAATTAAGTATTTCTTAGTTACTATGGACTGAATGAATACAA
Source organism: Larix kaempferi (assembly GCA_027924585.1). NCBI lineage: Eukaryota > Viridiplantae > Streptophyta > Pinopsida > Pinales > Pinaceae > Larix > Larix kaempferi. The sequence goes on from BSBM01001540.1 coordinate 4,250,928, forward strand.
TATCTATTATTGAGTTATTTTATAGACACAATGACTGTCGTTGAGTTAGTTTATAAATGGATAATTTATCTCCTTTCATGAATTGTTGTAATAAATTTGTACCCAAAGAGTTCGTCTATCAGAGCTATCGTAGGACCAAATACTAGTGATAAACAACGAATTGGCTCTCTGTATTTGCGTACAAAGTTAATATATTTTATACAAAATTCCTAGAGTTTAAGTATTATAATTTTATGTTTATACAAGTATTACATAGACTACGGATCATTCTATCATAGGAGACATGTTAAACTTTGAATAAAAAAAGAGCATGGTGATGCAAGCTGAAATCCTAGTACTCACGACTAGTATTTATGCTTGATAATACAATATTAAAATAATTATGAACTCTGATAGGTGTTAAATAAATCCTCCATACAAGTTGCAGGTCAACAGGGTTGACCCTGTATACATTGTCAACAAATAAAATAGTAGTTTGATAACAAAAATAATAAACCCTAAAAGGGATAAATTACTTTGATGCAAGGAGCTGCGTAAATGAAACTTTACGGGTTTGAGTCCAATTACATGTGTATATATGGTTGGAGGTCGTAAGGCCATACATTTGGATTCCCACGGAATCGAATGCAAGACATCCAGAAAGAGGTAATAAAAGATTTAAAACAAATAACCAACACTATCATAATCTTTAATAGGAGACAAAACTTAGCACAAACAATTTGTCGTTGTCATTATGCAGAAACCTCAACTCATATGGAAAATAAAACTTAGATACATTTAATTAAAATGATAATATCATTATAAAATATTCGTAGGCGGAAGAGGTTGTTACTCTTCTCAGAGAGCGAGAATACTAGTTATCTCTACGATCCTAACAAAGGATCACAAGTATAAGTCATTAAAAATAACCATGTAGTTGGGTAGATAACGCTATCAATGAAATGATAGTTGTATTGTTTCCTCCTAACAGAAACTAAGAGTCACACATGGCCATGATTAATAACTCAGAACATTCAGTGTTAGTCTCAGTCAACTATGCAGGATTTCTAGTCCTTGTTTAGCTTCTGCATCCACAATTGTTTTCAACATAACGTTAACAACAAGGCAAGCATACTGTAGTTATGTCATAAGTAACCTTTAGTAGAATATACATATTTTCTTACTTGTGAATATGTGTACACGGGGTGTTCTCCTCCTCGAGCCATGGCGGCCATATCTAAGCTTGGAAACAGAGACATAGAAAACATCATAGCTATAGTTGCTTGTTGTAGTTGTTATCACAAAGCTCAGAGAGTTAGAGGAAGTCATAGAGTGACTCACTCTCCTCTCTACTACCATGCAACTGAACAAGAAGAAAACTTCTTATTTTTCGCCTTGATATGTCTATACATGACCAAGAGATCATGTATCTTCCGATGGAACCATGTAACCTTTGGTACAATCAGATCAACGGTTGTCAACCACAAATCTGGGTAAATCGTATCAATGGTGGATCAATTATTTGGGATCAATCACTATCGTAACTCTTGGCCAACATCAATCTGATAAGATCGATGGCCCAAACTTGATTACTTTCCTTTTCAGTACAACCAGCATTTAATGTAAGATTGGACTGCCACATACCCTCGATCGGGATACCTGTATTGACAAGCGGTGAATTGGTGGTCGATGGTATGAGCATTAAATCACAGGCTTAATTCCAATGCAAACGTCTTGTAAAATGGATCACAGCCTGTCGCAATTCTCCCAAGCATGTTGGTCATGTTCTTTCAATCCAAGAGTTTTAGATTTTGGGTTGGGATTCGACCTTTGGGTCAAGCCTCTTCCCCTAAGCTTGTCACGATGTTAACATTTGTTCTTAGGGAGGTTGTGAGACCCTACGTCTTGGATTGCATGCTCTCTTTCATACGATGCATATAGTATGCAAGACTGTGGAACATCGTGCAGTTGTTAGCTCGGTATGAAGAGATAAATATATGTATTTATACAAGAATTAAACATTAATACCTGTTGGTATATGGTTACACAAATAGCTTTGGTGACCTGCTCAACAAATGTTGAACATAAGTTAGGAATTGTATCTTATCTCTTTATAAAAAGATGATGTTATTGGTTTAAAAAGAAAAAAAAATTATATATGATTTTTGGTATGTTACGGTGTGGTATCAGAGCCGAGGTAACAACACTCAACCTCATGGAGTCCACTTATAGAATGAGAAAACTAACTATGTGTGTTATTTTCTTTTCTTCTTACTTGTATAGCAGAAAGTTGTGTTATCAAAACTGTAGGAAAAATGGCTAAAGGAGATACCCTACCCCACCTATCTGGGTGTTAGAAAAACAGGATCACAGAGCAATAACAATAAATAGAAATGCAAATATAATCACACATACACATTTCAAGAGAGACACAGATATATCGTGGTTCACCCCAAGATGGGCTATGTCCACACTGAAGTTGCCAATCCTTATTATTATACCGTCCAGCAAAGTGAAGGGATACAACCTGCAGCACAACACCTGCACTTCCTCTTCACTGTCTCATAGCCTCTCTTCTGATCTCAAAGATCTTTACAATGCATAAAACCTAATACATCAACCCTAGCCGTATTACAATGTCTTTCTTTTATAAGGAAGATACAATGGGAAAATACCACGGGTTACCCAAAACCATGGGCCCGTAAAACAACCCCAAAAATTTCCTTCGGGGGCTTCGCCCCCGAACCCCCCCCCCCGGTTGGGGTGAGTGTACAGTCCTTTTTACATATCATATAAAGATGGGGTACAAACACGGATAAATAATAATATCTCTAAATCTGGAGATCAGGCTCCACAACCAACAATCTCCCACATGGACACTGATACCAACTCCACCGTTGCTGCACTTGCTGGACCTTGGACTTGGCAACTTTCTCATCTTCACCTTCATGCTAGAAGTCCAACTAAAACTGAGTAGGAACTCAGTTTCTCTCTGGTCACTACCTTTGTGAACATGTATGCAGGATTCTGGCTAGTATGTATCTTTTCCAGCTTCAACAGTTCATCTTCCAGAACAGAGCATATGAAATGGTACTTGAGCTGTTTATGTTTAGTCCTGGAATGGAATGCTAAGTTCTTTTCAAGATGAATGGCACTCTGGCTGTCACTATACAACCTGCTATCCTTCTGCTTCTTACCCAATTCCTCCATAAACCTCTGCAACCAAATCATCTCTTTACTAGCCTCTGTAACAGCAACATACTCTGCTTTCGTTGTTGAAAGTGCAAAAACCTTCTGCAGTTTTTAAATCCAACTTACTGTTGTTCCACCTACAGTAAACACATACCCTGTGGTGCTCCTCTTGCTATCCTTATCACCTGCCATATATGCATCAACATATCCCTATAGAACAGTGTCTGAACCTCCAAAACATAATGCCTGAGTGGTAGTACCTCTCAAATACCTGAGAATCCACTGTACTGCCTTCCAATGTTCTTTACTTGGATTGTTCATATATCTGCTCACAACTCCCACTGCTTGTGCAATATTTGGTCTTGTGCACACCATGGCATACATCAAGCTTCCAACTGCTGATTGATAGGGAATCTTGGACATGTAATCTGTCTCTTCCTGTGTCTTGGGACACATTTCCTTACTTAGACTGAAATGGCTGGCCAAAGGTGTACTTACTGGTTTTGCATTCTGCATTATGAACCTCTCTAACACCTTTTGTATGTACTCACTCTGAGACAATGTCAATCTGTGATTTTTTCTGTCTCTCGTTATTCTCATACCAAGGATTTGCTTTGCAGCACCCAAATCCTTCATCGCAAATGAATTAGCTAGCTTCCTTTTGAGTACATTTATATCCTGCATGTTAGACCCTGCAACAAGCATGTCATCCACATACAATAACAAGATAATATATCTTTCATTGTCTAGCTTCTAGAAATAAACACAGTGGTCAGAATAACATCTACTATAACCTTATTCTGTCATAAACCTGCCAAATTTTAAATACCACTGCCTGGGAGCTTTCTTCAAGCCATACAAGATCTTTTTCAACCTGCATACCAAGTTCTCCTTACCTTTGACCTCATACCCTTGTGGCTACAGCATATATATCTCTTCCTCCAAATCCCCATGGAGAAAGGCTGTTTTTACATCTAACTGTTCAAGATGCAAATCTTCTACCGCCACTAGACTTAAGATAGTCCTAATTGAAGTCATCTTAACAACAGGAGAAAATATTTCATCAAAATCTATACCTTTCTTCTGTGCAAACCCCTTTACAACAAGTCTCTCCTTGCACCGCTTCTTGCCTCCTTCTTCTTCCTTCAACCCGTAAATCCATTTGTTCTGCAATGCTCTTTTACCAGCAGGAAAGTGAACCAGATCCCAATTCTGGTTTCCTACCAATGAGTCCATCTCCTTATTCATCCCTTGCTCCCACTTCTTTCTAGTTTCCACCTGCATTGCTTCTTCATAACATTTTGGTTCACCAGAATCAGTCATCAATAAATAATACATTGAAGGAGAGTATCGTTCAGGGAGTCTACTTAACCTGGTAGATCTTCTTGCATTTGCAGTAATTTCAGGTACTTGTTGCTGTTCTTGATTTTCTGGCACCTTTGGAACCTCATTTTCTTGAATTTCATCAAGTACTGTGTACTTTGTGTTTTCATTTTCCTGTTTCTTTCCCTGCAATTGATCTTTATACATGACCTTTTCATTGAATATGACATCTCTACTTCTAATGATTTTGTGATTTTCACAATCCCATAAGCGATAACCAAAATCATCAACCCCATATCCAATAAAGGTACATTTATTGGATTTAGCTTCAAGCTTTGTTCTATTTTCTTTATCAATATGGACAAATGCTTCACAACCAAACGTTCTCAGCAACGAGTAGTTTACCTTTTTATCTGTCCATGCCTCCTTTGGAATACCACCATCCAAAGGACTTGAAGGTCCTCTGTTTATTAAATAAACAGCAGTATTTACAACATTCGCCCAAAACTGTAAGGGCAACCCTGCATGTAGTCTCATACACCTTGCACGCTCCATGATCGTTTTGTTCATCCTTTCTAACACACCATTTTCTTGTGGTGTTCCTGGGATTGTCTTCTCTCTACGAATCCCATGGTATGAACTATAACTATCAAACTCCTTGCCGCAGTACTCACCTCCATTATCAGATCTGAGACACTTCAACCTTTTTCCTATCTCATTCTCAACCAAAGTTTTCCACTTCTTAAAAGTAGCAAACACATCAGATTTCTGTCTAATGCAATAAACCTAAGTTTTCCTAGTTGCATCATCAATAAAAGTAACATAATAATGAGAGCCACCAAGAGATTGTACCTGAGCTGGTCCCCATACATCTGTATGCACAAGCTGTAACTTTTCATTCTTCTTTTGTTTCCCAACCCTGAGAAATCCGACTCTCTTCTGTTTTCCATAAACACAGTTCTCACATAATTCCAAACTTACCTGCTTCAAATCTGGCAACAACTTCTTTGAGTGGAGAATCTACATCCCCTTCTCACTCATGTGGCCAAGCCTATGATGCCACAATGCTGTATCTATTCCTGTGGAAGCTAAAGAGATAGAATGGTCAGTATTATGAGGACATAAATACAACGTACCTACCCTGTCTCCTTTTGCTATCACCATTGCTCCTTTAGTGATCTTCCATCACTTTTCTCCAAATGTAGATAGACAACTGCCATCTCCCAACTGCCATGTTGAGATCGGATTTCTTTTCATAGCAGGAATATGCCTAACATCTTTCAACAGCCAATCAGTTCCATTCTTAACTTTTATCCATACCTTACCCATTCCAACAATTTTACATGGCTCATCATCACCCAATAAAACATGTCCAAAATCGCCTGAAACATAATCATGAAAATATTTCCTATGGGGTGTAGCTTGACATGAAGCCCCTAAATCTACTATCCAATAATCATTAGTATTATCTAATGCAAGAATCAAAGCATCTTGTAACACATCACCTGCTACATTTGCTTCCTGGGTAGTTTCCTTCTTTGCATCTCCTTTCTTCTTTAGAGATCAGCAGTCTTTCTTCAGATGTCCTTTCTTTCCACAGTTCCAACATTCTATCTTTCCCAGTCTGGACTTGGATCTTCCCGTTTTAGACTTGCCACGATTACCTTGGCTCTTTCCTCTCTCCTTTTGTCTTCCCCTGCTCTCCATGGTCAACGCATTACCTGATGTCTCACCTGTGCTTTTTCTTCGCATTTACTCGCTAAGAATAACACCAATAACATCATCAAATTTCAAGGTGTTTGAACCAGAGACAGAGTTACTTACAACCATGACCAAGCTATTCCAACTTTTTGGCAATGAACACAAGATTAGAAGAGCCCTAAACTCATCATCAAAGTTCACACTTACAGAACTTAGTTGATTTGTAACCGTATTAAACTCATTTAAATGATCAGTAACAAATCCACCTTCAGACATCTTCATATTAAATAAACGCTTCATTAGAAATACCTTGTTGGAGGTCGAGGGTTTTTCATACAGCTTACCCAGTGCACTCATCAAACCCTTCGTTGTCATTTCTTTTGAGATATTGAAAGCCACCGACGAATCCAGGGACAACTGTATTGTTCCCAATGCCTTTCTATCAAGAACCTCCCATTCTTCGTCCTTCATAGCCACTGGCTGCTTTGCTCTTCTTCCCAACGGCAGGAATAGATCCTTCTGGTACAGATAGTCCTCCATTTGCATCTTCCATAACTAGAAGTTTTGGTCGTTAAACTTTTCGACCTTAAACTTTCCTTCTTCCGCCATTGCTCCCACTCGAACCAGAAACCCTAGCTTCCTGCGGGTTTATCTGCCAAAAATAGACCTTTGGCTCTGATACCAATTGTTAGAAAAACAGGATCGCAGAGCAATAACAATAAACAAAAATGCAAATATAATCACACATACACATTTCAAGAAACACAGATATATCGTGATTCACCCCAAGATGGGCTACGTCCACATTGAAGTTGCCAATCCTTATTATTATATCGTCTAGCAAAGTGAAGGGATACAACCTACAGCACAACAGCTGCACTTCCTCTTCACTGTCTCACAGTCTCTCTTCCGATCTCAGAGATCTTTACAATGCATAAAACCTAATATATTAACCCTAGCCGTATCACAATGTCTTTCTTTTATAAGGGAGATACAATGGGAAAATACCACGGGTTATCCAAAACCATGGGCCCGTAAAACAACCCCAAAAATTTCCATAGGGGGCTTCGCCCCCAGACCCCGGTGGGGGGAGGCTTCGGCCCCACCGTTGGGGTGAGTGTACAATCCTTTTTACATATCATATAAAGATGGGGTACAAACACGGCCGAATAATAATATCTTTGAATCTGGAGATCAGGCTCCACAACTAACACTGGGTAGAATTGAATGAGGAAGAACAAAATCATAATAATAGTAATAATAACAATAGTCAAGTTGAAAATTTTCAAATAGTAAGGAATTTACAGGAAGAACTCCAAACCTTTAAAACTGAGTATGAATGAGAAATGAGAACTCAAGAATATTTGAATGAAGCTCTTTTATTTAAATTAACTGAGATATCTAAGGATATGGGTCAATCATGTAACAAAAAGAAACGCAAATATAAAAGAATTAATTCCTCTTTGGAACCATTTTCCTCTAGTGATAGCTCTACTCACGGTGAGTCGAGTGATTCCAGCAGTAGCACTGAATGTAAACGAGGAATGATGAAAAGGTATAAGGATGAAATAATTGGTGAATTTAAGAAAATTAAGCCTCCCATCTTTGACGGTGAAGTAAAAAATGGAGAGGAAGGTGAGGCTTGGTTATCAGGAATGAAAAAGTATTTTACAATGTGTAATTATTCTAAATCAATGAAAGCAAAAATGACCATATTTAATCTAGTTGAAAAAGTTGAAATCTAGTGCAAAGATTTGAAGAAGGCTAAAGGTATTAACGAATGGAAAGTAAGTTGGAAATGGTTTAAGAAAGAATATCTTTCATAATATTGTTATGAGGGGAAATAAAAATAATTTTATGAATTAACACTGGGTCATATGTCAATGCACGACTTCTATACCAAGTTTTTATCATTACTAAGGTATGTACCCTACCTTATTGAAGAAAAACAAAAAATACAAATATTCTTAAGCTATTTACCAAGTTTTTATAAATATAGATTATAATTTGATAATCCAAAGAAACTTTATGAGGCAATGAGAAAAGCTAAATTGGCCTATGATCAAACTAAGAGTAAACATGAAAACCCAAATAATTTTAAGAAAAGAGAAGGGTATGATTTTAAAAGAAGAGAGTTTAATCCTTTTAATAAACAAAAAGAGTTACCAAAAGAACACCTTTAGAGATAAAAGACCGCCAATCAAATCTGAGTTTAAAGAAAATTTTCTTAATAAAAAAATGAAGAAATCAAAAGAGAGCCCTTGAAATGTTGGGGTTGTGGGAAAAGTCACTTTTATCGAGATTGTCCTCATAAGAGGGATGGTCGAAGCATTCACACGGTAAAGGAAGCTGCCACAGTTGGAGAAGTTGCTTGAAATATTCCAAAGATAAGCGCATCATTGGATAACCATCAAGCAGACTATCAGCCTCTATGATAGAAGTTGAAGGTAACATTTTTGGATAAATCCATCTCTATTTTGATTGATTCAGGTTCTAAATTGAGTTATATATCTCCTAAATTGGTAGAGACTTGTAAGATGAAAAAGCATGAGTTTAAAAATTCATGGCTAGTACAATTAGCTACAGGAAAAAAAAGAATAGTAACTAGAGTTTATACATAATTGTGAGTTTTTCATGAATGATTTAGTTTTAAAAGCATATCTAAATATTTTACCCTTGGGTTCATATGACATGTTGATTAGTATGGATTGGTTAGAAAAACACAAATTTATATTAAATTGTTTTGAAAAGACTTTTACTTGCATTGATGAACAAGGTAATAGCAGGCTTGTTAAAGGTATTTCTAGGAAGGTCTTTACTCAAAACATATTTTATTTACAGTTAAAGAAATGTGCTAGAAAATGATGTCAAATGTTTTTTGTTCATATAACTGAAATTTCTAATGGAAAAGTCAAACCTAGATTGGAAGACTATCCCATTTTGCAAGAATTTAAAAATATCATTCCAGAGGAAATACCTAGATTACCTCTTAGGAGGGAGATTGATTTTACTATTGAATTGGTACCTGGAGCTGTACCTACTTCTAAATCCCCTTATAGAATGCACACAACATAATTAATTGAACTAAAAATGCAATTACAAGAACTACTAGATAAAATGTACATAAGACCAAGCGTGTCCCTGTAGGGAGCATTAGTACATTTTGTTAAAAAGAAATATGGTACCTTAAGACTCTGTATAGATTATAGGTAACTTAATAAAAAGACTATTAAAAACAGATACCCACTACCACATATAGACGACAGGTTCGATCAAACTTATTAGAGGAAATTTCAATTTAAAATGGGGCTTCCAAAAATAATACAAATTCCATGTCATAATGTATTAGCCAATCAATATGCTTTAAAATTAAAAAATGGAGCACCTAAAAAAATTAGAGGGAAAAAATAAAAACTATTTTTTTGGATCGTATTTTCAACTTATCTCCTTGTAGGTTTACTCAAATTTCAAGTGGGAGGACTCGTTGGATGCATAATTAAAATATGCATCCAACGAGTACCCATGTTACATACTTTTAACAGCATCTACACCATGAAAAATTGAAAATACATTAAAAAACGTGTTTCTAGTGAGAGAAAACACGTTTTTTAATGTATTTTCGATTTTTCATGTTGTGGATGCTGTAAAAAGTATGCAACATGGGTACTCATTGGATGCATGCATAATTTAATTATACATCCAACTAGTCCTCCCGCTTGAAATTTGAGTAAACCTACAAGGAGATAAGTTGAAAATACGATCCAAAAAAGTAATTTTTTTACTCTCTCTCTACTATTATTTTATTATTTTCCTTAGGAGGCCCATTTTTTACCCAAATTTGGGAAGCTATGGTATTTTCAAAAATTGATTTAAGGTATGGATATCACCAAATAAGAATTAAAGACAAAGATATTTACAAAACGACATTTCAAACATGGTGCGGACATTATGAGTTCATGGTTATACTCTTCGGTTTAACTAATGCCCCAACCATGTTCATGTTCCTAATGAATAGTGTCCTTCATAAATATTTGGATAAATTTGTGGTTGTGTTTATTGATTATATATTGATCTACTCTAAAAACGAACAAGAACATGAAGAGCACTTAAAAATGGTTTTACAAACTTAAGAGAACATAAGTTATACGCAAAATTCAGTATATGTGACTTTTATCAAGATAAAATCCAGTATTTGGGGCATGTAATCTCTAAAGAAGGAATATATGTAGACCCTGATAAGATTAAGGCAATCATATATTGGCCAATTCCTAAGGATGTAACCGAAGTCAGATCCTTTATGGGAATCACGGGTTACTATTGTAGGTTCATTGAAGGGTTTTCAAGGATTGCCTATCCAATAAATTCATTACAAAAGAAAGGAACAAAATTTGTCTGGTCAAATAAATGCCAAGAAAGTTTTGAAATTTACTTAAACATTTACTTTCAACAACGCCTATTCTAAGGATAGTGAATCCATACAAATACTTTGTCGTATGTACGGATGCTTGCCTAGAGGACTAGGTGGAGTATTATTGCAAGATGATTATGTAATAAGTTACGAATCAAGGAAACTGAAGGAACATGAAAGAAATTATGCAACATGTGACTTAGAATTGGATACAATAATTCACGCTTTAAAAATGTGGAGACACTATCTTATAGGAAGAAAATTTACCCTAATGTCCGATAACATAAGCATGAAGTATCTGTTTGACCAACAAAATCAGAATGCTCGCCAAGTAAGGTGGTCATCTTTCTTGAGTGAGTATGATTTTGAAATCAAACATATAAAAGGCAAGGAAAATAGAGTGGCAGATGCCTTAAGTAGGAACGCTATTCCAAAACTTTCAACTGCCATTAGCAGTTATAAACAAATCTAGAAGATATAATTAAGGATACATCTAAAAACGATGAAGAATATCTAAAAATTAAGGAAAAATTGAAAGAAAATATAAATGGGAGCGAATCCACAACTTTTTCTATGGGATCAAAGGACTTATTAACATATAAAAATTAGTTATATGTACCCAATTCTAAAGAAGTCAAACACTTAATCCTAAATGAATTACATAATAAACCATATTCCGGACATCTGGGATATCAAAAAATGATAACAATGCTAAAAAAAGATTATTATTGGCCCAATATGAAAAATGATACTATTAATTATTTAGCTAGATGTCTTGAATGTCAACAGGTTAAAACTAAACATCAACATTTACCCATTTTGGAATGGAAATGGGAAGTGATAAGCATGGATTTTATAATTGGGTTGCCTATAACTGCTAAGCAACATGATTCAATTATGGTGGTTATTGATAAATTGAGTAAGGTTGCACATTTGTATACCTGTAAAGTCTACTTAATAAATATAGCAGATATATTTATGAAAGAATTCTTTTGCTTGCATGGTATTCTTAGAGTTGTAATATTTGACCATGACGCAAAGTTTACATGTAACTTCTGGAAATCTTTAGTTAAAAGTTTAGACACTCAATTAAGTTTTATTATTGCTTACCATCCTCAGACAGATGGGAAAACTAAAAGAATCAATCAAATTCTTGAAGATATGTTATGTATGTGATGGACAAGCCAAATAAATGGGAAGATTATTTACACTTAGTTGAGTTTTCTTATAACAATGGTTATCAAGCATCTCTTAAGATGAGTCCATTTGAAGTATTATATGGTCGAAAATGCCACACTCCTATATCATGGGATAACCCAGTTGATAGGATTGTTCTAGGACCTGATATGTTGAAGGAGATGGAACAAACTGTTGAACAAGTACAACATAATTTAAAAGTTGCTCAAGATCGACAAAAAAGGTTATGCAGATCTTAAGAGAACTCCGAAAGAGTTCAATGTTGGGGATCATGTATACTTAAAGGTAAAGCCAAAGAGAAGTACATTAAACTTGGGAATACGTTCCAAGTTAGCTCTCAGGTATTGCGGACCCTTTGAAGTGCTAGCCAAGATAGGACTTGTAGCATATCGGCTTGCACTTCCTCCTTCTATAAAAGTTCATGTTGTTTTCCATGTTTCATTATTGAACAAATATATACATGATGCTACTCATATCATCGATTGGGGTATGATTCAGGTGGAACCCGAGGGTGAGTTCCAAATAGAGCTTTTTGTATCCTAGACAAGAAAGAGATTATGCTACGGAACCGAGCCATCGCTCAAGTAAAAGTGCAATGGAAGCACTTCAGCCCTGAGGAGGCAACATGGGAAATGGAGGATCGTATGTGAGCAACATATCCTTCCCTGTTCCAGAATGAGAAAGAAGACTTTGAATAAAGAAAACCAAGGACGGTGTTAAAAATAAGGGGGGAAGAAATGTAATACACCCAAGTCTTTTATTTATTTATTTTGATTAAGCATTTTTATTTGAGAAATATTTTTCAAACAATTATTTTGTAAGAGAGTTATAAAACTCAATACTCACACTCATGTGGGTGAATATTATGATCAAGAGATATTATTTTATTATTAATAAAAATAGACACTTGGAGCCACCAGTTGAAAGAGGGGACACCATCATAAGACAATGAACAAGTAGACAACAAGCAAGATATTTGATATCAATGAAATCCAAATCAAAAACTCAACAAGCCGACCAGATCCACAATTATAGGGATCAAGATATCAGCTTGAGATTTGATTGAGATGACACAAGGCCTAGGCAAAAATTATATATATGAGTGCATTAAGAAGACACTGAACGTTGTGTGGTGCATTTAGAGAATTGTTTCTATGAGGATAGTGTGTTGTTGAGTATTATCTCTCTGTTTAGAAAGTCCATCTTTTGAATCTGCTACAGAATTTTGGGAAAATTTTGCGTTCAAATTGGCTTAGCTGAGTTCATTGTTTTATGGTGGTAGTCCAGCTCGGGGGTGAAGTTGGGAAAGTAAATGTGATTGTCCTCTTCTACGGTTGGGAGGAATTGGGAAGTTCCAAGTGTTTTTCCCTTCTATTTTTCAAGTAAATTGTCTTATTTTAATTTTATTTAATTATTTGAATAACTGTAGATTGTAGGTTGATTAAGTATTTCTTCGTTACTATGGATTGAATTAATACAATATATGTTATTGATTTATTCTATAGACACAATTCCTATCGTTGAGTTAGTTTATAAATGGATAATTTATCTCTTTTCATGAATTGTTGTAATAAATTTGTACCCAAAGAGTCAGTTTGTCAGATTTATCGTAGGACCAAATACAAGTGATAAACAACAAATTGGCTCTTTGTCGTTGCATACAGAGTTAATATATTTTATGCAAAATTCCTAGATTTTAACGATTACAATGTTATGTTTATACAAGTATTGTATAGACTACGTGTTATTCTGTCATAGGAGACATGTTAAACTTTGAATATAAAAAAAGAGCATGGTGATGCAAGCCTCTTACCCTAAGTTTGTCACGTTGTTAACCTTTGTTTCTAGGAAGGTCGCGAGACCCTGTGTCTTGTATTACATGCCACTTTCATCCGATGCGTATAGTATGCAACACTATGGAAAATGGTGCAGTTGTTGGCTCAGTATGAAGAGATAAATATATGTATTTATACAAGAATTAAACATTAATACCTATTGGTAGATGGTTACGCAAATAGTTTCGGCGACCTGTTCAATAAATGTTGAACATAAGTTAGGAATTGTATCTTATCTCTTTATAAAAAGATGATGTTATTAGTTTAAAAAGAAAAAAATTATATATGAATTTTAGTATGTTACACATAATGAGGTTGATGCCTGCTGGACACCTCCCACTTTTTACCATAAAACTTTAGTTAGTCAGCACATGTCGAACCTTATCCTATATGTGTCCCTCCCTCCTCATCAAAACTTTCCCCACTGCCACCCACATTCGGGTTTTATATAAGAGTGACTTGTGTGTTTCTAGTTTCCAAATTTTATCGACACTATTGTACTTAATAGTTTCATTGACCTATATTTTTGGTCATTTGTTGGACATGAATAAAATTATATTATCTTATCATCTTAGCTCTCATAAATGTAATGTTGAAGCCAAAAAAATGAATGAGAAATATTACATTATTTTCCATATGTCAACAATGCAATTAATAACTTTAGAAAGTGCTACAAAACATTCTTATTGAAATATAAAGATAACCTACATTCCTACATTTTAAGCAAGGTATTTTTTAAGGATTCTAATATTATACTTAAGTATAGTATTCTAGGCGATTATTTTGGATTGAAAAAACCATATATATAGATAGGTAGGCGAATATTAAATATGAAACATACAATTTACTACAAAAACTTTTAAATTTTGGCGAATATTATGATAAAAAAAAAACATATTTTATGTAAATATAGGCGATATTAGAAACTAAACATAACCAAAAAACAAATTTATTTTTTGAAAAAAATCCCCAAAAATAACCAATTGGCGAAATTTCGCCCCTAAAATTTACCTTGATTTTAAGGTTTTGAAAGTCAATTCAAAATCATCACTCCATAAAAACTAACAATTTATACCTAGAATTAGACTTACAAAGTGGGCAATTTGTTGCAAAAATTTATACATAGAGTTGGACTTACAAAGTTGACCATTTGTTGCAAAACCTCTCTTAAAACTCTTGCATGATATGAAATATTTCATAGAGATACAAACCTTCATAAATAACCTAGAGAAATATTTGAATCAAACTATATTCTACATAATCTAAATTACCGTGCAAATATTTTCCTAGAAACATTTAGCGTATTAAAAAGTTGGACAAAAGGAAATCCAAAAAAAATAAGTTTTGCATACCAAAATTACCTATTAAATTGAACTAAAACTATATATGTCGTCCCCTTACATTAATCACATTCAATTCAATAAAAATGATCAATTTTACAAACATCCATATTTAGACTATTTAAAAAATAAATACATTATTTAAAAGAGTTTTGAATCCTAACATAAATGGCATATGATTCCATCAATATAATTAATTTAAAGCATCCTTTAATACATTATTTAAAAAAGTTTTGAATCTTACATTAAATGAATTTTATTGAATTTAACATAAAATGAGGCATATAACACTAATATTCCCATCACTATCAAACCCACTACAATCATAGCTGAAAAACCATTATTCCCATCACTACCATACCCACTATAACCATAGTTGAAAAACCATTAGCATGAGTAACCATTTGACCTTAGAAACTCAAGGCAATCATATCATAATAGAGCATTACTAATCAAACTTTCTCAAGCAATTTTATCAATCAATGTTTTTCAAAGGCACTTCTAAACTAAATACACAAAACTAAATATCTTGTTTTGTTGATTGTTTAATTTCATAAATTATATATATTTACACACAAACCTACTTGCCAACATATTTTGCAATGTCCGATCGCATACTTTCAGTAAGAATTAGGATCCTTTATTTTTGTTTTGAATCTTAACATAAATTGCGTACGATTCAATAAATATAATTAATTTTAAAAGCATCCTTTATTAGACTATTTTCAAAGAAAAATACATTATTTAAGAATGTTTTGAATCTTACATCCAATGGCCCCTCTCCAAGTGGGGAGTGGGGTGCCATGATGCACAATGCAATGAGCTAGCCGAAAAATGGCCCTTGCATGTGCCCTGCCACATGGCGTGGCTTCTGACATAAGAGCGACGATGTAGTTAAGATGTGAAGTACCTTCATCCTCATCAAATGGCCCCTTCAACGTACCTCCAACATGAGAAGGATTGAACTCTAGGATCGAATGGCTTGGGCATTGAATTCAGGATATGGTTCGGCTTTGATCGCCATCATGAGGTGTGGAGTGAACACTCCCGAAGAGCCAAGGCCATTTATGTCTTTTATTACAATTGAGGGATGTCTTTTTCAATACATTTGGAATTCTCCAGCTCCAAAATTTCCCCCTCTGAGTGCACTTGCACTCCGCGTATACTTTCACTCTTATTCTGTGTGCATTCACACTCAGTAATGCTCAATTCAGGGAGAGAGGAAGGTCTAGGAGAGGGGCCCTGCCTCCCAATAGAAGAGGTCGTCGAGTGGGCGAGGAGTTTGAGTACTCTAAGGAATCTCAAGGAGGATGAGGTGCCACGACTTTGTGATTGTCCTCTGTCGAAGTTTCTTTCTAGGAGAGAGCTCCCATGTAGAACGAGCACTCAAGCCAACATTTGGTTCCAAGTGAGCATAGAAATTCTTCGCCGAAGGAAGAGAATTGCAGTCCGTGGGGTTGCTAGATCATCTGGGATGAGACAGTAGTGGCCACTGACTACAATCCGACAAAAATGGTCTCATACCCCAACTAGCCTAATAGCAACCGCTTCACTTATTTTGCACTCATTAAATGTGAGCAGGAACATCGGCCTCCCCAGGCACAACTGTTAGGGTTAACCTTGACTCAGGATTGAGTCAAAGTTGGTTAGGTCTAGCACATGTTTTTGGGCACATGGTTTGTTGTAGCCCATGGTATTGCATGTAAGGAAGCCTTTATAAGGATTAAGGAGGCTCCATTGTAAAGTGGCCTGGAGGTGAGCGGGTGACCTCACTTGGCCCAGATGGCCGATTTGGCCATGCAATGAAGATCTTCATTGGGTGTTGGTTTTCCCCGTATGGGATTTCTAGGGTATATTGTGTGTCTCAAGTGTATGCTTGTTATTTATGTTTATTTCTCTCGCAAGTAAAAAAATGTATGCTCGTATAACCTAACACCAATGCTCTTTGCAAGCTGGGACCTAGCCTCAATGTGAGGGAATGGGTTGTAAAATCCTGAAGGAGGATGAACTACAATTGATTTTTGATATCAGAAGGGAGATGGTGGACATGAACATTCAGATGGAGCATATGATGTGCATGCAATAGGTTCAGACGGACATCCTCACTCGTAGCCATGGCATTGATACTCACGCGTCTAGAACGGCTGTCATCCTCCTTCTAGAATCGGCACGGGGAGGGAAGTTGTCATCCTCCTTCTAGAATCATCATGAGGAGGGAAGTTGTCATCCTCCTTCTAGAATCATCACGGGGAGGGAAGTTGTCATCCTCCTTCTAGAATCAGCACAGGGAGCTTCTCTTTCCAATGTGCAACAGGAGGACACCTCATCCAGGTAGCTCGCACTATTGGCTATTGGATTTTTATCCACTTGTCTCTTTTTGCACCACTCAGTCTATAGGTACCTAGAGCTTTGATGGTTTCTATGGAAAGAGAACAGTTTTGTATTCAGCCATGATGGATAATCTTTGGTCAGAAATGCTTGGGAAGCACATTTTGCATATGGGGCACCCTGCTTTGCATGGTCCAACGTTGTTTTGTAACTGTAACTGTACTTTTTTCTTTTTTTGTTAATACAGACGCTTACAAAAAAAAATATTACATCCAGTGAACTTTGTTGAATTTGACATAGAATGAGGCATATAACACTGATATCCCCATCACTACCATGCCCACTACAATCATAGTTGAAAAACCATTAGCATGAGTAACCATTTTACCTTAGAAACTCAAGGCAATCATATCAAAATAGAGCATTACTAATCAAACTTTCTCAAGCACTTTTATCAATCAAATTTTTTCAAGGCACTTCTAAACTTTAAAAAAAAACTATAAATATTTTCTTGTTGATTGTTTAGTAGTGTTAGGAATTCTACATTTGTACACACAAACCTACCTGCCAACATACTATTCAATATTCGATAGAAGAATCCGAGCAAGAATTAGGATCCTTTATTACTAAAACCTTGAGGGTTTTTTAGTGAAAACATTGTGCTAGGATCTTACTTGGTTGATCTTACCAATGCTCATATGCTTGTATTAAGATTAAGCCATGCATGTCTAAGGGTCGGGAGTTTAATTAGCACAAGCGTTAGGGCTTGGATTATGAGTTATATTAGTAGGGTCTCAGAGGTTATATTAGGAACAGGTCGTGAACTATATGATATGGGTTATCGATAGTTCCATTCCAATAATATATCAAAAGGTAGAGTCTACCTCAATATAAATGAATCCATGAGAGCCCATTTAATGCCATTCTGCTAGGGTCGAAAATGCATGTGAGTATTGATAAGTGAAGGGATTGAAATCAAATGAACACATAGTATAGGAAGGCAATGGGTATAGGGAAACCAAAACACTCAAATAATACCAACTCCCTCAAGCAAGCACAATGTTACTTTATTCATGTAACTAGGATAGAGAGAAGGCTTCTAAAGACAAAGAAAGCTTTTGATTCAAACAAAAAGAAGGCTACATTGAAGTAATCAATGTCTCCATTATGATGTCCTTGTGCCCAAAACACCCTTAAAAAGCAAACTCCAGCTCTAGAGAAATAGTTTCTTTGAATGCAATACAAGCAATAAAAATCAACACTGCATGGAAGGATAGTTATAACCTCTACTATTGTGAAATTTCCATGCCCATGGTCAACGAACACAAAGATTCTCTATCGGGCTTGATTGGTTGAATGAATGATAAAATGCTTAATGGATGTACTAACCCAATAAACAAAGAACTTGAAGCAACCATCCACCATATATTTCTAACCATGCAATGATCAAGCAAGGAGATATCATATTAAACTTCAATCAAATGAATGAAGAGACCACAATGTGAATATTTTGATCTTTGAATGATATATTAAAATTGTGTTTTCAAAGTTATGGTGTTGATTTGGTGATCTCCACAAACAAATCCTAAATTGCATTTCCAAATTGATGAGATCGCATTTTGAACATGGTGATATTACAAATTTTGGAAATGGGAACAAAAACTTCAAAAAAAAACAATGAAACATTTTATGTGGGATAAGGGGGATAAGGGGCACTCATTTTGTCCTTCTTGACATGTAATAATAGCTGGAATCACCCATTGTAATTTCACCCTCACAAAATGCAAATTCTTAGGTAAAATCATACCTCCTAACAAACATACACGACAAAAATTGTGATTTAAAAAGAGAAATATACAATTTCAACAATCTTGAAGTCCTTAATTTCCAAGAAAGATCACTAAAAAGAAAGCAATATAAATAGAAATTATCAAATGCTAAAGCATTTTAGCTAACATTTAAACCACATCAAATCCTTATATCTCAAAGTAACTTTTGAACTCCCAAAAATATTTGTTAACATTTAAACAAGAAATAATTTATGTTAAAAGATTTGGATAGTTTTTTATGATTATCAAAGAATTAACTATATTATACAATCTTTTGTGTTAAATTAAATAAAAAGAATCACCTATATTATACAAGCTTTTGTTAAAATGAATAAAAATATATTTTTAAAGGTATAAATTTAACATTTTCAAATACCTAAATTGTAGTGGAATGACACATTTTCAACAACTCTGCTCTTCAATCAACAACTTATATGTGCTCTTCCAACAACAACTCATACCTACTCTTCCAACAATTTTTTTGAACTCGTATCTTATTATTTAAATTACTGCCTTTAACCCCACCAAAATCTAAATCTTACGCCTCAAAGCCAATTTACAGACTCCTAAAACCTTTTTTGCGGATCAGGTAAACAGCTTCTTACAAAATCCTTTTGCCCAAAATAATACACGTAAACCTCCCATTCACCGCACCTTTTATCCTAAACATTCCAACGCAATCTGATTTATTTCACCGCAACTACAAAATCTGAGACCCCGACAAAATTTGAGAGCCAGTCATTGTATCAAAAACATAATTGACAGGAAGGAAAAAATGCAAATCTCAGCTAGACACCAAAGGATCATCCCAAGTTCAGAGCTCTTTGGCCAGCACCCCATAGCCAAATCCCACGCTCTCCTCCATGTCCACAGAACTCGAAATCCCACTCCCGCCGTTATCAAAATACAATGCAAACAGCACGAGCACGAGCACCATGAAAACGATACCAAAATATTTTCAGTAATCGAAATGCTGAATTCAATCCCAGAGTGGGTAGACGACATAAAAGAAAGAAGAATGAAAACGCCCAAATCGTTGTACACGCACACAGAATGGGTGCGTCACAGGAGCTCCACAAGGCACATCCGCCATGTTGTCTCCAGTTTTTCGTCCCGCGTGATTCTTTCGCTCATACCGCCGGTGTGTATGTTCACTGCCATGGCAGCGGCGATTGCTGCCTACAATACTGCCGTGGTGTGCGAGTGGTTTCCGTCCTTCATGCCGCTGCTGCATGCGTCTACTCTGCCGTATCAGCTTACGGCACCCGCTCTGGCCCTCTTGCTCGTCTTTAGGACGGAGGCCTCCTATTCTCGTTATGACGAGGGGAGGAAAGCGTGGAGTAAGGTTATCTCTGGTGCCAAGGATTTTGCAAGGCAGTCTGTAACGTGGATCAAGGGTTCCAAAGATGCCCATTTGAAGGAGAAGCTTTTGCAGTATATTATGGCCTTTCCTGTGGCTCTCAAGGTTAGCAATTATCTTTATCTTTCTTTTTAGTTTTTGAATGAGATATATCTATGCTTTTCAATTTTCACTGTAGGCACATGTAATCAGAATAGTGTGGCTTGAGAGGTCACTGATATAGGCACATGTAATTAGGATAGTGTGGCTTTAGGGGTCACTGATGTAGTCACTTATAATAAGAATAGTGTGGCTTGAGGGAAAGGGGGGTTGGTGGGGTGGAGGTGGGGGAGCTGGGAAGAGAATCGGATTCTTGTGCTTCTGAATGTGAAATTAGAAACTTTACCACGTGAAGCCCTGTGTGAGCATGATGGACCTATGTCAAGGTTTCTATGTATGGCTACAAATTCAGAGGTAGAAGGGTTAATGTTGAATAACCCTTTCATCAACTCGGAAGATGATGTACCTAGCATTGCAGGTAGAATCGCAGGAGTGTTTGTGTCTGTTCCAGGATTGTAGTTGGACTTGCATGGGCATTGGGTGTCTCTCCAAGCATTGCAGGTAGAGTTGTAGGGGTGTTGGGTGTTTGTCCCAGTTTTTAAAGGGGCATTTGCATGGGTTTTGGGTGTATGTGCAAGCATTGCAAGTGGAGTTACATGGGTGCTGGGTGTCTGTCCCAACGTTACAGTTGCCTTGCATGGGTTTTGGGCCTTTGGCCCTTTGGGTGTCTGCCCAGAGTTGTAGGTGGATTTGTGTGGGCTCTGAGTATCCATCGCAATGCTGTAGGGTACTTGCATTGGTGTTGGGTGCCTGTCCCAGCATTGTTGGTGGAATTGCATGGATGTTGGGTATTTGTCCCAATGTTGCAAGTGGACTTACATGGATGTTGGTGTTGAGTTTCAGAACTGGTGGATGATAATCTTCAGGGGGAGTTGCTGGATTTGACAGAAAATATCTTCAGGGGGAGTTGCTGGATTTGACAGGAAATATCTTCAGTGGAGTTGATGTGTACGTGCAAGATGAATAAGTAACCCAACATGCTGACCATGGAGATTGAATGACAACAGCATGGAGATTTGGAAAAAAAACTTGAAAGGGAGTGATATGAAGATATCTTTGTAATACTGCAGCAGATTTAATTTATCGAGGTGGAGTTTTGCAAGAATTGCAATATGGTTAAAGTTGCTATGCGAAAGCTTCATAACAGGCAGTTATATGGAACCTTTATAACCAAAGGTTACTTGTGTTTTCATTGGCATAGAGGCACAGGCCCGATGAAATCAATAAAAAGAATCTAGTCGCATTGTAACAGGTGGAGGATAGGAATGTCCCTTGTGGGCAGATTTCATTCTTCGTGCCTACTGTAGGGAGTAAGGGAGTATTGATTTAATAAATTATCTGAGTTATCCTTGAGATATCTGTGTTCATTATGTAGTGTAATTGTATGTTCCTTTTTCGCTTTTGTAATATATCATAATATGGTGTGGGAGCATATAGCTCTGTTTTTGTTTTTAACAAACATTGCGTTCTCCAGAAGAAAGAAAAGCCAGTCAATCTTATGTTTTACTAAATATTGCTAGCTACCTACCTAATCATCCATCTGTTTCCAATGTATGGGCACAAGAAATAGAATGTGATACTCCGTAGAAACCCATTCCTTGAATTTTCGGGCTTCTTGCATTCCTACAACAAATGCTTGGTTGTTTCTGCATTTTGATAGATCACACAACAGCCATTTGTAAATCCTGTGCGATGAAATCTATTTTCGATCCCAGGATTTCATCGAGGACCAACTACCCAAACACTCTGGATGTAAATACAAGCATTTCGAATGCCCGTGTGACTACTCAAACAGTGGAATTTTCTTTTGCCCATATCAGTTTTCACAGATGGAAGAGGCCAATTGCTCTGTTCTTTTAGAATAAGAGATTGCTATTCACCGTGCAGACTTCCCCTTAATCATAATTCATTTATTAGTTTTTCTGAAGCACTCTACTTCTGGGGTTTTCAGTTTTTTTTGTTTATATTTTTGGTTTCCTTGTATTTTTAGGGTTGCTTGTGCAAATGCTATCCCAATCTAGGTAATTAGGGAGCAGTTGCAGACTCAGTCAATTGGCAGTTTTTTTGTTTCATAATTTTCGTGGAGAAGTATAGATATTTTTCTAATTTTCTTGAGTGTAATGTTACACCCATATACATACCTTGGTATCTTTGTATGTGTTCTTAAAACTTTTATTCCGTCCTTCCCGATACTGCAGTTGTCTGGAATTTATTTCCATTTGAAACTTTTCTCAACATTTGGCATTCATCAGAGACCAAGTAGATTTTGTTACATGGTTAACAGGTGGAAATTATCAGCTAGTAAAGTGCATTAATTGGCAATTCATGGTGCCCAAAAGTTTGATCTTCTGGGTTTATCATATGCTAACACAGTGTGAGATGTAATACCACGTGTGAATGTACTGTTAGGAATCTGAATCCATTATGACTATGGAAACTTCAAAATTACTGTACTTCCCTTATTTTATATTGACTTCTGTTTTTTAAGCACTTTTATGAACTCTGGTATTTAGAAACCAACATCGTCTGTTTTTTATGCACTTTTATGAACTATGGTATATAGAAACCAACATCGTCTTGTCTTTCAGTGCCACATTACTTATGGATCAGATATGAGGCATGATTTAGGAAACCTGCTTCAAGAAGATGATCTAGAAACTGTGCTGAGTTCGCAGCATCCACCATATTGCATCATTCAGTTTATGTCTGAATGCTTGGAGCGGGTGCACCTGCCTGATTCCAAACGAAATATTTTGGTAAGCAAATTTATGCATTTAAACTCTAGCTTCATTATCGCACGTTGTACTGCTTATGAATGCCAATTTTATTCTTGAACTAAATTTGCTTGATGACGTTTGTCCAGTGTGTGCATGTGACTTGAATAATGAAAAATGATAAAGTGAAACTTGCCAGAAATTTATTTCATTTTCCATCTAAATTTTTAGACATTTATACCTGCTGTACTTCCAACGTGAACTGGACAGGATTCACATATATCTCAATTTAATGACAGCATCAGTGTGTGTGAAAGGCTCATTGGAATCCCGATTCCATTGTCCTATACTCGGTTGACATCAAGATTTTTAGTCCTTTGGCATCTTACTCTTCCTATTATCCTTTGGGACGAATGTGAGTGGATAGTTGTACCAGCTACCTTTGTCAGTGCAGCATCTTTGTTCTGCATTGAAGAAGTATGCCCTCGACTTACCTTCACAAAATCTAGTTTATGCAATTACTTGATAACCATTGCATGTTCGTTTCTGTATTGATGCTTGTGGCATTTTGTGTAGGTTGGAGTTTTAATCGAGGAGCCTTTCCCTATGCTTGCATTAGAACAAATGTGTACAGTAGTACATGACAATATTAGGGAAATGATTACTCTCCACAATTCAGTTGATGATAACATGTACACAAAGCAAGAGCTTATTTCATTAAGAATTGGTTCAAATGGCAATGGATGGAGAAACAATGGGAAAAAATGAAACTGTAAAATATGCCAGAAATCAAAGTGCATTACTAGCAGGAACGCCAAGAAGGACTTCATAAATCCTTTTTACTATGGGTTCTGTATAATAATTCCCCTAGAAATGACATTCTGGAAAGAAATAAGTATGGCTCTAAGTTGTATTTTCTCACTATCAACCACAGATATGTAGTAGCAGTTTATAATTTTTTAAACAGGACAAAGATTTAGGGAAAGGAGTTACCCATCAATGCAGAATTGGGATTGCTTAAGTGCAAGTTAGAGCCAACCCAGTGGAGATTCATTTTTGGAGGATACATAAATTTGGGAATAACATTTATAGAGAATCACCTCCAGTCTTGTAAATAGCATATAGCAGTATTATGCAGTTCTGGCTTGTATTTCTGGATTCTGCTTTGCCCCAAAACTCAAATAGAGTTGATTCAACACAAAGAGGGTGCTGGCAAAGCTAAACTATTTTCCGGGCATGTATATAATTATCTTGTGTTCTCACTGATGTTTGTACATTATGGTTAGATATATCATATTGTGAGTCTCACCAAGATCTTCTGTTTTACATTCGGGTTTTTGATATATTTGTCTCTGTACAACTTGATAGTGCTTGATGTATCAGTTAATCATCAACTTAAATTTTCATAGGTAACTGCTTTGGTTCATACACGAACAACTAAAATAAGTAAAATAAGTAAAAATCCAAAACTATAACACAGTAAAATTCAAAAGCTTTGAGATGATAAATAAAATAACTATGTATGTACTCCAGCTTGTTTATTTGCGCATCTCTTAACATATTATATTAATCTAATGAGACTAAAGGCCCCAATTTCACATAGTCGTCCAGGGAAAATTGAACTAGAAAAGGTTCCTTACAATTATTGTTCTTGCATTGTGATGAAACCTTATGATGATTTTTCTTCCCAGAGATGCTGCTAGTTGACAAGGCACCTAGGCTTTGTCGTCCTTTTACTCTGTTTCTCTTTAAAATCCTAAATGACTTATTGTCTAATAGCAACATTCTAAGCTCTTCAATATAAGTTAGCTGTCTAAATTGGAATATATTCCACCGGTGTAACCTAAACAAGAAAAAATAGATTCAAACTGAGATCCTTTGTACCATGAGGTAATTCTAGAACAGTTTCCAGCTCAAGTACATGTCTTAATATGTTCTGAAGGGGCAGATTAGAACAAAGTAAACAACAACTTCCTAATGGACATTACAGTAATTTACTGTATGGTTACAACCTTATCTAAGGCAATTAATGTCAGACATGAAAGTCCTCATCAAAAAGTTGCTGATCTACCTTTCATTTTGTTATTGTCTATGCTATGTCAATTCTATCATGGATTATCAGAGTGTGGTGCATGTAATCTCTTACTGACTGGTCGTGTGACCAGCTCTGTTCTTTGGAAATTCTATAACCATAAAATAAAATGATCTCACCCTGATACAAAGATATCGTGTCCTCCCAAGGGAAATGACTTAACCAATTTCGACTAATGTTGCCATGTAGTCTCTTACTGACTGGTCGTGTGACCAGCTCTGTTCTTTGGAAATTCTATAACCATAAAATAAAATGATCTCACCCTGATACAAAGATATCGTGTCCTCCCAAGGGAAATGACTTAACCAATTTCGACTAATGTTGCCCTATCTCACTTTGCAATTGTATTTACAAGCTGATAGCTAGGACAAAAGCAACAATACTAAAGCCAATAC
Organism: Larix kaempferi; assembly: GCA_027924585.1. Classification (NCBI taxonomy): domain Eukaryota; kingdom Viridiplantae; phylum Streptophyta; class Pinopsida; order Pinales; family Pinaceae; genus Larix; species Larix kaempferi. The sequence goes on from BSBM01001540.1 coordinate 4,276,720, forward strand.
TGTCTAGGTTCTTCTCACAAGAGCAGATGGGTTTTTTTTGGAAGGGACATGCTGTTAGATTTTGTCCCTGTTGCTCGGCTAGTGATTCTCCTTTTGATGGTGCAACAGAGAAGACAGTATAGATTCAGCCTTTACAGCAGTGATGAACATGTTGAATGAAGGCATGCATATGCTAACTTAAGTTAATTCTAGTTTACATGTTGTTCTAGATTTTGCAGTGTAGTGTTAGAGTTTTTCTATTTTGGGAGTTTTCTTTTGTTAGTCTTAGCATCCATGATCTATTGTTAGGAGGGCACAGATCCCTAGACAATTGGGGTATTCATGCATGGGGTTTCCAGTTTTAGATAGAGGCAATAGATCTCAAGAAGTAATGCATGCTTGTATGCTCCAGCGTATTTTCCAATTGAGACAAACTTCACCTAGCACACTTATCCATGCAAGGAGGTGCACTAGTCAACGTTACTAGGGTAGGGATTTGAGTCAATCATAATGGGCGCTATTTGGATCTGTCTAAATTCATTGTATTGCTTTCTTACTTCTCAGTGAATAAAGGAGTGCACCACTGTGGTGGTTAGCAATTCTTTTTAGCATATTTGTTATGTATTTTTTCGTTGGAGTAATAGAATATAAATGTAGATTTGAGTGGTTTTATCTACTGCATTTTCATTGTTTTTATTAATGAATATACATTAATAAAAAATAATATAAACAAAGCATATAAGTATTTTTTTATTTGTTTTTTGTAAATAAGAACCTTCTATTGCCAGAAAAATAGAGATATATAGGAGTCCACAAGCCCTCTCAACAGAGAGAAAACAAGCTTGAACAGTCAAAGAGACAGTCTCCTCCGAAGAGAAACGAGACCAAAGTTAGAAGTATGGGATTTCATGTCCAGAATTAAATAGCCATTAGCCAAAAGAACTGCTAAAACACTATAAACAAGAGCTATAGACAGAAGTAAAGACCGAAATATTCATAAAACCATAGCAAAAACTACTACAGAGAGTAGTAACAACAAGCACCAAGAAAGCAGCGAATTACTCCTAAGCGCCGCTGGTGGAACCAGGCTCCAGCTGAATTCCCAGATGCTTGGCTAAAACAAGTTGATTGTTGAGGATGCGTTTAAGGAGCAACATTTCGTCTTGCAGAAGAAGGATTTCTCCATGCTGCTCGTCTTTCTCCACCAGTGTTCTACCAAGAACCATTTTTTGCAACCAGTACATGTCTAGAGATTTCTGGTAGAGGGTGAGCTTGCCACAGGAGGAGCCCAGATCTGGGACAAGTTCCATGAACTCTTTCTTAATTTCCTCAAAACCAAGGCAGGTTCTATCCACGTCCGTTTCCTCCTCGGCTAACTGGATTTTTCCCTGGACAGACTCAGGGATCTCCTTTTTGAAACGCTTGCACTTGTCCACCAAGAGTTTTTGAAAACGGACCGGAGGGGCCATGGGTTCCGAAAAGCAGAATTCAGGCAAGGTGGAGCCACGGTGGGGGTTCTTGCGAGGAGGCATAATGCAGACAGGGAGTGTCCAAGGCCAACGAACTAAAAAGATGCAGAGTAAGGCAAATGTCCACTATAGAGCCGAAGACATAGCCAAGAAAAATAGGGGAAAGGTGGCCATAATTGAAGCAACAGCGAGGGTGGTGAATCGACGTAAGTTCGCGTAGAAGGTTGCCCCAAAAAACACAAAACAGAGTAGGAACATAGCTGAAATTCCACTTACCAAGGATAGTAGACCAAGCCACGGGTTTGGAGGCACAAGAGACAACAATGCCCGGATTCCACAAACTGTCCAAACTGAGCCTGTCAACGAGATTCAAAGAAACAAGCAAAATGGGAGCAAAGGAGTTGCCATGACCTCCAGAATAGACCCTAGAGATTTTCACAGACGAGAATTTAACACGCGAAATGGAGAACCGCCCATGCCTCCTCCATAATGTTTCTGACCAAACCATAAAGCTCTCACTCTCCATCATAATGAACAACCAGCGTGCCTTAGAACCAAACCTTGAGCACATAATTGCCAAACTCCCTCGGCCAATGTGAGCTTGTACGAACCTGCAGGGAACATTTACTCTCCACGAGGGAGGATGATCTAGGTGATGAGCGATTTTAAGGGGGACGATGAGGTGGGTGCACGAGGGGAAGAACGTCCCGCCACGTGCCTCCCTCCTCCCTCCCGGCCAACTCCGTGTCCACCCTTCGTGGGGAACAAAGCATATAAGTATTAAATAATATTAATAAGTATATAAATAATAAATAATAAATAATTATTAATTGTTTTAAGAGATCCATTTTTTTTTATGAATGGTCACCATAAGTGTTTTTAAGTTTTCTATATACATGTTTCTCATTGTATTCATATCCCATTCATTTCATATATTTTACTCAATATATTATTATTCTTATTATGGATTATTTTATATTCCAAATATTTTGGTAACTTGTGTGTGAGCAAAACTTTGTTCGTCATATTTGGTATCATAGACGTTCTTTTTGGTTGACCTATGGTCTATCTTTGCTCGTGGCATATATATTTTGGAAGCTCGTGGCCCATATCTAATCTTGGCTAGTGGTTAATATTTTTACAAAAAAAAAGAGAAGAAAAAAAAACATATGGTTTTATCAAACCAACACATGGATTTATCAAGAAACCAACACATGGTTTTATAAAACCAACACATGGATTTATCAAGAAACCAACACATGGTTTTTATAAAGAAATCATTGAAGTTTAATTAATAATTTTTTTTAAGGAAGTTTACATAAGTTCGAATTCAAATTTATTCAAGTTATTGAAGGGTTATTTTCAAGGAGAGAGAATATTAAATAATTTATAACTCACACCCTAATTCTGTTGAGTTTATTCTTAAATTCTCTTTATTATATAAGATAAAGCTAGAAGTGCATAAGAAGTCTTAATGCTAATAATTGTGTACACTAATAAAATAAGAGTAAGGAAGTGTAGGAAGGAATATTAAAAGAATATTAGTGGATGTGCACCATAATACAATGGAATCCAAGACTGATATTAAAGGAAGGTTCCCTCGTACTACTTTTATAACATATGGGAATATGTATGCTTTACTAAAATTTAATTGGATTATTCAAGGAAGGAATATCACCATTGCTATTTGTCCATCTATCAAGAAAAATCACATAAACATTGACTTAGCCAACCAATTAATAGTGTCTGAATCATATATAATTGAAAACAACACATGCTTTTCTGACAAGAAATATGAAATCAAGAACCTACAACCACCTATTAATGAGTACAAATCCATAGCCCATTTCAATGTTGTGTCAATTTATGAAAATTGAGTTGATATACTTCTAGGGTCACCTTGGGTACAAACTCTAGGTACCTTCATCTTAAACATGAAGGAGAAGTTTGTGACGTTTCCTTATAAAAAGAAGATGATGACACTTCAAGACATTACTATGAAGTCAGACTCAATAGACATCTCAAAGGTGATCTCTCAAGAAAATCATAAATCAATATAGAAGATGCAGGAAGAGTTCGACAAAGTTATTGTGGGTAAAGAAGAAGAGATCTCTCATCTAAGAGATCATAGTTGGAAATTACTTCTTCAAATCAAGAAGACAAAGGATAAAACACAAAGCAATCAAAATTTAGAAGAGGAGAATCAAGATCTCCAAAAAAATTGTCAGAAAAAGACGAACAAAATTCCTCATTAAAGAAGGTTAATCAGGTATTGCTAGAACAAATAAAAAAGTTAAAAGAAGACGAGCAAGGGAATCAAGATACTCAAAATGAAGTCAACAAGTCAGACTATAAGGAAGAACTATTGCGCTTATGGAGACATAATCAGGACTTACTTATACAAGTTAAGAAGCTAAAGCATGATAATAAATATTTACAAGAAGAGTTAGATCGCAAAGGATCATTAGTCGACAAAGTAACGATGACTGACCCAATAGATAAGTCATCCGATGCTCAAATTCAAACACTAAAAAAGAGAACCAATATAGAGTCAAATAACGCCCCAATTCAGAATAATGTTTATATTGATAAATCACTATAAACATCAAGACAATATGGTTTTGAAGAACGATAACAAAAGATTAGGATGTCTTATCGTTGTCCAAATCACAAGATCAATATGACCAACGACAAGGTCAAAAGGAACATAAACAGATGAGTTGTGATTTCAAAAAGGAATGGAGACAAAATAAAAAACCTGGGTGGAAGCAGAAAACGAGAAGTTCCATCCAACAAATCGATCAGCAAAAGATCCCAATGAAAGTTAATTTGGGATGGACGACTTCATAAATGATATAACATTTTTACTCAATGTTTAAAATAGCATATCGACTCGTTTCGTCAAGTGTCGTAGCTACCATAACAAAATATCGCAGGATGACATTACAAGCAAGAGTAAAGACATAAAGCCTTTTCATCAATATGTTTTGAGGACAAAGCATTGCTAAAGAGGAAGGCAATGTTATGAACAAAAACAACATGAATATACGTTAATAAAAAATAATACAAATAATACAAATAAAGTATATAAATATTAAATAATATTAATAAGCATAGAAATAATAAATAATTATTAATTGTGTCAAGGATACGGTGGTTCGTTGGTGGAGATAGATGGATTTCATTCCATCCACCTGGGTTCAATTCCGTTGAGACATCTTCTGGCTTGGATGAGCGGTTGATGGTTTGCTCGACCTACCATCCACGATATGTGGGGAAGTTTGTTGGGATTCCCATGAGTGTTTAGCCTTCCTTGATTCCTCGAGAATAGCAGGAAGGTGGATTTTTCACTTGAAAAAAATAAAATTTATTAATTGTTCTAAGAGATGCATTCCTTCGTGAATGGTCACCATAAGCGCCCCTAGGTTTTCTATATATATGGCACTCATTGTATTCATATCTCATTCATTTCATGTATTTTACTCAATATATTATTATTCATATTATGGATTATTTTATATTCCAAATATTTTGGTAACTGGTGTGTGAGCAAACTTTGTTCCTCTCAAAATCTTCTAGATTCAATGTATAGAGATATTAGTTTCCCATGAGAGGGCATTTTTAGAGGGTTTCATTGGATGGTATGTGGACCTATGAAGGTTTGGAGAGGGTGATGCCCCTAAGTTTCTCTAGGGATTGAAATGTTTTTTTGTGGATGAAAAAGGTGATCCACACCTATGAGAGGTTGCATATTTGATTCATTGTATGTTGATCTATTGTTTGAGATTTGTATGTACCGCTATAGCAATGACTAGTTGTCATCTCCAAGAGTGTCACATGTTGGAGAGTGCTTCAAACTTTGTACTGTGGAAGTGTGAACTATAGATGCGCTTGGAGGAAGTAGACTTGTGAAGTTTTGTGAAGGCCAAGGTTGGAGAACCTATCAATCTCATTCAATGGGTCGATCACAAAAAGATGGCCAAGGAAAAGTGGATTATCATTGATTTTGTGAAGGCCACTTGATCCCTCACATCGTAAAGAAGATGATGAAATATATGTATGATACCTTGGTCACTTTGTATTAGAGTGTGAATGTCTCCTACAATATGATTTTCAAGAAAAAACTCATTTGTACTCACATGAGCAACACTGATATTGTGGCGAGCTATATGATGACGATCAGTAAGTTGAGAGATTAGTTTGTAGGGATAGGAGACCAGGTTGATGAGGGTGAGTTAGTTCGGATAACTCTAAATGGGTTCTCATACATCATCCTAGGAATCCTTTATTCAAGGTGTATGTGCTCGTGACAAGTTGCTCACTTTCAATATATTGTAAGATGGATTTTCTAAGGGGAGACCAAGTTGGAGACAATATCAACTAGAGACGAGGAGTTTCAAAATGTAGAGATTTTCTAAATTGGAGATTTAATGCAAAACAAAAAATTCCACATCTTTGACTAGAGGTTTCTTGGATCTTAACCTTGTGAATTTTAGTATTAGGGTTGTTATGAAATATAGTATAAAACAACACTTGAAAGAGAATAATATTTTACTTCCTAATAGTGAAATCTTCTAGAAAATCAAAGGATAAAAGATGCCAAACTGTCTAGATAAGTTCCAACCCTGAAGGGAAACTTATCATGCATAAGCTAGATTTGAAAAATCACTTTACAATGGATATAATAACGAAACAATGTTTAAATTCTTCAATGATGAAGTCAAATCACTCAACAAATTGTCTTTTTACTGATGTTAAATCATCAAGACAACTATAGTTGTAAATAAAAACACATGAAGAACATATATGGCTGAAAATCAAATCTATAATTACACAAGTTTTGGACAACAAAAATCTTTATTAATATGTTCAAGATGAAGTACATGTACATACCATACTCTTCTTTCAATGCTAGTACAAACCTCTATCTTTCCAAAACTTTAGCTAGGGAAAATCAAGAAAAAACCTATCCCAACCAAGGAGATCCATTATACAAGAATCACTCCAATAAGTGCTCAAAGGAAAGATGTCTTATTCTCTTATTCTTCTTCAAATGTACCTTAGGGTTTTATCGCAAAACCCTATTCTCCAACCTCTAAGGGATAAAATTAACCCTAAACTTCCATGATGCTCAAAGATACTCCAAGAAAACAAAGAAGCCCTAGTGACTTGAGAGAGAGATCAAGTAGAAATGACAACAAAGAGAGAGAGAGAAGACTAGTGCACACTCCTCGAGATCACATCTCTACACAATAATGAAATATATGATAAGTGAATGGTATGAATGATGATTCTCTTTGTGTTCCCTCTCTCTTTCTATATATATGGGAGGTAAGGGAGGTCAACAATACAATGCGGTTCAAGCCCTTACAAGTGACATACAACAAACACTAGTAGGCCAACATAAGTGAAGTGCTCCTCTCCAAAGTACGCATGACGTGCTCCACGATGATGTTGTACACAATAAAGGTTCTGAGATGATGTAGTGACACAAGGCATGCCCACAACTCTATGTTATAAGGCTCAATAGAATCTGTCGATCCTCCTAGGCCATGTACTCCATTGGGTCAGTTTCCCTTGTAAGAACATTTCCATAGCCTAGGTGTCCTCAGGCCAACTCCAAGCCTCCAAATCGGGGATCCAAGTTATCCCATGCTATCTAGGACCTAATGTGCTCCTCCAATATGCACAACACTCCTCCTCCCAAGTAGGCATTCTCTAAGCAAGTGAATCTCTCCATGTGGCCATTATGAAGACCATCTCGCAAGTTGTCAAGAAAGCTCCAATTCTCTAGGGAGGAATATCAAGAAAACACCTAACTAAGTTCAATCAATTAGTGAGAAATTTGTATCCATCGTGCAAATCCATCATGGACCATTGTCCATGTGAAAATTCATCTCAAACCAGCATGGGGTTGAACATACACCATGTACCCCAAATCTCATGAAGCACTCCAAAATATGGTGTAAACATTTTTGTAGAAACTTCAAAATCTAACACTCCCTCTTTACGAGAAAAGTGTTTACATTGACACTTGTCACCTCCCTTTACAATTCCACCAAACTTGCTACCTCCAAATCTGTAATTTTTGGTATTAAAATCAACCATTGTCACCTGTAAAGAGCCCATCATTTGTGCTTTCACGACATCTTGATCCAAATAATTATGACCACTTATGAATATAAAGGAACATAACCTTGGAATATAAGCAACCTGCCAAACTCTATCATCCTCCAAGTTTGCATCACGAGCCAAAATCAACATACACTTGACCATGAGTTCAAGACATCCTGCAAATATAGTCACATCACAGTCACATCTCCATACAAGATCAAGACAAGTGGATCACATCTATCAGACACAAAGATGGAAATCTAAGCAAACCAATTCATCAATTCTAGAATACAAAGCTCATGGTATAGGTAACAATCTATGCAAGTTCATCGACAACCTATCAATATGAAAAGCTCTTTTATAAACCTCCAATCCATCGCTTACTGAAACAACCTAAACTAGTTCAACTCCTTCATCCTGAAAGAACTTTGAAGTAGGAGTAACCTCATTATCAACTGCCACTTTTCGAGAGAACCCAAGGGAAACTCTCTCTATTTGAGAGAATCCATCAACCATAACCATGTACTCTACAATACTCCCAACAGCTTGCAAACATAGAATCAACCTTAGCATCATCCTTGATCAAGGTATCACACCCCTCCTCCAATGAACAATTAGAAGGCTTGCAGATGGAATAAAACAATGCAACATGACTAACACATCTCCTAGGAGGTATACTCACCTTCATTGAAGATATGGGTGCTTCTGCATGATCTCGAGCCTATTGAAAACTAGAAGACTCATCCAACCTCTCTCTGGAATGTACAAGTTCCACGAGATCATGTAAGGACCAACCTCTCTCATCCCTCTAGCAAAAGTCCTCCTACTAGCTAGACTACTATCATTGATGGTGCATTGTTGTCCCTTAGAAACAACTATCCACTTTACATGTGTCATAAAAGAATCTAAAAAAAAACCACTCTTCAAACTAGGAACCTATAGAATATCACTCAATTTAACTACATCACTTGAAGGCATCTAAAAAGAAATGGAGCCAACACTTCTCACATGGTAAGTGGTCTCATCACCAAGCTCCACAATCACGCCTCCCTATGGCTCTTAAATTCTACTAAACAAAATCATGTCATATGTCATATGTCTCGAAGCTACACTATCCACATACCATCCAATAGTAGACACAATGACAGAAGGTAAACAAGAATCCATGGAAAATATAGTCGCTAATTGAGAGTTAATCTCCTCTATACCTATTATAGTCTCCATTACAACCTATTTCACACCCTTTCTTTTCCTCTTTAATGGACAATGTTCAACACAATATCCCATCTTATGACATCAGAAACACGTTTCCTTACTCAAGTCCTTTCTTGTATTTGCCCCATCCTTCTTTTTGAACCCTTTCTTGCTACTTGCTACTCTTTTTCATCTTCCCGATGAGGCCAATAACACCTACTTCCCCTTGTTGCTTCGAACAACACTATGATATGATTTCTTCCTACACAAGATCAAACTAAATCTTTTGAGACTTGATATATCATATCAAGCACAAACATCTTGAACAAAAGGCATCCAAGAAGGAGCAAGTCCCTTTAAGGAAATGGAAACCAACTATCGATCCTCCACCTTAATTACAATGGCAACCAATTGATCCTTTAGTTCATTAGCTCACCATAATATATATCTTGATTATCTAAATGACTAAAAACCAGTTTCACAAAAACATTTATTGAGAAGCACAAGAGTTTGAAATAACTCAACCAAACAATCAAACATTTTCTTACATATCTTCTTATTTGAATTGTGTGAGATTAAATTATCCTTTAGTGAATCAAGAATAATTCTATTCAATTTGGATTTGTTCTTCCAATGAGAGATCGGTGGTTTTGGATTGGTATGCTATGGAATGTCCTTTTTAACATGCTCCCAAAGATTGGCCTCTTTCATAAGAATCTAAACCATAAGCTTCCATGACACAAAATTAGAAGCTCCATCCAACTTGTCACACTCTCTAAGACTGAGAGTCACCTTACACATCTTGAACTTGTTTCAAGTGCACAAATTCAACAATAATGTAGTAAAGACAACCCTTTCAAAGGCCAAAATGCTTCTCTCAAGCAACCTAGGGTTTGGCACCCAACAACCTCAAACAAGGTCCATATTTTTAAAATGATTCATAAAAATTCTATAGGATAAAAATATTTTACTCTAAAAGTCGCCAAATTTGTTTTAGAAACTATATCAAATCCTTATAAATTTGAATACATTTATAAAAATATCGTCAAACATTTTATGAGTGGGATTTTAAAAGTCAATAATATTTGTTGAGATTTATACTCTCAGATAAGTACATATCCATATATATTTCTTTGTTTTACAATAGATATAACAATAGCTAAACCATTGATATAATAGTAGCAAAACAAACCTTAACTTCTTCAATGATGATATCAAATCACTCAATGAATTGTCATTTTATTTATGTCAAATCATCAAAACATATATGAGAAATTTTGAACCAATGGATCTAAAAGCTAAATGGAGTGGTAACACAATTAGCAATCTTCAATAACCTAACAAAGGAATCTCATTAGAGATGAGACTTCAATACAATTGCATAGAAATCAAGAGAGAATTCAAGTAAAGATATAAGCTATGTAGTCTCCATTAATCAATTGAATGCTCAATAGAATACGTCAATGAATGAATAGTAGAAGTGCTTGATCAATGAGATGCAAGCTTACATATATAGGAAACCATGCTTAGGCTTAATTACACGGCACAAGCATAAAACTAATTAAACTTAAGAGCAATCACCCTGAATGGTCAAATGCGTTCTCATTAGGGAGTTGTGTTGACCATACAAATGTTGTTAGGGTTTAACTAGGCGTAGAACTGATAAGTGAGGTGATTTTGTGCTAATATTAGACAACTAAGCCCTCATTATGAAGTAGACTAGGTCATTCATGTGTAGATAGGGTTAACTAGTCCTAGAACTGCCACATGAGCTGGTTAACTAAGTCATGCATGTGAAACTTGAGTGTAAATGGACCTAAATAGGAAAATAGGGTGCACTAGGAAGTTAATGGAGCCACGACCTCTAACTTAAGTGCACAAAAGCCTAAAAAGGGGATAAACTCATACAAGAGCTCCTTAATCCCTAGAAAAGGGGGATAATTGACGATGTGATGCATCAACAACATCATATCACAAGGAAGTTTTCCCATATAGTTGTGAGCTCAAGGTCATGTAAGATCATGTTAACACATACAGGGCACACTTTCTAACAAGCCAATAGTGCAAATAATTGATCAACTACCTGCTCAATAAATTTACGGTCTTGTAACACCTCGTTTTTTACCCTCAGATGTAAATGATGTAATTATGCAAAGGCTAGAAGCCGGATAAGAATGGCCTGATATGATTGAATATATTGTAAATATGTACATTTTTTAATATAAAAATCCCTAACAGCTGCAAGTGAAGAAGAATGAAGAATTTATGGGGGGCTATGATTCCACAAGTGGGGGAAGTGAGAGGGGACTAATGGGCGGTGACCCTAGTTAACAGTGAACATTATCTTATGTTCCTTAACCATGGTTATGAGGGTCACTTTAATTAACCATGGGTTAATTATCTTAATTAGGTATTAAAGTGTCCTCTTTTTGGAAATCCATGTGTCAAGACAAAACCATGCATATATAAAGTTAGAAACACATTTTTCAGACATTCATTCTAGCATTTAAAGAAGAAGAGCATCTATGGTATGATAGTTTTTGTTGGTAAACCAAATGAAGACCAGTTTTTTCAGAATCTAACACTCAAGCCCACCTTGATAAATGACAACCTAGCTACCCTAATAAACAGGTGCCCAAGATTAGGGAATTTGACCTGTATTATGACATCCTTGGAGCCTTGTCACGGAGACTTCCTGGTCAGATTGTACTAGAGAACCATAAGGGGAAGGGGAAAACCTAAGGGATTGCAGTGTAGAGAAGGGGGTACCTTTCATGGTTTTGTGTAGGATGATGGGGAATGATTTAGGGGTTGGGGTCATATGTGGGGGGTTACCGCACCATTTGGGTAGAGGATAGGTGCCCTTGGGTGAGGAGCATTCTGTGTGGAATATGGTTGTAAATTGAAGAGGAAGAATGTCATTTACTTGCTGCTAGTTGAAGAACATTCATAAGATAAGTGCCAAATTTTGCATGGTTGTCATGGTTTATAATTTATGATATATGTGTTTGCTTAAAGTTACTGTTATTGAATTATTTATATGCATGAATTATTAGAGCATGGTTTGAATGCATTCATGGTAGGAATAATCCAATAAAATTGAATGGGTATTTTGAATAACTGACAGTTATAAATATAAGTATGTTTTCCATTTTAATATTTATGGAATATATGTGAATGGAATGGGACTTCGAATTTTATATCCAAGATTAGAATTGTATGTGGATTTGAGTACCATGTGGTCTCAATTGTGTAAAGAGGCTACTGGGTACATGATAGGTCTGGCTTGCATCGCATGCCAAGTCTCTATAACTAGGGAAACTACTCAACCTCAACCGCTATATCCTTGGCATGTACGTGCCAATACCTACAAATAAGTCATCAACAATAATTATACATTTAAAAGAAAATGTTACAATAAATTATATGCACATTTAATAAGATAATAGATGAAACTAGATAATTAATTAAAACATAATGCTAATATTACCTCTATCATTTGGTGGCTCATCCTCAGTAAAAAGGATGTTATGACGTCCTCTCTAGTCCATCCCTACATAAGGGTACTACACAGGATCCATGATGTGATCATCCTCGCTTGCAAGCATCTCCAGTACCTTTGAAGTGATCCTAGCAAGGAAGTTTTCCTAGCCCCTCTTAGGCATCATCTACACCCACATATGCATACATGCCTCGGTCCCTGTTCTAGGAGGGTGGAAATAAAATTATGGTCTAACCATCATAAACCATTGAAAAAATAAACAAAATAATGTTGATCCAAAAGGGAATCTCATCCTCCCATTAAACACAAAACAATAGTGATATAGAGATTAAAAAAAATGGTTTCCAAAAAAGGTAGATTGCTTAACTAATCTAGGTCTCTACACCCATGAATCTACATAGCACAACAAAGGGAAACTAAAGCGTTTCCAATTTGAGGTGTAATGGACCACTTTTGTGACCATAAGAGAGAGGCACCTAACCTCCTATGCACCGAATGTAGCAATACACAACTAGTCACCAGCAACCTGAAAGTTACCTTGGGCAATTGCATCCTTACCCACATATCGTTGTACATATGACAATTGTATCTCACTAGTAACATTAGGTGGAAAATCGAGGAAATGGGCCCCCTCTCTTAGACAAATTAGTAATAAATTATTATGTCATCCTTTGTGGGTTGGTACCATAGATCAAGACCAACCCTAAAATCATGCCTCGCATGATCCAAATGGCATATCAACTACACAAAAAGTGTGAGTTCTCCCTAAGGGATTTAGCATCCTCATAAAACTTAGGTTTAATTTGACTCTTGGTGAGCCACTTTCCCTGATGAAGAATCTTCCCTGCTTTGACGACCCAAGACAATTGATTGTTCTATTGGAGAATGGCCTTCATCTCATTGTCCATGATCTGGTCAACTGTCGCTTGTTCAATGCAGTCATGATTGAATTATATAGGGGCCAAGTGCTTGGCTACCTTTGAGGTGTCCAAGAGAGGTGGAAAATATGGTCAAAATAGCTCCACATTAAATGCAGGGTGCAAGCCAAGGAAAGGGGGAATATTTAACTCAAAAGCATTATCACCCATAGCCTTGGTGATGATGTAAGGCCCATATCAGGGTGATGCAGTTCATCATGGAAATCTTGAAACCATTTCTAGCCCAAGTTCCTTGAATTTCAATTTCGATTTAGTTATTCATATGTTCATGGAGGTTTTGAAGTCATTTTAGCAATGATCTAGTTTTCTATTTTGAGTTTCTAATTGTCTCAAGGCCCTTTCATGCATAAGTTCCTTAAATTCAAATCATGTTCTTTTTTATGTGGCTATTCATGGAGATATTGAAGTCATTTCCAACTCAAGTTTCAAAATTTTAGTCTTGATCTAGCTTATGCAAATGTTCATGAAGGCTTTGAAATCATTTCCAACTTTAATCCAATTTTATTTTGAGCCATGATGATTTCCATTTGCGACTTCTTATTTTTTTGGTGTATATAGGAACATGTTGTATCTTTCCTTGGTATGATATATTATCAAGTGTATAGTATATGATCAAAGGCATGACTTTCTTTATCTTCTTGAGATGATTATGTAGTTGGTTAAACTAACTTAATGACATTATTTTTTGTAATATTAACAAAAATGCCTTTAGGTTAGTAATTCTCCTTTTAATATTCTGAAATGTTTTGATGCCTTGTGAAGAGAAATTTTTGTGTGTGCTCACAACTTATGAAATCCGTTTTCCTTTTCATTATGAAATAGACAACATGATTTTTTCCATGAAAAAAAAAACTATACACGTCATCCATACATACAAATTTGGATTGTATATATACATACCAGATCATTATTTCTCATGCACACACTCACACTACATATACACATACCTCTTAAGGGGTACCATGTATATAAACAACAACTTATTGAGTTATGTTTATTGTCCAACATTAACTATCTTTTAATGGGATTAGTCTTATTTAAGTCATTTCCTATATGACTATTCCCAAACTCAAATCCCCCAATTTCATTAAAAATGATGTCATATTTCACCTTGTTATTTCTTTTCCTCATATGAGTTTTGAACTAGATCTCAACCAAAAAATTACTTTATCATATAAACATACAATTCCTAATATACACAAGATGTCATCCAACACAACACCTAGTACCTAGTGCCCTAAAAAGAATTCATCTAACTAAACAAAAAACCCAAAAAGAAGTAATAAAAACTCACATAATTGTTATAAAATATAACTAATTTGCATTTACAACACTCCATTGTGAAGTGTGAGTCATGAAAACTCACAAAACCTTTAATGAATAATGAAACCCTACACTATCTTACCATGCATATGAAACTACACTATCTTACCATGCATATGAAACTATGTGAACTTAACGTGCCCTCCCCTACCACATATGTTGTAAACAACAACATCAACCATCTAATAATGAATGACACAAGTCCACATTCATATCAAACCATCTCCTTTCTTATGGCTTCTTCACATCAAACCTTTTATGAGAATGCCCTATATTCATAATGTACTATGTGAAATTAAAAAATGAGGCAAGGTGTAAATAACTACATCATTATATTGGATCACTTTACAATTGGTTCTCTCCAAGGGTATACGGTGATTACAAGTGATTAGTGATTCTAGAGTAATTGTCAATTGGATGACTTATAACCAATCTCCAAAAAACATCTATTTGCAGCTTATATATAAGCCATTGATTAGAATTGTGGCAAATTTTAATAAAATTAGGTATCAACATATTCATCGGGAGAGGAACAAAATTGCAGATAGTCTATCCAAAATGGGGCTACAATTTGGGGATGGCATTTGGCAGAAATGGGAATGTATTAATGACACTATCATGGAAGATGATTCTGGACCAATAACTTTTAATCACTAAAACTCACAAGAATATATCAAAAGTTGAAATTGTAATGCCCCATATTTTGACTAGGCATGTTTACGAGTTAGACTCCTTTCACTTTAATTGCTTATTATCTGTTGGACTCAGCTAGACAGCGTGAACTATATTTTCGGCATGATAGACATGATGATATGTTGCTACTATGTTTATGATGTTACTATATTCATGCAATTATTAAGTTATGATTATCATGAGATTCATTGCTTTTATGATGAAAATATATGTTTTAGCATTTGCATTGATGAAATGTGAAAT
This sequence comes from Larix kaempferi, assembly GCA_027924585.1. Taxonomy (NCBI): domain Eukaryota; kingdom Viridiplantae; phylum Streptophyta; class Pinopsida; order Pinales; family Pinaceae; genus Larix; species Larix kaempferi. Next base: position 4,292,175 of record BSBM01001540.1, read on the forward strand.
ATGTGGTGTTGTACGTGGGTGCCATCCTATGATGAAATTGATAGAACTGTTATATTCCATACATACCTGTGATGCGATAAAAATTGTGACGTGAAATAAAATGATGTCGATGATATGGATCAATTGGTGATCGAATGGAAATGCTTGTTATAAACTGTGTATTTTGTGGAGTACTAACCTACAGGGCACAAGGGCTATGGGATAGCCATATACTTGATATGATATATGGATAAGATCCTATCCATGCAATAAACCTTAGCAACCGAAATTGATGATACGATGACATGGACCAATAATCTCGATAGCAGCAGAGTATGATTGGATAAGGGCATAGGCCCGGTATGTTGAGAGGGATGGATGTGTTTCCCACCCTATGTTCCTATGATACCCGAGGTCGTGGGAGGGACGTGCTGAGACATGCTCCCCATGTAGTTGTGATGACGATGGTCGGATGCCTGCTAGGGGAGGATAGGTCCGCTGTACATCCGACGCTATCACTCTCAAGTTCTATGTGGTCAGGTCGATGAGTTCGACATCCACTTTTGTACTAGCAGAGGAAGGATAGGGAGGATGTGGACGTAGGTTAGGATGGGAGGATATGATAGTACTGTTGAGGGTTGGGTATCCGTTGATCTTGAGTTAGTGGTAGTAGGTAGCTTTCCTTGTACCTGATTGATTGAACAAATGTAATCATAAAAATAATGAAATGGAATCTTAAAAGTTAACTGATAAAATAACCGACGATGTTTTAGTAATATTATGATGAATGTATACTTGTTCAGTTTGCATAAGTATTATTGGTATTAGTTAGCTGTTATGCATAGGAAATATGACGTATGTTATAGTACATGTCCGTCTTGTGCATACGCTGGCCACGCATGCACATTATGCACATGCGCAATAATATTGGTTTACAACATACTTATCAAGATTTAACAATGTTATAAGTTGTCATAGATAAGTCAATTAAGTATTTAGTGAATAACTTAATTAGTAAAAGATTATCAAGTTCTAATGTGTAAAATAAGTTAATTAATCTTGTATGAAAAACATAGTAATGAACAGTTAAAATAAGTGTCGTTAATTGTGAGTACCCTCAAATGAAGGTGTCCTCAACATGAAGTATAATAGTTAAACATCAATACTAGAAGGGTGTTCTATATAATTGTTGATCATGATTAATTAAACCATTAATTAAATTTCATTAATTATACCTAGAAGTACTATGTTGACACTTATTGATTAAACAAATAAATACTTCAATTACTATTCACAATTAATTTAGTTACTATTATTATTAATTATTATTGCTATTAATATTATTATTTAATTAATAACAAATAATGATAATAACCCTTTTATAAAGCATAGTGGATTGAATAATTTATTAAATAGATTAATCATTTAATTAATTAACAGAATCATTCCAAGTAAATTAAAAAAAAAAGATTTGTTAAATAAATTATTGAATATTCCCACCGCTCGAGAGAAATTTGGGTGAATTAAAATAATATATAATCCACCTTTTTACCTTAAAAAGGGGATGCATTAATGATTTGTACTTCCAAAGACCACGACAACTAGGGCGGTGGAGTGATAAGGAAGTTATGAATGTATGGAGGAAAAAGATTGCTATAAAGAGAAGTTTTAACATAGTAGTAAGGGGGGGGGGTTTGGAGGAGGAACAATTAGTATTTTGAGAAAAAGGAGGAATGCCGAGGAGGGGGTTAACTCGAAGCTTTGAGGAGGTGGGAAACTCAAAAGAAAAGTCTGAGGAGGGGGTTAACTCAACGAATGATTACCATGGAGCTAGGAAAAAGAAACGAAGGAAGGTTGCTCTCGAGATTATCGGTCTGTGGGCTCGGGGGCTAGGAAATCCGTTGATTTCCTAGGGTCAGCAAGATAATAGCTGATCGACAGGGTGGACACATCATTTTGGGGTTGTTAAGGTAACCTACAGAACCCACTTCAGGAATCTTCTTACCTTATTGCAAACCGACGGATTCAGGTATTTTACTGAACCAGCTTAAATAAATTGTATTTTCTTTTACTTCAATTATGCATGTTAGAAGAACAGAGTTAAAATGACAGTCTTAAGTTATGTTATTTGATTGCAGAGCCTTATAAACATATAGATAACAGTAACATAGACGGTTGAATCTTTTGTTTTCTTCTAGAGATAGAAAGGGAAAAACTAGGTATGTTCTGTTAAATGGAATAGAGACCCAGTGCCTAGCAGGGGCACTACATTTGGTATCAGAGCCCAGGCTCAAACACGGAGACCTTAGGGCCTAACTACACCTGAAATTATAGTGAAATTTACTAGAAAATAACAAACAAATATGATGGCTGTAACAAGAGGGGAGATAACTTGAAGAGTCTTTTCCCATTTATTTATAAAGCATAACAGAAACACAATTTGAACGATATGTATATATAACTGCTTATGAAACTTGTGAAAATATAACTGTTTAATATTTTAAACAGCGCCACATTCATAGGCAAATGCCAAGACCTCATTTTGACAGAGCCTCGTGGCTTAAAGATTTCAGTATAAAACAGGAGAAATGAAACAATAATCATATTTAGGGCTCAACCTAGGCTTCATTAAAGAAATCCTTTTTAATAAACAACAACATTTCTATATAAACCCTTTTAATATTCAAACCCTAATATTAATCCAATGCTAAAGCAATTAGATAAACAATGTTTTTAAACAAATAAATGAATACATATAAACCAAGTTACATGGTAGATTATACTTTCTGCGCACTTGTATCAATTTATGTGGTTCTCCTACGAGTTAGGGCCTCTTCCTATAGGCCCTAACTAGCTCAAATGGTTTATTGATATGAGATGCAGTTAAACAGTCATCCAATCAATCTCTAGGTTGGCTATTCGCCTTTTAAACTTAGTACAGCTATTTCCATATTTCCATAAGATGATCCAAAAGAACCATAAATAAAACCATTTAACTTTCAATAATCAATGAACATAAATATACAATAATCATGAAAAAAAAAAACTAAAATTTTCATTCAATTCAACTAAGGCCAAAATAAAATTCATCAAGCATATGATAAAAAAAAAATCAAGGCACAATAACTTCAGATAAAAAGATTTCATGTAAACCTTCTATTACTTAGTGTCCAAGTTACAACACCGGCACGTCCGTGGTGCTGGAAGTAATCAATTAACTTATTATATAATCAAAAAGGTAGTCGCAAGTGTGACCCGATAACTAGCACAAGGTATCCCTGGAAGGACGAGGCTTACCAGGGTAGCTTCCAACCCTATAACCCTATTTTCCTTTCCTTCAACTCTCTTGCATAACCTGGAAACTCCAAGGCAGAGTACGTACCTTTCCCCGTCAGCACAATACACAAACTAAACCTTAAAATTGATTTCGAATAAAAGAATTGGAATAAGAAAATTGAAGCGCGTTTGGGCCTCGTGAAGCATATCGTAATTTTCCACCATGGCCATCAGAATGCACAACAATCAAGTGCCAAGCTCACACAAGAGCCCAGCCTTGTTGTTACCTACCTCTGCGTGGAAGCTCGACGCATGGCCATGAGTATACTCACGAGGTTATCCCTGTGGAAAGGATCTTCCATCAAGCTCAACAAAATTCAACCCTGTGTGAAACTCCCCATTTTCATGGCGGCCGAGGGACGAGAGCAGGGCTCTCCAAAGTGTAAATGAAGCGAATGACAGATCTTGATGGAGAGAGGGAAATGACATGCCTGGGAGCCGTAGCCCCGTGAAGACAGAGACCGAGCTTTCGTCAACTGGGAAACTGCGTCTTCTCCTTTGTTTGCAACCTCGTTGCACCCAAAATTCATGCAACGAATTATTCTCAACGTCAATATCAAACTGAATTGCGGAGGGAACATTGAACCTCCTCTTGTGCCCTATTTCATCATCGCCCATTGTTCTCCGTATTAATATTAGGTTCCTCCTTTAAAAGTTACCACTAATGCAGCTCAAAACCCCCAACGAAACCGCCCACTGAACGAGGAAGGGGGTTTCAACTGGTTGGAGGGAGGAATGAGTTCACCGCGGGCTGCACTGTTCCCCTATTAGACCACCAGAGCTTGGAAAAAATTGATTTAGCCACTGGAGGAGGAATGAGCTCGTGGCTAGCTGCGTTGAAGGCGTTAGAGTTAGGGTTTGAGGGCATTGACACCCCGATTAAAATAATATGGGTTGTCAAGAATGAACTACATCGCTTTTTATAGCATTCCCAAGGGCAGGTCCACATGGGTCATCGGCGGTTTCCCATACCACTTTACGAGCATGCGGATGAGCTGGGGGGATGACACGTGGGAGGGCACTACATTTGGCAACCGAAAGCCAACTACAGTGGCCTCACGAACTCAACTCCAGTCGCGTCGAAGCTTAAGAGCACAGTACCGAGGGCTTGTAAAGCGGCCAAGAGCCGAGCCAAACACTCCACGTTGCCTCCACATAGTATGCCCAGCGCATACGTGCCAAAGGCGAGCGCTCAACACCGATAACAATGCATATGATCAAGCGCCAAGTTGAATGGGGACGAACGCGCACCATCCGAGCCTCAAGCTCGTGCAAGACAACTCCCTCCAATAAAAGCTATCCTTACTGCAGGAGGAAGGAACGACTTTGCTGAGATCGAAATTGATTTAAATCCATAAAATTTCTTACGATGGGATCATCATCTTCATGGAGCGCTTGAGTTCAAGTGATGAATGTCATGTATGAAAGGGGCATTCATGTAATCTTTATGCACACCATTTAAAGTTCAAATATAATTAGCATATACGGAGGTATGTAAGTAGGTTTGTAGACTTCATTTAATAAGAGGTAGATTGAGATATATGAATAACTAATTTATTCAATAAATATAAATTAAAATATATCAATAGAATTATATATTTTAATTAATGAGTTTGATTTGAGATAGATGAGTATTTACCAGGTCTATCTAATAAATGTGAAATCGAAATATAGGAGTGGATATATATATATATATATATATATATATATATATATATATATATATATATATTATCCAATGGATGTGGACATAAATACATGAGTAAGTTTTAAAAAAAAAAAAAAAATTATATATTGTGATTTGATACATTTTTGAGATAATCGACATTAACATTAAAGTTATACATGTACGTGTAAATTGGTAATTCTTGATACATAAATGTATAGAGTATCTTATAGATTTATAAAAAGATCGTATTCTATTATATTAAGGAAAATAGATGGCATGAAATGAATGGATATGTTATAAGTGTTGGACATTCAACGAAATTTACAAAAAAAAATCCCTAAATATAATACAAATCATAAATAGAAAGATTAATTTGTAAAGTTGGATGTATTGTGATGTAAGTCAAAATCTTAATGTTGTAAAATAAAATATAACAAAAAAAAACTTATCAACATTATGATACTAAAAAAAAAAAAAAACCTTTGTCGAGACTTCAACGTATGGTCAAAGAGACGAAACAAACACCTAATCTGAAAGCAAGGAACCGCTAAAATGAGCATGGCAAGCTGAATGCTATGACGCTAATTTCACTACATAACAAAATCATTAATGAAAACGACCATAGATTTCAACATGTTGACCCTAACAAACTGTTCCTTGCACATACATATAAATATAGGCATTTTAAGGAGCACTGCATTAGGTTTTCCTCGTGATGTAAAATGACAAGGTAGAAATGAATTCCTTTATTTTCTTATATTTCTTCTCTAAATTCAGTTCAAATTTGGTACGAGGATGGGGTACTTATGATGACAGTGGCTTCCATAATTTTATTAAAATAAACTTAAAAATTTAGTGTTTCCTATACAAACGTTATTTAGTTTACTTTAAGCTAATTTGACAGTCTTATGATGAAAAGAAATACATGCTAAAAGTCTAAGACATTCACTCATGTAGAAATATCAACTTAAAAGCTAACATCTACAACCATCTAGAATAATTCAAATGAGTATTAAAAGAGTGGAAATTTTTATATCAATTAAGAAAGGAAAATTGGTGTTTTAACTCTATTAATGAAATTCGTAGAATGCATTAGTTGCAATGCTAAGTAACATCATTTCGTTTTATTGAATGGTTGTACAAGTTAAGTAATTGACATGTTTAGTGGTTATGTGAAGGTGTCATTTGTTAAGTCGACCACATCTCAAACTTTGCTTATGAGGAATAAGAGAATATGGTAAAATAAACATGGAGTGGTGTTTGAATTGTGAGTTCCTAGGTCCCCGCAACAAATTACACAAACGTCAATGTGTGTGTATATAGATAACTTGGTACAAAGTACAAATTAAAGTGAAAACTCATGAACACCTCATAATTATGTTTATAAATAGACTTTTCACTTAAAAATATAATAAATGTAATAATATACAAGTATTTCAGTTGGGGAGGGATAAGATATGAAATGTTATGAAGCTCAGAGATAGAGAGAGACTTGGAAAATACATTACATATTATTTAGATAAGATAATGGATGGAAATAAATTTGTTGGATATAAGGATAGGTGTCTCTTTTGGAATCACATTATGGAAACACCACGCACGTAAACCAGGAGATTGCATATAAAGTTTATTAAAAGACTATTTTATTAAGGGGGAACATGGCTTAGACTAATTGAGTTAAATATTGGTGTAACAGTGCAACAAGGTTTTTAGAAAATTTTGGATTAATCCTACCTAATATAGTGATGATCTCGTGTAATAATAAGAGAGTCATAAGAGTCTCAACACAGTCCTCAACTTAACTCAATTCAAGCGGTTGTTATGAAGTTCTAGTATGATTGAACATATTAAGTAATGGTGTATTCGTTCAACTTGTAGGGTTAGACTAAGGTCTTTACAAAGTACATAAAGGTTGCTTGTGCGAGTAGGAAGAGTGGTGATGTGCAAATACAATGGCTTACTAGGATAAATACTAGTAATTACCTTTACAATGGTAAGGGTGGGAACAAAACTAGCTACGAGATTCTTAAGGAATTGAAGAAGTAATGGTTTCCCGACAAATGATATTGGTTTGAAAATGAGAATAATAAATAAACACGATAACAATTGTATTTGATACGAAATAGCCACGAAAACCTTTTAAACAATAATAATTCTCCTAATTTAATGATGTTATGATACTTTTGTTATTGTTTATTACCGGTAAGTGAAATGGCAAGGTGATATACCTTAAGGATTGTAAGGAATGAAGAAGTGTTCTAGTACTATTAGTTAAATATGATAGTGGAGTCCACTTATGTTTAATAATGCGTTGAATTGTTGAATAAATATACATTTGTGTTCAAATATTAAGGGATGATGGTTACCACTATCAGTGACTAGGACAATTGTGTTGCTTCCTATTATGTACAGGATCTACAGGTTATACATTTATATATAAGGGGAGGATCATCGATAGAAACAAGAGATGTATTAACCAAATCTAATAAGGTAGTAAATGGAGTAAGGACATGGTAGGAAGCTAACAAAATGGGAGATAATTGAAAGTCAATAACATTTGACCAATAGCCTAACAACCGTTATAAATTGAGTACTTGGAAATTGTAATAAAACTATGTTTTAGGGGAAATAGTGCATTTCCAATCATGAGAAATGATGAAATTAATTATTAATGAGAGTGGGTATCTTTACAAAACTGGCAAGAAAGGGAGTAAGATTATATGTGTATCTCATGTCTAGTGATAATGTGTAGTGTATGAGGCACCCCGAATAGAGGTGGTAGGTCAATATTTAAGGTATGTGTGAATGGATTCCCCTATTGGAAAATTTAATTAGTATTAAGATAAGGGAGATATCTATGTATTAAAATCAACATCGTAAAATTTCTATGTGTAATGTGCAATTAATCATGTTTCAATGTAGTAAGTGGAAAGAGATTGAAGTAACTAGGTATGTGCGAGCAAGAGGTGAGGGTTATATGCCGCTAGACTTGCTTAGGTTAAATTGTCATGATGGGGGAATTATTATTGAGAAACAACTAGGATTTAATAATTACAAAATGAACGAGCAGTAAATTATAAAAGTAGGTAAATTATTGAGGGACTAATGAAGTTACCGTGAATGAATGTGCGTCGAACCCTCAACCAGGTTAAGTGAGATAGAAATACAAGTAAATGGGGTAATAATGGAGGCAAAATAGGAACCGATGTGCACCTCAGTGAATAAAGTTACGTTGTTTAAACCCCTAACAGATACTATCAGTGAACTTAAGCATTTTGGTAAGATATAGATACTAAGAACATTCTAATAAATGATACTTCCCCTAATTTAATATTTGATTACAATACTTATGGTTATCAAGAACGCAGATTGCTTATTAACACTAAGGTAACAATAATGTTTGACTTTAGGATGAAATAACAGGGACCTTCATCTCCTAAGAGAGGTATGCAAACCTTAAGGGTCCTTGGTAGTTGGATCAATATAAGCTTTGTGATGAGTAAACCTCCCTGGATGTTATAACTTGAAGGATGTTGCTAAAACGGTAAGAAGTAGGATACTAAGGTGGATAGCACTTGATTATAACCTTAGGGATTATAGAGATTCAATAGAAGGATTAATCTAAATGTTTCTTTAATTATTAGAATACACATCAGGGGATAAAAGAAGCAAGCCATAGGATAATATCGACATCTTCGGTCAAGTCAAAGCTAAGTAGGATAAGTATGGCCAACATCTACTACTTGCAAGAATGAAGAGTTTATGTGTCAAGAATTTCCCTGCATTATTATGACCATAACTTCGGGACGAAGTTTCCTGAAGGGAGGGTGTATGTAATGCCCCATATTTTGACTAGGCATGTTTACGAGTTAGACTCCTTTCACTTTAATTGCTTATTATCTGTTGGACTCAGCTAGACAGCGTGAACTATATTTTCGGCATGATAGACATGATGATATGTTGCTACTATGTTTATGATGTTACTATATTCATGCAATTATTAAGTTATGATTATCATGAGATTCATTGCTTTTATGATGAAAATATATGTTTTAGCGTTTGCATTGATGAAATGTGAAATATGTGGTGTTGTACGTGGGTGCCATCCTATGATGAAATTGATAGAACTGTTATATTCCATACATACCTGTGATGCGATAAAAATTGTGACGTGAAATAAAATGATGTCGATGATATGGATCAATTGGTGATCGAATGGAAATGCTTGTTATAAACTGTGTATTTTGCGGAGTACTAACCTACAGGGCACAAGGGCTATGGGATAGCCAGATACTTGATCTAATATATGGATAAGAGCCTATCCATGCAGTAAACCTTAGCAACCGAAATTGATGATACGATGACATGGACCAATAATCTCGATAGCAGCAGAGTATGATTGGATAAGGACGTAGGCCCGGTATGTTGAGAGGGATGGATGTGTTTCCCACCCTATGTTCCTATGATACCCGAGGTCATGGGAGGGCCGTGCTGAGACACGCTCCCCATGTAGTTGTGATGACGATGGTCGGATGCCTGCTAGGGGAGGATAGGTCCGCTGTACAGTCGACGCTATCGCTCTCAAGTTCTATGTGGTCAGGTCGATGAGTCCGACATCCACTTTTGTACTAGCAGAGGAAGGATATGGAGGATGTGGACGTAGGTTAGAATGGGAGGATATGATAGTATTGTTGAGGGTTGGGTATCCGTTGATCTTGAGTTAGTGGTAGTAGGTAGCTTTCCTTGTACCTGATTGATTGAACAAATGTAATCATAAAAATAATGAAATGGAATCTTAAAAGTTAACTGATAAAATAACCGACGATGTTTTAGTAATATTATGATGAATGTATACTTGTTTAGTTTGCATAAGTATTATTGGTATTAGTTAGCTGTTATGCATAGGAAATATGACGTATGTTATAGTACATGTCCGTCTTGTGCATACGCTGGCCACGCATGCACATTATGCACATGCGCAATAATATTGGTTTACAACATACTTATCAAGATTTAACAATGTTATAAGTTGTCATAGATAAGTCAATTAAGTATTTAGTGAATAACTTAATTAGTAAAAGATTATCAAGTTCTAATGTGTAAAATAAGTTAATTAGTCTTGTATGAAAAACATAGTAATGAACAGTTAAAATAAGTGTCGTTAATTGTGAGTACCCTCAAATGAAGGTGTCCTCAACATGAAGTATAATAGTTAAACATCAATACTAGAAGGGTGTTCTATATAATTGTTGATCATGATTAATTAAACCATAAATTAAATTTCATTAATTATACCAAGAAGTACTATGTTGACACTTATTGATTAAACAAATAAATACTTCAATTACTATTCACAATTAATTTAGTTACTATTATTATTAATTATTATTGCTATTAATATTATTATTTAATTAATAAAAAATAATGATAATAACCCTTTTATAAAGCATAGTGGATTGATAATTTATTAAATAGATTAATCATTTAATTAATTAACAGAATCATTCCAAGTAAATTATAAAAAAAAATATTTGTTAAATAAATTATTGAATACTCCCACCGCTCGAGAGAAATTTGGGGAATTAAAATAATATATAATCCACATTTTTACCTTAAAAAGGGGATGCATTAATGATTTGTACTTCCAAAGACCACGACAACTAGGGCGGTGGAGTGATAAGGAAGTTATGAATGTATGGAGGAAAAAGATTGCTATAAAGAGGAGTTTTAACATAGTAGTAAGGGGGGGTGGTTTGGAGGAGAGGAACAGTTAGTATTTTGAGAAAAAGGAGGAATGCCGAGGAGGGGGTTAACTCGATGCCGAGGAGGGGGTTAACTCAAAGCTTTGAGGAGGTGGGAAACTCAAAAGAAGAGTCTGAGGAGGGGGTTAACTCAGCGAATGATTACCATGGAGCTAGGAAAAAGAAACGAAGGAAGGTTGCTCTCGAGATTATCGGTCTGTGGGCTCGGGGGCTAGGAAATCCGTTGATTTCCTAGGGTTAGCAAGATAATAGCTGATCGGCAGGGTGGACACATCATTTTGGGGTTGTTAAGGTAACCTACAGAACCCACTTCAGGAATCTTCTTACCTTACTGCAAACCGACGGATTCAGGTATTTTACTGAACCAGCTTAAATAAATTGTATTTTCTTTTACTTCAATTATGCATGTTAGAAGAACATAGTTAAAATGACAGTCTTAAGTTATGTTATTTGATTGCAGAGCCTTATAAACATATAGATAACAGTACCATAGACGGTTGAATCTTTTGTTTTCTTCTAGAGATAGAAAGGGAAAAACTAGGTATGTTCTGTTAAATGGAATAGAGACCCAGTGCCTAGCAGGGGCACTACAGAAATTCTAGATCCTGTGAGGTTCATACTTTCATGACATGTTTTCCCTGAATCTTATTGCAGGTTGCACGATGAAGTGCATTTTATATATGACCTCTTTGTGAGGTTCATACTTTCATGACATGTTTTCCTTGAATCTTATTGCATGTTGCACGATGAAGTGCATTTTATATATAACCTCTTTGTCCTTGGAATGGAGAATATATGTTTAAGTATATAACTAATGTTTCTTATGAAGAATGGTTAAAAAGAATATTTTTAGACTATATTTTATTAGAGATGGAATTTTTTTTATCAAATTGGAATAAACATGTTTTGTGCCATAAAACAATGTAGTTCGTTAATATAATGAATTACAATATTTTTTTCCTTGAAAAAAAACTACATTATTATACCATCATAACACCATGTTCTTCATGCATGACGTTTCACAAGCCTTGATAACATTTTGAATATACTATACAATGTGGCTAGTCCTAAATATCCAAGTTTGTGTGATTGCAGTCATCGAATGGGTTCTTCAGTCCATACATTTCCTACAAAAAGTGCTCACGGTATTTAATGTAACCCATTTCTCATACTAGGTTAATATTATTTGAATATACTATACAAGGTAGCTAGTCCTAAATATCCAAGTTTGTGTGATTGCAGTCATCGAATGGGTTCTTTAGGCCATACATTTCCTACAAAAAGTGCTCACGGTATTTAATGCAACCCATTTCTCATACTAGGTTAATATTTTGCACTTGTTGAAAGGGTTTTTCATGGCATACACTAAATGATCAAAATATATTATAAACAAAAATTACAAGACAGTCCATTTGTTACTAGGTAATATTTTGCTCTTGTTAAAAGGGTTTGTCATGTCACACCTTTCATTGTGTACAATAATTGTTCACAATATATTATAAAAAATAAATTACAAAACCTTATGCTAAGATACCCAATTCATTGATTCAACATCTAAACTCAATGACATAGATTCTCACCAACAATAAAGTGTCTCAATCCCAAATTGAACATTAAAAAAATTACTCCCGTTTTCATTTCCAGTTTCTATTTAATAGGATGTGTATCATCCCTAGTATTCAATGTCAATGTTTTTCATGCTCGAAGCTCTAAACACTATTTTGGTTATTATAGGATTTGAAACAATTATATGAGTTGGTTTACAACTAACATTTTTTGTTATTTACAATGTTAGAATGACATTGAAATGTAAAAAAAATGTAACATGTTGATTATATTATTGATACGTAAATTATTGAAGGTAATTTTTGAAGATTTCTTCCAATAAATCTTAATTTGTCGAATTTTATTGGAGATTTAAATTGTTAGTGTGGCAATCAAATTTTATACTTAGAAATGCATAAATTTGACTTTCTTATTATTAATAAATTTCAAAAATGGAATATGAACATTATGTTATAAAGAACTTAAACATCAAAGTAGTCAAGCACCCTAGTACGTAAGAAATTACCATGAATAATATCTCAATAAAGAAAAAACTCCAAACATAAAATGTATTGTCTTATCACTTTCACATTAAATTATAAATCTTTGGCCACATTATCTAAAGCTAAGAACTTATGCGTTTTAACGAGCCAAATAATTACACTACAATAACTTCATGGCCATTTAACTCATTGTGCTTTCTCTCTACCTAGATTGTACATTGCCCCTAGTGTGCACTACCCCCTTACATTTTTTTCCACTAAAATATTCCAATGAACACAAGCAAGTGACAACTACTCTATTTTAGATTTAACACTAGAGTATAAATGTCCTTCCATGCTATGAAATCCACCTTTGGTTAAAAATCCATGAGTGGAGGTATCTACCCTAACAAAGTCACTTAGATATTGCACCTAGACCCACCCCTTTTCGCAAATATAGGTGCACATAAGCATGAGCGTGAGTGTGTCATTACAAGAATTGAACCCTAGTGGGGTGATAATACCAACCCATTTTTACTGACTTGGTTAAACACCTATTAACAACCCCCTTCAATTTTATCTCTCTACTCATTTATAATGTTGTTCAAAGACATGATATCCAAACAGAAACAAATGTCTAAACCTTGAATAAATGAACCCATGGAGAATCTTGTTTAACAAGGGTATTCAAGGTTGAAGAGACTATTATGATCACTACTTGAATGTACATTAAATGTCCTTAACTCAATCTTAAAGGCATAACAAATTTGTCTCTTTCAAGAGAAAGTCAATTTTTATTACTCAAGATCTTCCTAAATAGTTTTATCTAGTTAACTTCTGTGAGGTGATCAGTCTTGATGCATAAATGATTCCCTAATAGGTATGGGCGCCACTTCTGTACTGCATGCAAAATAGCCATCATTTCCTTCTCATAGGTAGAGGTAGCTAAATTTTTACCTGAAAGGGCTTTGCTAGTGAACGCAATGGGGTGTTCATCTTGAAGGAGAACAGCACCAAGTCCATTTCCGCAAGCATCACTCTCAATAGTGAAGGGCTTGGAAAAATCGGGCATAGCTAGCATAGGTGTAGTACACATAGCATGTTTTAGTTTGTCAAATGCACACTCAGCAGCAGGTGTCCATGTAAAAGCATCCTTTTTTAATAGAGCAGTTAATGGAGCTGCAATCTTCCCATAATCCTTGACAAACTTGCGGTAGTAGCCAGTCAACCCCAAAAAACCACGAAGGCTCTTGAGTGTCTGAGGATGCGGCCAATTGTTCATGAAATCGATTTTGGCAGGATCCATGCAAACCCCTTGTGCTGAGATAATGTGCCCGAGATACTCAACTTCCTTCTGTCCAAAAACACATTTAGACTGCTTGGCATGGAGATGATGGTCCGAGAAAAGTTGCATGACAAGATCCAGATGCTGGAGATGGTCATCCCATGTTTTATTGTAGATGAGGATATCATCAAAGAATACCAGAATGAATTTCCGCAAGTAGGGTTGAAATATTTTATTCATTAAGGCCTGGAATGTGGAAGGAGCATTAGTGAGGCCAAAGGGCATGACCAAAAACTCATAATGGCCATCATGTGTGCGAAAAGCTGTTTTAGGAATATCATCCTCATGAACCCGAATTTGATGATACCCAGAACGAAGATCCAACTTGGAGAAAAAGTGAGCCCCATGAATCTTATCAAGAAGCTCATCAACAACAGGAATTGGAAACTTATCCTTGATGGTGAGGTGATTAAGTGCTTGGAAGTCAATGCAAAGGCGCCATGACCCATCTTTTTTGCGGACAAGAATAACTGGAGAAGAAAAGGAACTAGTGCTTGGGCGAATAATACCTTGCTTCAGTAAGTCCCGAACGAGCATTTCAATCTCTGTTTTTTGGTGAAATGGGTAGCGATAGGGCGTGATGTTGGGAGGAACGCTGCCAGGAAGGAGCTGAATACGATGGTCTTCTGGCCTGGAAGGTGGCAATCCCACTGGTTCAGCAAAGACACCTGTATATCGATCCAGAATTTGTTGTAGATCCAAAGGATTAGTGGAGACTGCTGATGGTTGCATCTGGATGGAATGGATCTGAGCAATGACACCATGTGAATTCTTCTTGAGGAGTTTTTCCATGCGATGTGAATTGATGATGCTGAGAGAACTTGGTTGTAATCCTGTCAATGTGTGTTTTTGTCCATTGAGGAAAAACTGCATCCAAAGTTCAGCAAAATCCCATAAGATAGGGCCAAGTGTGCGTAGCCATTGAGCGCCCAGAACCACATCACATCTGCCTAAGGTCAAGGCAAACATGTCAGAGCGCAAGGTATAATCTTCCATAGAGATACGCACATTTCGACACTTCCCTTTGCAAGGTAAGGTTCCCCCATTGGCAACCATGACTTCAAAGTTGGAGCAAGGATGGATAAAACAATCAGCTTGTTTGGCGATCCGAGGGTCAATGAAATTATGAGTGCTACCAGAATCAATGAGTATTGTAAGAGGAAGCTTATTGAAGTAACCCCTGACCCACATTGTTTGGGGGGTGGTGATTCCAGCTAAATCATGGAGAGATATCTCTGGATGGTTATCCTGAGATGGAGGGTCAATAGGAGGTTCCTGAATGTCGACCGGAGCATCCAGTGTTTCTGGATCTTCGTCACCAATTTCAGAGGCAGGCGGAGACTCCACATCCAAGAGATAGAGCTTTTGTTGAACACATCTATGTCCCCGAGTGAATTTCTCATCACAATTATAGCAAAGCCCCTTTTCTCTGCATGCTTGCATCTCTGTTTCAGACAAACGCTTGATAGGAGTCGGTCGAGGAGCCTGCGGTATAGGTGGTCGCTGAGAACCCATATTTCGAAAGGGAACAAAAGTGGGCTTGGAGCATTGTTGCGCTGCAATCTTGTCTTCTGCCAACTTAGCCAACCCTAGGGCTTCCATCATTGTGTTGGGACATAACATTTTGACCTCAGAGCGGATGGCATCCTTTAGACCACTGATAAAACAACTTCGGTAAAAGTCATCAGACAATCCTTCGGTGTGGTTGGATAGATTCTCAAATTCGGTTTGATACTCTCTCACCGTGCTAATTTGGCGAAGTTTAGTGAGGGCTCCTGTGAATTCATCAAAAGCACTAGGACCAAATCGTTGCAAAAGGAGCTGGCAAAAATCTGGCCATTTGGGCTCTGGATGAGCCTTGATGTACCAACGGTACCATTGAAGAGCTTCCTGTTCCAAGTAAAAGGATTCCAGCGGAACTTTGTTTACATCAAAAGTACTATGCAGATTGAAATACTGTTCTGCATGATAGATCCATCCAGTTGGATCAGTACCATTGAAGTGAGGAAAATCAAGTTTCGGACCACGAAAATTGCTGGAAGAGGAGAACCCATTGTCTGATGAAGACTCGGACTGTCGTTTGTTGTTCATAGTTGAATGTTCAAGATGGAGGCCGAGAAATTTTTCATCCAGATCCTGGAGTTTGGCTTGGATGGCTGTAAGTGCTTCCTCCATGGTTTTTGCTCCTGCACGGGTGACAACCATAACCAGGATTTTATTTTTATTTTTTTATTTTTTATTTTTATTTTTTATTTTTTT
This sequence comes from Larix kaempferi, assembly GCA_027924585.1. Classification (NCBI taxonomy): domain Eukaryota; kingdom Viridiplantae; phylum Streptophyta; class Pinopsida; order Pinales; family Pinaceae; genus Larix; species Larix kaempferi. Next base: position 4,308,552 of record BSBM01001540.1, read on the forward strand.
ATTTTTTTATTTTTATTTTTTATTTTATTTTATTTTTTTATTTTTTTCGGTTGACTGGGTAGGAAAACAAAAACAGAAACTACTTCAGTAAGGGAAAATCTGGACTAGGGAAAAAAAATTGAAGGGTAATTGGGGTTTGACTAGGTTTTGGACACTGTTGAGTAGACAGGGAAACAAAAATGAGGATTCCAGAAGCGGGGTGAAAGAATGGGAAAATTAGGCAGAGGGGAACAAAGAAGCGGAATTCAAAAATGAAATCTGTGGTAAAATTTGAGGGTGATTGGGTGAAATCTGAGGAAGTTATGGCAAACCCTAAAAATAGACAAATGTGGGATTTCAAGCTAGTAAACTTATATAATCCAACATTATGATCAACAGGACCAAAAGAAATAATTTTGAAGTTATTTCGTTATCTTTTAAAACATATTTATTAGGCCAAGCTTCAAATTTATAACCCTTATGACATGCACAATAAATAGAAAACAAGTTGATGGCATTCCTTGAACACGAAACACATCTTCCAAAGCACCATTAGGAACTTTAACATTACCAGATCCCACTACTCAAAGTTGTTTACCATCACTTATATATATTTTCTATGTTGTGTGCTTTTTAGTGTCATAGGATTTAAATAAAGAATCTATAGTAGTCATGTGATTAGATGCACCTAAATACATTATCCATTCCACATTAGAAGAGATCTACTAGGGTGAACAAAATAGGCACATAGGGCCACCTATTGTTCTTCATAATACTTGTTCTTGGCTTTAGCACGTTCACGCCTCCATTTAAAGCAAATATTTTCAGGGTGGTTTCTTTTTCCACAATATTTACAAGGATTATACACTTTATTTTTATTAGACACCAAGTTAGAAGCATCATCATTAAAAGAGTGAGGGGTTGATCCTATATTATGTGGTTTAGATTTTTTTATGAAAACTTCTATTATGATTCATTTTACTATGTGCCACTAGAGCTTTACCATTAGATAATTGACTAGAAGCAATTAATCTATCTTGCTCACATATTAAACCTTTAAAAAAATCTTCAAAAGAGGGTCTTATAGTACCATTAGACATTTCAAGGGCCCTATTCAAAGTTTGGATGAGCATATAAAATGAAGAAGGTAACATTTGTTCTACAAGAATAGTAAGGGCATTATCATTCTTCTTGTAATCGCTACCACAATTATTTAATTTTTCATTATAGGTTTTACTCTCAGCAAGAAAAGACTATATTCTACCAAAATATTTAGGGTCTAACATGCTCATGAATTTTATTTTCAATATAGTAAGCAAAAACATCATCACTTTTATCAAATAAGGAAGATAAATTTTTCCATATATGAATTGGGCTATCCTCGGCCTCAATATGTACCTGTGAACTATCCAAAACAGTTTGTCTGATGAGTCCTCTTACTTGATCACATCGATCTTCCCATATAGATAAGTCTTTTGCATCAGTTGGTTTTGGTTGGTCACCTTTAACTAATCTCTAGGGATTCTTACTCCTAAGAACATCAATCATATTTCTCTTCCAAACGAGATAGTTAGATCCAACTAATTTAGGAATCGAAACTAATTATAAAGTCATAGTGTGACAAATGACTAAACCCTAATGCAAAAAATTGTCTTGTCGCAAAAAAAAAGATAAAGATATAGATGAAAAAGTGAAAAAAAAACTAGAAATTTTGCACTAATACCAAAGCCTAACAACAACTAACTAACGGATCTATGAACCTACAGCAGAAACAACGAACATAAAATTGGTTTCAGCGAAATTTTTTCCGAAAATAAGGCCCACGTGATTTCTCTGCAGAATAGGTGTAGGTGTACGCACTTTTATTGTGGGAAAGACACGTGTGTATGCACTTTCTTCGAACAAAAGGCGTATTTCTGCCCTAATATGCTTGAAACTGTAAAAAAACAGAAATTTGTGAAACTAGTCATCGTCTTGGATGGAAACTTGCGAAAAAACAAAACTAGAGCCGAAAAGACAACATATCTATTGCAAAAAAGATGGATCCTTGATAGCAAGTTAGTATTCAAGGGATTTCAACTCAGATCCACATAAAAATATCAATAAAAAAACTTGAAAAAAAAAACTAAAAATTAAATGGTGAGGGTTAAGGTTTGAAAAAAATTCTCAAACATGTAGAAAATGCCTAGATCTAAGAAAAAACCACAAGGGTTTGATAGATTGAATGACAAATCTACTAAATATGGAGGACCCAACAATTTTTTTTGAAGAAATTGTTGCTTGTAAAAAAATTTAACAAAATTTACTAAAGAAGGTAGAGCATAGTAACTAGCTCTGATACCATGTAAGAATATTGAGAATATGTATGAACATACAAAAATATGTTTGCTAACATGCAACTCAATAGCAAGAATATACTAGTATATCCTTCTATCCATACAAACAACAATAATCAAAGTAAGCAAGAGACAAGAGAAAATAAATGATACACTAGATATATGTGGTAAAACCCCAAATGGAGAAACATCCACAGGAAGGTATGGTCTTCTTATTCTTTAGAAATAACCAATCTTACACTTGAGCTCCAATCCACAAATGCTTCATAGCTTTAAAATAGCATTATAATGCAATACTCAACATTTATATCCAAAGGCTCTTCTTCACCTCTATTATATATCTAGAGGTATAGAAGAATTACATCCCATGCTACATGTGGGATAAATGATTTTCCACCTCCTTATATAACGAATGGTAATAGGAGCATATTACTCCATGATGCGTGTGGGATAACTCCTTTCACATAAGATTAAATTTATTTATGCCTTCCATGGATAGATAAGACATCATACTAGACATCATTACACATGTTATATTAGAATTACACATTCCAAGAAAGGAGAAGAGAACATTGACGAAGACCCAATGCCTACAACCTCTCATGGAGCATGCTTATGACCTAAAGGACATTGATTATATACAAAAATGAGAAGAAATTGAAATCCTCAATGTTTATTTAAAGGAAATAACTGTTGATTATTATAATTGTGGAAAAAGGTGCTTTCTGCAATGAAGTATGGGGTAGATGTGTGATATTACGTAATGATGGTGTGCCATAAATAAACCAAATATAAATGCACTTAAAGACACTTTTGCAACACAATATGGTAGAGATGTTGTCAAGTGGTATTGCTTACTGCTAGAAAAACAAGATCACAAAGCAATAACAATAAACAAGTTGCAAATATAAATTACATAAACGCAATACAAGAGAGACACCAATATAACGTGGTCCACCCAATATGGGCTATGTCCACATAGAAATTATCAGTCCTTATTATTATACCATCCAAAAAATGAAGGGATACAACCTGCAACACATCCGCCACAAATTCATCTTCACTCTCTCACAGTCTCTCTCACACAATCAAAGATCTTTACAATGCTACAATACATGGCCGTATTACAATGCCTTCCTTTTAAAGATCGATTACCATGGGAAAATACTATGGAACACCCAATACCATGGGCCCATAAATCACCCCAAGTTATGACTATGAAATTACAACATTTTACAAGGCATTTTTTTTCAAAATTTCGCTACAGGGGCACTCCCATCGAACCCCCTCCAAGGGGATCTCCCAAAATAGTCGTCACCGCCCCCTGGACCCCTCATGGCGACTATTTTGGGGGGTAAATCCCCCCCAAACCCCCCCAAACCCCCCCGTCATGGGCTGGGATCCATACACAATTGAAACACTACCTCTGAATAAGGAAGATCATGCTCCACAACCAACAATCTCCCACTTGGAGACTGATCACAACAACTCCACCGTTGTTGCACTTGTTGGACTATGCTCTAAACCTTGGATCTGACAAATTTATCATCTTCACCTTCATGCTTGAAGGCCAACTAGAACCGAGTAGGAATTTAGTTTCTCTCTGGTTACCACCTTTGTCAACATGTCTACAAGATTTTGGCTAGTGTGTATCTTTTCTAGCTTCAACAGTTCATCTTCCAAAACAGACCGTATGAAATTTTACTTGAGTTGTATATGTTTAGTATTAGAATGGAAGGCTGAGTTCTTTTCAAGATGAATGGCACTCTAGTTGTCACTGTACAACCTGTTATTCTCCTGCTTCTTATCCAATTCCTCCATGAACCTCTGTAACCAAATCATCTCTTTACTAGCCTTTGTAGCAGCAACATACTCTACTTCCGTTATTGAAAGCGCAACAACATTTTGTAGTTTCTAAATACAGATTACTGTTGTTCCACCTACAGTAAAGACATACCTTGCGGTGCTCCTCCTGCTATCTTTATCACCTTCCATATCTAAATCAACATATCCTTGTAGAACAATGTCTAAACCTCCAAAACATAATGCATGAGTGGTAGTACCTCTCAAATACATGAGAATCCACTGTACTGCCTTCCAATGTTATTTACCTAGATTGTTCATATACATGCTCACAACTCCCACTACGTGTGCAATATCTGGTCTTGTGCACACCATGGCATACATCAAGCTTCCAACTGCTGATGAATAGGGAACCATGGACATGCAATCTATCTCTTCCTTTGTCTTGGTACACATCTCCTTACTTAGTTTGAAATGGGTGGCCAAAGGTGTACTAACTGGTTTTGCATTCTGCATTCTAAACATCTCCAACACCTTTTGTATGTACTCACCTTGAGACAATGTCAATTTACGATTTTTCCTATCTCTTGATATTCTGATACCCGGGATTTTCTTTGCAGCACCCAAATCCTTCATCGCAAATAAATTAACTAACTTCCTTTATATCCTACATGTTAGACCCTTCAACAAGCATGCCATCCACATACAATAACAAGATAATATATCTTCCATCATCTAGCCTCTTGAAATAAACACAGTGGTCAAAATGACATCTACTATAACCGTATTCTTTCATAAACCTGTCAAATTTCAAATATCACTGCCTTGGAGCTTGCTTCAGGCCATACAAGCTCTTCTTCAACCTGCATACCAAATTCTCCTTCCCTTTAACCTCATACCCCTGCGGCTGTTGCATATAAATATCTTCCTTCAAATCCCCATGGAGAAAGACTGTTTTTACATCTGACTGTTCAAGATGCAAATATTCTACTGCCACTAGACTTAAAATAGTTCTAATTGAAGTCATTTTAACAACAGGAGAAAATATTTCATCAAAATCTATACCCTTTACAACAAGTTTGGCCTTGTACCGCTTTTTTCCTCCCTCTTCTTCCTTCAACCTGTAAACCCATTTATTCTGTAATGCTCCTTTACCAATAGGAAACTGAACCAAATCCCAAGTCTTGTTTCTTATCAATGAGTCCATCTTCTCATTCATGTCTTTCTCCCACTTCTTTCTAGTTTCCACCTGCATTGCTTCTTCATAACATTATGGTTCACCAGAATTAGTCATCAATAAATAATACAGTGAAGGAGAGAAACATTCAGGGGGTCTACTTAACCTGGTAGATCTTCTAACACTTGCAGGAGTTTGAGGTACCTATTGTTGTTCTTGATTTTCCAGCACCTTTGGAACTTCATTTTCTTTGATTTCATCAAGCACTGTGTACTCTGTGTTTTCCTTTTTTGTTTTTTTCCTTGCAATTGATCTTCAGACATGACCTTTTCATTGAATACCACATTTCTACTCCTAATGATTTTATTATTTTCATAATCCCATAAGTGATAAACAAAATCATCAACCTCGTATCCAATAAAGGTACATTTCTTGGATTTAGCCTCAAGCTTTGTTCTATTTTCTTTATCAATATGGAAAAATGCTTCACAACCAAAAGTTCGCAGAAAAGAGTAATTTACCTTTTTACCTTTCCATGCCTCCTATGGAATACCACCATCCAAAGCACTTGAAGGCACTCTGTGTATTAGGTAAATAGTAGTATCTACAACATTTGCCCAAAACTGTAAGGGCAACCCTGCATGTAATCTCATACACCTTGCACACTCCATGATTGTTCTATTCATCCTTTCTGACACACCATTTTCTTGTGGTGTTCCTGGGACTATCCTCCTTCTACAAATCCCATGGTATGAACAATAACTATCAAACTCCTTGCCGCAGTACTCACCTCCATTATCATATCTAAGACACTTCAACCTTTTTCCCGTCTCATTCTCAACCAAAGCTTTCCATTGCTTAAAAGTAACAAACACATCAGATTGTTATCTAATGCAATAAACCCAAGTCTTTCTAGTCACATCATCAATAAAAGTAACATAATAACGAGAGCGACCAAGTGATTGTACCTGAGCCGATCCCCATACATCTGTATGTACAAGCTCTAATTGTCCACTCTTCTTATGTTTCCCAACCTTGAAAAATATGACTTTCTTCTATTTTCCATAAACATAGTTCTCACATAATTCCAAACTTACCTGCTTCATATTTGGTAGCAACTTCCTTGAGTGGAGAATCTGCATCCCCTTCTCAATCATGTGTCCAAGCCTATGATGCCACAATGTTGTATATGTTCCTATGGAAGCTAAAGAGGTAGAACAATCAGTATTATGAGGACATAAATACAATGTACCTATCCTGTCTCCTTTTTCTATCACCATTGATCCTTTAGTGATATTCCACCACGTTTTTTCCCTATTGAGATTAGATTTCTTTTCATAGCAGGAATATGCCTTACATCTTTCAGCAGCCATTCACCATTCTTTTGTTGATGTATATGTAACTTCGGAATGTATTTCACATATATGTATATTGTATTCCTATAGAGATGTTATTATTCCTCTATACGGAAGTGTTTGTATTCCTATAGAGATGTTATTATCCCTCTATATGGAAGTGTCATCATTTATATTGTAAGCGTCGTAACTTATACTTGATGGGTTATTAGACCACCTTGTTGGGGTTGGCCCTGTATAAGTCATGTGGGTCAAAGGGTTATTAGACCATCCTATTGGGGGTCAGACATGTGGGTCAAAGGGTTATTAAACCACCCTAGTGGGGGTCGTCTCAGTCAGCATTATGTTAAGCGGTTAAGTTGAGGCCGACCTAGTTGAGTAAAGGTCAAGTCAAGTTAGTGTATAAATAGAGAGTGTGTCTCTCATTTTACACATTCTATTCTCTCTCACACTTGGGAGAGTGGCGCACTTGTGAAGGAGGAGGCTCTGCTTCTAGGAGAAGACTATCTCTTGTATTCTGGTTGTATCATTACTCTATCTATCTCTGAGGAAGTTATTGGGGTTTTTCACCTTTATGGTTTTCCCCAAGTAAACTCTGTGTCTCTTGTGTGCTTGCATTATTGTTTCCATGATTGATATGCTGTAGATTTGTTGTACATGTTGTTCTCTCAGTTAATATCTTAGATCAAATTGAAGTAAATTCTAAAAATTTAACATCTTTAACTTTATTCGTACCTTACCCATTCCAACAATTTTGCATGGTTCGTCATCACCCAATAAAACTTGTCCAAAATCGCTTGGAACATAATCATAAAAGAATTTTCTATGGGATGTAGCATGACATGAAGCACTTGAATATACTACCCAGTAATCACTAGTATTATCTAATGCAAGAATCAAAGCATCTTGTAACACATCACCTACTACAGTTTCTTCCTGAGTAGTCTCATGTTGTCCATCTCCTTTCTTCTTTAGAGATTTGCAGTCTTTCTTCAGATGTTCTTTCTTTCCACAATTCCAACACTCTATCTTTCTCAATATGGACTTGGATCTTCCCTTCCTAGACTTGATGTGATTACTTTGGCTCTTTCCTCTCTCCCTTTGTCTTCCCCTACTCTCCATGGTCAATGCATTACCTGATGTCTCACCTGTGTTTTTCCTTCACATTTCATCGCTACGAATAACACCAACAACATCATCAAATTTCAAAGTGTTTGAATCAGCGACAGAGTTACTTACAGCCATAACTAATCCATTCCAGATTTCTGGCAATGATTACAAGATTAGAAGATCCCTAACCTCATCATCAAAGTTCACTTTTACATAACTTAGCTTATTTGTAATCGTATTAAATTAATTTAAATGATCCGTAACAGATCCACCTTCTGACATCTTTATATTAAATAAACGCTTAATTGAAAATACCTTGTTGGAGGCCGAGGATTTTTCATACAGCTTACCCAATGCGCTCATTAGACCCTCTGTTGTCTTTTATTTTGAAATATTGAAATCCACCGACGAAGCTAGGCATAGTCGTATTGTTCCCAGTGCCTTTCTGTCAAAAACCTCCCATTCTTCATCCTTCATAGTCACTAGTTGTTTTGCTTTTCCTCCCAACGGTATGAATATATCCTTTTGATACAGATAGTCCTCCATTTGCATCTTCCATAAGTGGTAGTCTTGGCCGTTAAATTTCTCGACCTTAAACCTTTCATCTTCCGCCATTGCTCCCACTCGAACCAGGAACCCTTCTCTCCTGCGAGTTTATCTTCCAAATATACCTTTGGCTCTGATACCAACTGTTAGAAAAACAGGATTGCAGAGAAATAAAAATAAACAAGATGCAAATATAAATCACATAAACACAATACAAGAGAAACATCAATATAATGTGGTTCACCCAAGATGGGATACGTCCACACAAAAATTTCCAGTCCTTATTATTATACCATCCAACAAATGAAGGGATACAACCTGCAGCACATCTATTGCAACTTTTTCTTCACTCTCTCACAATCTCTCTCACAAAATCAGAGATCTTGACAATGCTACAATACACAGTCGTATTACAATGTCTTCCTTTTAAATATATTACCATAGGAAAATACTATGGAACACCCAATACCATGGGCCCATAAATCACCCATTATTGACCAAGTTATGACTATGAAATTACAACATTTTACAAGGCTTTCTTTTCGAAATTTTCGCTACAAGGGCACTACCCCCGAACCCTCGCCAAGGGGGGCTCGCAAACTAGATGTCTCCCCCCCTAAACCCCCCATGGTGACTATTTTGGGGGGGAAAGGCCCCCCAAAACCCCCTGTCATGGGTTAGGTTCCAGACAAGATTGAAACACGATCTCTGAATAAGGAAGATCAGGCTCCACAACCAACACTTACACAATCATATGTCAACTTCAAAAAAATACAACACTTATAACAAATTTATAGAAATACTATATATTATCCAAAGATAGACACAACCATAAACGAATATCTCTCTCTATATATATAGAAGAGAAACATCTTATGTGTATACATAATATAAACATTGTTATATAGAGTATAAAAGGATAGATCCTAAATTTACTCACAAATATAAATATTATAAACATGATATTTACATGGAATTATTGTTACAATGAAAATATAATTATCTCAATTGTAATTACAACTATATTTTTATATATCCATATTTTTTATAAGTTGTGAGCTCTCAATTCTTGTAATATCCCTAATTTGAAATTTGTTCAATTTTGGCCAATTTTTTGAACCTTGGAGTAGTGAAACCCAAATTGTCCCAAATGCTTTCGAATTCTGTATGGAGGGGATTGAGAGGTATTAATACATCCTAATGCAGCTCTTAGACACTAACAAATTCATTAGAAACATTTAGAGCTTGCATTTCTCAAGGAGGAAGGAAGGGGGAAATACGAGGTGAATTCAATGGTTAAAAACCCCACTAGTCTATGAACTTCTTGACCTTCCAAACACTCTACGGCTTTCCCTATTTTCTGATTGTTACACCTAAAATCTACCCATCATTATGATTTAGTGTATACATCCCTGAATTCATCTAGACCAAGTGCTCATTTGGAGGATTTGTACTCAGTTGGTACAACCTTTTAAGAGGTCGTCGCAGGTTGCTCCATAGTAGGGTGCGACGAGGTCTGTTAATGGGAAAAAATAGCCATTTTGAGATCTTTCTCGAAGCTTGCCCATTTGGGGGCTTATCCCTGATCTCTTGGAGAGCTGGCACTCGACCCCTAGCCTGTTGGGAAGATACCCTATCTCTCTCCTACCATCTCTCATCCTATCCTATCCATAACCTCATCCACTTAGTCCTATATATGTGAGGCTCACTCCCATACCAAACGGAGGAAGACTATGGTATCTACATGCTGGTGAAATATCTCTTGGGACACCTTCACTCACCTCTTGGAGAATTCATGCTTCCTTGGAAGGGCTTGGCAATTGGCTTGTGTGGAGAAGGGCTGCTACGTTAAGTCATTGGTTGTAGTTCTATATCTCTATCATGTACTCCTCTATTTGCAGTAATAAAAATGCTTTCCACCAATATCGTTCTTGATGTGTGATTATGTTGTGTTGTTTACCTAGATCTCTTATTGTATAGATGCTCTTTACTCGTTTCCCTTTTTTGTGTCTTAACAGGTCTTGCAGCTTGGATCTGACGACCTCGGGACGTGGAGCAACATTCGGGAGAAAGGATAGCGAAATCAAAGAGGTAAGACATCTTGTACTTGATCCCTAATTAGATCTAGGAAACATGTTTGTAGTCTGTGCTATTTGTTTTAGACTCGCATTGAGCTAGGGAGATCCGGCTCACCTCCGGTCGAGTGGATTGTCGGGTAACAAATCTGGCGACCATATTGGGGAGTATTCTTGTTTAGTGATCGCTAATCTGAGTCATTTTCAGTTGATTACTTGTCACAAGCCTTGTTGTCATTTCTTTTTCCATTTTCCTTCTTAGGATTGATTCCATTGTCAGATCTTCACATTGAAGATCTTGATCTTCTTCCCTTTGAGTCCATACAACTCAGTTCCAAGTCTGTCATGGTTTATTATTGAGAGATCTGATTCATTTTTGAATCCAGAACTCGCCTGTCGCACCTGGGCAGTAAAAACAGAGCGACACTGTGTTTTTCTGTGTCTCTGTCCTTTGTCTGTTGCTTACCTGTCGCAACCTTTGCATTGGTACACCGCAACATCGTCACACCTCCTGTGAAGGCAGACTGCGACGTCGCACTGTGGGTGAAGCCAGAGTGCGTCGATCTACCAAAAGTTGGCATATAGGCATCCATCCTCTCATCTGACAGTTTGAGCCTTGGTCTGATGTGTGAACTCCCTCTGCACTGCACCTTCCAGGCAGAGACCCTTTTGTCCAACGGTGTTTTTTTTGGCTTGTTTGTATTGGTTTTTGGGGTCTTTTTGAGATTTGGATTCATGTTTGTCCCCTTGAGTAAAAACTAGTGTTTTGCTTGCATTTTTAAGCGAAATGGGTTTTATTTTTGAAAAAAAATTCCCCCTCATGGCCGAGGGGGGCCATGAATCGTGCATTCTTCAGTCGTTTTGACCCATCTCAAGGTTTTAAGATCATTTTTTGGTTTGGCGTGATTGGCTTGTTTTAAAGACTCGAAGAGTGTGGGATATCCATGTCCTTTTGAGCTTCCCTTTCTTGGGTTATGCATCTTGTTTCCCTTACATGCTGAGCTATTAAATCATTTTTGGGAAAGATTGATTCTTTGTCTCCACTTTAGTTTAAAGAAAAGCTTGATTTTGTCACTCTTTTGCTATATTCATGAAATTGGAAAACATAAGTATTCTTCTTGTTTTAATTTGATCATTTGAAATTCTTGGTCTCATACTCATAAGAAGAAGAAAGATTCATTTCATATTTGTATGCATTTGAGTTAGATAAGATTGTTAAATTCTTTCCTTTGTCTTGCATTTGATTGGAAACGTTAGTGGAATCCTTCTTTCGTGGCTTAGATGTGTCTTTTTCAAGTGTAAAAAGATAGGAAACGAGTTATAATTATTGCATTTGGTAGATTTTGAGCCTCTCTTGAGTGCCTTTGAGTTGTTTGGGTGCTTGCCATTTTTCTTTGGGAATTTTTGAAAGATTAGAGTGTTGTAGATATCCTCTCACTTTCTGTATATAAATATGAAAAGCGTTTAGTTATCAAATTCCATTTTTGGTACATGCATTTGAAAATTGAAAGTGCTTCATTATCTTGTCTTATACATTGTTAAGATTAGCTGCATCTTTCATTTTCTTTACGCTTTTTGGCTGATTATTACAGAAAGTTAGAATTATTGCACTCTAGGAAGGAATTCTTCTTTTCGCTACTACTTAAGTACTTTTGGTTTGAAAGAAAGAAAAATCTCTCCCTACCTTAAGTAGTTTTCATTGAAAAGGAAAATAAAATGTGCATTATCATGTAGTTGAGGATTGCATTATGTTTACATTTATGTACTCACCTCATGCATCCACCTAACCGTACAAGATAAAATTAACGCTAGCTTAGGTTAAAATCATTTAGCAACTTGTGTGTAAGTTAGAAACGTGTTCCGACGTCGTTAAGCGTGGCAGCTGTCGTTATTTGCAGCATTGTAATTCGAGGGTATTGTAGTCTTCCACGTACATCGGTATATCGAGCTCCTTCACGTACCCACCAAGTACCATAATTTGTACTTGGCGTATATCGAAGGGTGTATCACGTACTCGACACGTATATCGGAAGGTCTCGTGCCAACGGCTGTGCATTAGACAGCACCACTACGGATTTGAGCTCCCACGTACCTTGCGTATATCGGGAGACACCATTAGGATTCCTAAAACCAACTGAGTTAACCATTTGGCCGTCTTGGCAAAGCAATACACCGAGAAAAGCACTCGGAGAGATTAGCACGCACGTACTGTCCAGGTAATCGGGTATGCAGGCAAGGGTACGGTCCCAATCCTCCTTGTCGCGTCATATTGTTGGACCCTGCAGTATATTGCGGTTTGCGATGCCTTGATAATCCCATGAGGTTCCAGACTTTGAATCCACTCCTATTCACACAATTTGCTTGGTACTTTTAGACTTGAGTAGTGCTTGATTTGTGTGGTACTTTAAAGACTCTTAGGAAGTTTAGATATGGAAGATTCTTCCGGGACTACCAACCAAGGCACCCCTTTCCAAGGTATGCCATTTGTTATTCCCCCTTGTGGAACTGTTGGTCCTCCCTTTATGGCTACATTGAGTCTTCCTGGATTGACGATAGGATTATCTATATGGTTATTCTCCAATCCAGTAATGCCAAGTGTACCAATCATGTCGAACCTAGGTCCTTCACCACATGAGCATCAATCTCGTGATGACCCTTCTCCTTCTCCGTCGAAAGTTGAATCAGCTTCCATCTCTTCCTCTTCTCCTACTGAAAACTCTAAAGTTAGTAAGAAGGCGGGTGTGAAGAAGAAGAAAGGAAAGATTAAGAAGAAGAAAGATAAGAAAGAGACCAAGCGTCAACCATCTGCCTCTGATGGCACTCATTCTATGAGAATAGCTCGTAAGCCAAAGTTCCCTTGCAAACTTTGCAAGGGTGATCACCTTCTCAAGGATTGTCCCGGTCTTTCCCGTGTGTCAGAAGTGTGGTCTAAAAACCCCAAACCGCTTGTATCGTCAACCTCTGACCATCATGTTGATGACACTACCTCGACCAGTGACTCGTTGGTGAAGGGTCGGAAGAGTAAAGTCATGTACCCCTGCTTGATATGCAAGGGTATGCACCGTGCTTTCCTTTGTCCAAGCATGGATGAAGCTTCACGGTGGTTGGAAGATATTACTAGTTCTCAATAGGTGCTTCCAACAAGCAATAGTAAGTTGTCCCTCGATCCCCCACTGGTTGACCAAGTGATCAATTCAGTTTCATCTGTAATTTGTCCTACTCTTCCTTCCAAGATTGAAGTGATCGAATCGCTGTCATCTTCACTCGATCCCACTCTTTCATTGGAGAAAGTCCTGACTGAAGCAGTCACCATGACACAATCTTCGTCTCATTCTTATCTTCCAAGTGAGAGTGAATTGGAAACCGCTAATGTTTTCCTAGTCAATTCAGAATGTCCTAGGCAAGGGGAAACCCTGTCCATTTCTACAGGACCCCCTCTAAGTACTGAGGTCATTTCCTTTGATTGGAATGGTCTAACAGAATCTCCTCTTCCTTTTCAAATATCTGTAGGAGTTTCCGATAAAGAAATCTTTCGTACGATAGTTGATGAGGGAGCTTCTATTAGTATTTTATCCTCAACTGCTTGGCAAGCCATAGGTTCGCCTCAGCTTGTGCCAGTAACTGACCAGATTTTGGCTTTTAATTGATCCGGATTTTATGAGCAGAACGAAATGAATACAGATTATTATCAGATGCTTAACACAAAATAACAGAGATACAGTAAAACTGGTTTTCTATTCAATAAGGAAATAAGCTAGAACTGTAAAATGCAGCGGAAAACAAGCTTGCTGGAATGGTGGCAGCTTATCTCTGAGAAGAGATGTGACGACTGCGCTCATTTCACAAGAAGATGGTTACAATGAGGCTCTCAAGGCCTTTTACAATAAACAGGAATGTCAAAAACCCTAGACATCCAAAAACCTAACCCTAGGAGATGAAGCGCCAAAAGTCATGTGGGCCCCATTTGGGTAAGTTAGTACATCAACTTCCCGGGGTCGTAACTTTTGCATACGATCTCCGTTTGGGGCGCTCGGTAGCCCGTTGGAAAGGTCTATCCGAGGTTTACAACTTTCGACTAGGGCCAAATGGTTGCCTGTCGAAGGCAACCATTTGGCCCCCCGAATTGCCAAAAAAGGTCGTTTAGGGCCTCAAAACGGCCCCGGAAGTTCAGGACCCGAAAAACTGCTAAAAATAGTACAATACCAAAATTGCCATAAAACTGTTTTGAGCTAGTTGGAAAGGTGGGTGGCCACCAATATCCACCTAGATCAATACTCCCTCCTTAGGAAGCAATGGTCTCCATTGCGTTGAGTTCCCCCATCAGATGAGGAAATTTCTGCTGAATTTGGCCTCGGGTGAGCCACTTGCCTTGGTGCAGGAGCTGCCCTGCTTTGACAACTCGATAAAGCTGGATCCTTTGATGTCGAGTGCCCTTGATCTGTGTGTCTGCAATATGATCACTGGATGCTTGTTGTAGGCAGTCAGGGTTGAGCTCTGTTGGTGTCAACTTCTCTGCTATCTCTGAGGTGTCTAATAGTGGTGGGAAATATGGCCGAAGGAGAGCCACGTTGAAGACTGGATGCAGACCAAGGAAGGGGGGAATGATGAGCTCAAAAGCATTGTCACCCACCGCCTTGGTGATGGTGTACGGCCCATAACGGAGTGGGCGAAGCTTTCGATGGGGCCCTGTAAGGCGTTCTTTCTGCAAATGCAACCAAACTTTGTCGCCCACTTGAAACTTATGTGGCACCCGATGTTGATCATGGCCCTGCTTGTACTTGGCATTAGACTTCTGTAGAATATCCTGAACCTGTTGGCGGATATGCTAGATCCGTTCAATGAACCGGGCGGCTTTGTCAGCTTCTGGGGACGAGTCGGCCGAGGTGGTCGCAAGGGGAAGTGCAACATCCATGGGGCCCAATGGTTGGAATCCCAACCCCACCTGAAAGGGGCTGTGGCCAGTTGTGCTATACAGGGCTCGGTTGTAGCTATGTTGGACATAGGGGAGACTCTCATCCCATGTGCGGGGGTGTGTTGAATTGTACATGCGCAGGATATGTATGACCATCCGGTTGACGACCTTCGTTTGTCCATCGGTCTGGGGGTGGAAGGCAGTGGATTTGGTGAGCTTGGTATCCAGCAGTGACCAGAGGCTTGACCAGAATGAGCTGAGGAACCGACTGTCATGGTCTGAGATAATGATCTGTGGGATCCCAAAATGTACCCATACTCATTCAAAGAAGAGCTTGGCAGTGGCTTCTGCTGTGATGTTCTTCTTGCAAGCGGCTAGAATCGCCATCTTGGAAAAGCGATCAACAACCACGAAAAACACAGTCATTTCCCCTCTTGGTGGACGGGAGGCCCGACATGTAGTCCATTGAGATGGATTCCCACCGCCTGTCAGGAGTAGGCAGAGGGGTGTATAGGCCCTGTTTCTTAGTGGTCGGTTTGGCAATGGCGCAAGCGGTGCAGGACCTGATATACTTGCCCACATCCTGTCGAAGTTTCGGCCAGTAGAAATGTTTCTGCAACACTGCCACTGTCTTTTCGACGCCAAAGTGTCCTGCCACCCGACTGTAGTGAGCTTCCCAAATCAGCTTCATGCGCTCGCTTGATGGAACGCAGAGATGGCCCAGACGACACAACAACCCGTCCTGAAGATGGAAATTAGCAACCACTGAGTTGGTGCCCAACATTTGATAGGTGGTGGATAAGTCAGGGTCTGTCTCGTAGAGGTGGGGCCATCCGTAGGTCTCATGGCCACAAGAGTCTAGCACCGTGGTAAGTGCCACGATTGGAGGTCGACTGAGGCAGTCAGCAACTCGGTTGGTACTCCCTGTTTTATATTTGATGTTGAGGTGGAACTTCTGTAAATATGTTGACCACTTCTGATGGCGGTCATTCTGCAACTTTCCTTGGGTCTACATGAACTGTAGTGGCTTGTGATCAGTGTGGATGACTGTCTCCTTCCCAAGAATGTAATGTCTCCACTGGCGGCAGGCTTGTACAATGGAGTGCATTTCTTTGTCGTAGGTAGGGTACTTGCGGACAGCATCTGAGAGTGTCTCACTATGATATGCCACGGGGTGGCCGTGTTGAGTGAGAACGGCGCCCACAGCATAATCTGAAGCATCTGTCTCGATCTCAAAGGGATGTTGCAGGTTCGGTAATGAGAGTACCGGCGATGAGCACAAACGCTTCTTCAAGTCATCGAAGGCTTGTTGTTGGGACAGGCCCCACACAAATTTTGCCTTACCACCACCCCTGGTCACTTGGCTAAGGGCCCATGCGATATGAGAGAATCCCAGCACAAATCGACGATAGAAATTGGCGAGGCCCAAGAAGCTCCGAAGTTCAGTGAGTGTGGTTGGGGCTGGCCAGTCACGGATGACCTGGATCTTGGCTGGATCCACATGCACACCATGTCGATCAACGATGTAGCCTAAGTAATGGACCCTGTCCATGCCGAAGGAGCATTTTTCCAAGTTTGCATATAGTTTGTGCTTCCACAGGGTGTGCAGAACCTGCTGAATATGCTGCAAGTGTTCCTCCCAAGTCTTGCTGTAGATGAGGATGTCATCCAGATACACCACTACAAAATTGTTGGTGAAAGGTCGTAGGATATCGTCCATCATCCTCATAAAAGTTGCTGGAGCATTTTTCAAACCAAAAGGCATGACCAGCCATTCAAAAAGGCCTTCTTTTGACTTGAAGGCAGTCTTCCATACATCTGTCTGTTCTATTGGGACCTGGTGGTAGCTAGACTTCAGATCAATCTTACTGAAGTATTTGGCCCCCGTGAGCTGATCAAGGAGGTCATCGATTCGGGGAATCGGGTACCGGTTGCGGACTGTGATTTTATTCAGGGCCCGGTAATCAATGCAGAGTCACCAGGTCCCATCTTTCTTCTGCACCAGCACGATTGGGCTCCCACAAGGTGATGAACTGGGACGGATGTGCCCTTTGTGGAGCAATTCTTGGATCTGCCTCTTGATCTCCTCATTTTCCAACAGAGAGCGGCGATAGACTGGCCCATTGGGTAGCGGTGCGCCTGGGGTCAGATCGATGGGATGCTTGACCTGGTAGTGCAGAGGTACCCCAGTCGAAGAGGAGAAGATATCTGAGTATCCTTCCACCACCTTATCCACTTGCTTCTGTTGTGTGGATAGATCGGTCATGGAGGCCTGGGATGTGGCTGCGATCTTTCTTTCACTCTGAGAGCGAATCACCAAGAAGACAAATTTCGCGGTCTGAGAGATGACCTTCCTACATTGCTTGGCAGAGATCAAGGAAATAACACTAGGAGGGACTGCCTCGGGTATCCTGTACAATTTCCTGTTCAAAGAAATAATAACACTACGAGGCCTAGACTCATATACAGCATGACGTTTCCATAAATAAGGTTGGCCCAAAAGAACATCTGAAACTTCGAGAGGAGCAACATCACACAATACCTCCTCCTTGAAGGGATTGATGCCGTATGGCAGTCGACACTGTTGGCTGACGCGGAGATCGCTTCCCTTGCGGAGCCATCCAATGGTGTAGGGTTGTGGGTGCGGCGTTGTCGGTAGGGCCAGGCGCTTGACGACCTCTGCTGAGATGAGATTCTTCTGGCTACCGCTATCAACGATGACGTGCAGCGGGGTGCCTTTTACCCACATCTGTGAATGGAAGAGGCGTTCTCCTTCTTCTGGCTCGTCTGGTTCATCAGGATGGAGCTTGGTGGTAGCAATGGTGGCACTGGGTTCCGCGTCAATGATCCGTCTTCCCCTTTCTGGTTCGGACTCAGAGTCAGAACCCGCATCTGATTCCGATGCTTTCACTTCGGCCACCAGCGACTGCTTTGAGCGGCAATCAGCAGTGTTATGCCAAGGGCTCTTATGGAAGTCGCACCACTTCCCGGTATCTTTCTTTGTTTTTCCGGGGTCCTTCTTTACTTGCGGCTTGGACTGGTTGTCCTGATACTGTCCATCTTTGCTCTGTCCTTTATTCTGTGGGTTGGGGCCGCCATTTCCCGTCTTTTGCTGTGAAGGGTTCCCAAGCCCTAATTGCCGCGTCTTTTGTTTGAGCTTCTGCTCGATTTTGACGGCATATCGGTAGGCCGCGCCCAAGGAAGAGATGTCTAGAAATTCCATTTCGGTCTGGATGTATCTATGCAAACCACCGCGATACTTGAGCACCAGATGTCGCTCTGAATCTTTGATACCCAGCTTGGTGCGCAAGGTATGGAAGATATTTGTGAACTCTGGCACTGCTTGGTCTCTTTCTTGTCGTAGTGTGGTCCATTTGGTATACAAGTCGTCATAACTTCCAACAGGGTAGTATTGTTCCTTAATAGCATCCCTGAAGGATTCCCAGGTGGCCGTGACTGAAAATAATGAGGCTTCTTCTGTGTCCTTTTGCTCGCAGAATGTTTCCCAACAATCTTTGACATGGGGAACGGCTTTGAGGAGCGCAAAAGTAATCTTTTCTTTATTCGAAAAGTTATGGACAGAAAAATACCCTTCTAGTAGATTCATCCACTTATCTACAGCATCTGCGTCTATCTGTCCTTCAAATATAGGGATATCGAAGTTGATTTGTACCTTGAAGGGGGCAGCGCCTCCGCTCGAGGAAGATGTGTCGCTTGTTGGTAGTCGCCGAAGGATTTGCGCGAAATTATCCATCATCTCGTTCCTCTGCTGCGTGAGGGCTTCCTCAAGCAACATTTTGATAGGATCTCCTGTCCCGTCATCTTTCTTTTCTCCTGCCATGAGAGGTCGCTTGGGCGTGCGAGAGCTTTTGTCCTCAAGAGAAACGAGCTCGAGACCCAATTCTTTGTAACCTGACCTCGTTGGGGACATGCATTAAGACGACAAGGAGCAGACCGCTCTGATACCACTGATCCGGATTTTATGAGCAGAACGAAATGAATACAGATTATTATCAGATGCTTAACACAAAATAACAGAGATACAGTAAAACTGGTTTTCTATTCAATAAGGAAATAAGCTAGAACTGTAAAATGCAGCGGAAAACAAGCTTCCTGGAATGGTGGCGGATTATCTCTGAGAAGAGATGTGACGGCTGCGCTCATTTCGCAAGAAGATGGTTACAATGAGGCTCTCAAGGCCTTTTACAATAAACAGGAATGTCAAAAACCCTAGACATCCAAAAACCTAACCGTAGGAGATGAAGTGCCAAAAGTCATGTGGGCCCCGTTTGGGTAAGTTAGTACATCAACTTCCCGGGGTCGTAACTTTTGCATACGATCTCCGTTTGGGGCGCTCGATAGCCTGTTGGAAAGGTCTATCTGAGGTTTACAACTTTCGATTGGGGCTAAATGTATGTCGGGGGAAACCATTTGGCCCCCCGAATTGCCAAAAAAGGTCGTTTAGGGCCTCAAAACGGCCCCGGAAGTTCAGGACCCCGAAAAACTGCTAAAAATAGTACAATACCAAAATTGCCATAAAACTGTTTTGAGCCAGTTGGAAAGGTGGGTGGCCACCAATATCCACCTGGATCATTAATAGAAGGCCTACCGGACCTTTATGGATTCTCCCGCAGTTACCTATGACGTTGAGAGGTAAAAGTGTTTATGTTGATGTCATGGTTGTCCAAAGTCCTTTATATTTCAATCTACTCCTTGGACGTGATTATGTCTATGCTATGAAAGCCATCGTGTCCACACTCTTTCGAGTGATGTATTTTCCCTATTATGGGAGGATTGTGACCATTGATCAGCTTTCCTACGTGACACCCACTCATCATATGACTCCTAGTCATCAGACTTCCCTAAATGTTCCACATGTTTTAGTGGTTTCTTCCCCCTGAGAATAGGGTACGAGCACAGTTTATGTTCTGTTTCAAGCTCGTTAAAAAATGAAACCAACCTTCAAGCAAAGTTTCTCTTTGATTTCAAGCTTGCATAAAAATGAAACCATTTCACATGAGCATAGTTCCCGTTCTATGTCAAGCTCGTTAAAAAATGAAATAGGTTCTTACGAGCACGGTTTATGTTATGTTTCAAGCTCGTTAAAAAATGAAATCAACCTTCAAGCAAAGTTTCTCTTTGATTTCAAGCTTGCATAAAAATGAAACCATTTCACATGAGCATAGTTCCCGTTCTATGTCAAGCTCGTTAAAAAATGAAATTAGTTCCTGGAGCATAGTTTTATTCTATTTCAAGCTCGTTAAAAAATGAGATAGACTCCTCTAAGCAAAGTTTACCTTTGGTTTCAAGCTTGCACAAAAATGAAACCAATCCATTGGAGCATAGTTTTATTCTATTTCAAGCTCGTTAAAAAATGAGATAGACCCCTCTAAGAAAAGTTTACCTTTGGTTTCAAGCTTGCACAAAAATGAAACCATCCACTCGAGCATAATTTTATTCCATTTCAAGTTCGTTAAAAAATAAGATGGGCCCCCTCGAGCATAGTTTTATTCCATTTCAAGCTTGTTAAAAAAGAAGATGGGCCCCCTCGAGCATAGTTTTATTCCATTTCAAGCTCGTTAAAAAATAAGATGGGTCCCCTCGAGCATAGTTTTATTCCATTTCAAGCTCGCTAAAAAATAAGATGGGCCCCCTCAAGCATAGTTATTATCTATTTCAAGCTTGTGTAAAAATGAAATAGGTCTCCCTCCCATCGATTCGAGTCTCTCGCTAGAGTTAGAACTTCAACCTTCATTTCATCTGTTTCTCGTTTTCCCCCCCTTGGTGAACATTTTCATATTAGTAGCCAGGTTGGTAGTTGGGTTAGCAAGCATCATTTTTTACGAAATGAAGCTTGGGGGGCATGTCACATGTCGTACCGTCAACAATCATGTTGAAGGAACACTACCATGTTAAGCCACTAGCAATCATGCTGGCAACATTTTTTACCAACCTCTCGGCATCATGTTGGGAAGGAACCCATCAATGGGCCTTAACCTATGAGCATAGTTCCCATTCTATGTCAAGCTCGTTAAAAAATGAAATAGGTTCCCGCGAGCAGAGTTCTAATCTTGTGTCAAGCTCATTAAAAAATGAAACAACTGATTTTTCATTGAGTCGAATCTTCCCATTGACTTAGTACCTAAACCTTCCTTTCACCCGCCTATGCCTTAGGCAGATGAAATGAAGCTTGGGGGCATGTCTTCAACCTATGAAAGTTACGTTGAAGTCAACTCGATCGCCTCTCCACACCACGTTGGAGCTAAGTCACTTACTTCTAGCAATCATGCTGGGGGCACACACCAACCTCTGGATGCCATGTTGGAAAAAGTTCACCATTGGGAACATTTTCGAGCATACTTTCCTTTTTTAGGTTTTGAGCTCATTAAACCATGAAAATTATCCCGAGCATAGTTCATCTTATGCTACAAGCTTGTTAAAAAATGAAACAGACATCATGAGCATTCTTTCAACATATCTTCGAGCTCGTTAAAAACAGTAAGATAGTATTTGAGCTTACTTTTTCACTTTTTCGTGCTCTAGTTGAAACATGAAAAGTGGTTTGAGCTTAGTTTTTACTTTTTCGTGCTCTGGTTGAAACAAAAAAAGATTTCGAGTGCTTTTGATACCATTCTCGTGTTCGTTAAAAATTTGAGTTAAAAAGGTGTGTCTAACGAGTATAGGTTTATCACTTTATACGGCCTCGCTAGACTATTTACGGAAAAGGAACTGTGCCGAGTTTACTTTTTCCTTTGTTGTACTCGGTCATCAACCATGAAAAAGTTGTTCATGGAGTCCTTTTTAAGCTCTTTTCAGACTCCCTAAATAGGAAAAGATTGCCAAGCGAACTTGATGCTTTCACGCTTGTAAAAGCATTTGAATGATTGTCTTTCTAGTGATACTTTACCCCTTTTTCGGACCAGGAAGCACTATTTACGAAAAAGGAATACTCCAACCAACCATGGCTGGAAGAGTCCTCTACCGCGTTGTTTTACCCTTTTCGGGCGATGAGGCTAACTTTACGAAAAATGATCGTTGGAGTCTCCTTTAGTTCTTTTCAGACTCTCTAAACATGAAATGACGCCGAGTTTTCCTTCTTTGGACTCGTTAAATTTTAAACATTGAAGGGCCCATTATGGGATGAACCCCTCCTTTCCTAGGTTCGTGAAATATTTAGGATTGGACTCATCTATGAGATGAGCTATACGAAGCATCTAGTTACCCTCATCAAGCTCGTTAAAAAACAAGTGACACACTCATCATTCATGATGGGGAAAAAGGAAAGTGTTTGTGTTACATACCTTAGTGGTAGTATATAGTTGTTCTTGAACATGGCACTCATTTGCATTTGCATTCAGTACTTGGATAATCTGTTTGTCCTCGAGTCTTGTCAATTCCATGAGTCGCGTCGCTCCTTTGGATCAGCCAAAGAATGTTTCCACCATCAGTTGCATTAGGGGTTGGTATCATTCTCAACATGTCAATACTGCCAAGTCATGCCATGCCCATGTTCAAGAATATGTCTATCATTTATCATCTCCAGTCAGTATACCTTCGATCATGTTGGTCTACTCTGAGTCATTCTTGCATGTTATTGTAGCATCCGATCCACTCTACACATTTTTTGTCGTGTTTTGTGTCGATTGATGGGGGATTCATTATGGCCCTCCTTCGACGGATTCATCCTTGTCGATTTCAACTCATCATCCAAGGATTGAATCTAGAAACCAGTCAAGTACCTTGGTCCTACATGCCTCAATGGCATGTCACCTCGCTTTCATCATGAGTTTACATCATTGACTCTTGATTGAAAGATTTCATCTTGCGTTCAACGTCAACTCATTTATTCACGCTTGATGATATATACTATGATACCTTGGGAATCATTGACATTAATGGTGATCTCCCTCATGCTTGTTAATGGTTTACATCAATGACCGATAATCAAGTGGTTTCTACCATGTTCGACGTCAAGACATTTGTAATCACATGGATAGATTCGTATCATTGCAGGTTCAGCTTGAAGACCCTAGGAAGTCATGTTTTACCCAGGTTGTGATGGAGTTTGTATTGAGTCATATTACACGGATCCACTTTTGTATTGGTCGTGGCTGTGTTATCATCTCGTCATGGATCTACGCTTGTGTCTAGTAGCCATGATTGTGTTCAGTCGGTCATTACTCCCATGGATCTACAATGTATTTGTCGGCAGCCATGTTGTACTACATATGAGATTGTCAGTTCAGAGTCAGTTGTACTGCAGCAGCGTCCTTCATCCAACAAGTCTTTTGCCATTATTTCTATCAAAGCACTTCACCTGTAAATCCTTAACAGCTTCATGCTTTGGGGGGCATTCTGTTACACCTAAAATCTACCCATCATTATGATTTAGTGTATACATTCCTGTAGTCATCTAGACCAAGTGCTCATTTGGAGGATTTGTACTCAGTTTGTACAACCTTTTGAGAGGTCGTCGCAGGCTGCACACTAGAAGCATGCGACGTCGCAGGTTGCTCCATAGCAAGGTGCGACAAGGTCTGTTAATGGGCAAAAATAGCCATTTCGAGATCTTTCTCGAAGCTTGCCCATTTGGGGGCTCATCCTGATCTCTTGGAGAGCTGGTACTCGACCCCTAGCCTGTTGGGAAGATCCCCTATCTCTCTCCTACCATCTCTCATCCTATCCTATCCATAACCTCATCCACTTAGTCCTATATATGTGAGGCTCACTCCCATACCAAAGGGAGGAAGACTATGGTATCTACATGCTGGTGAAATCTCTCTTGGGACACCTTCACTCACCTCTTGGAGAATTCATGCTTCCTTGGAAGGGCTTGGCAATTGGCTTGTGTGGAGAAGGGCTGCTAAGTTGAGTCATTGGTTGTAGTTCTATATCTCTATCATGTACTCCTCTATTTGCAGTAATACAAATGCTTTCCACCAATATCGTTCTTGATGTGTGATGATGTTGTGTTGTTTACTTGCTTAACTGTTTACATAGTTCTCTTATTGTATAGATGCTCTTTACTCGTTTCTCTTTTCTGTGTCTTAACAGGTCTTGTAGCTTGGATTTGACGACCTCGAGACGTGGAGCAACATTCGGTAGAAAGGATAGCGAAATCAAAGAGGTAAGACATCTAGTACTTGATCCTTAAGTAGATCTAGGAAATGTGTTTGTAGTCTGTTCTATTTGTTCTAGACTCGCATTGAGCTAGGGAGATCCGGCTCACCTCCGGTCGAGTGGATTGTCCGGTAACACTGATATGAGACTTGGTTTTGAAAGAGGACCTCAAGGGAAACCCAAATGCAGCATTAACTCAGGTTTTAGGGTCTACTATAACTCCCAAAAAACAATAGGTTGTATGACATCAAAATGGTGAGGAAATGGTGAACAAGGACATAAATTTTAATGCACAATCTTTTAGCAAAACTTCAAGGGTATGCACACAAAATTTGATTCATTCATATAACTTCATATGCAGCTCGAAACATGAGATAAACTCAGAAAATGTCTTATATCAAACAAATACAAAGTCACTACAAAAACACCATGTGAAACTAGTGAGGAAACTAGCTCGAATCTTGATTTTTCTTGGAAATATTGTTAGGATATTTCAATACTCCATCCTTGTCCTACCTAGCATTATTTATTTTTCCTAGTTTTTTATGATGTCATTTTCCCCCTAGTGGTGTGCATATGTCATCCAAGATCCATCTACCACCTTCTGAGCCCTGCATGCATCATTTTAGGACCACTTCAGTAAGTTCCCTATTTTATAGGAACCTACTGAGTGTTCCAATGTAGTCCACTTGAGTTATCTGACTCTTATGGGGGGTTAGAGCTCCAAATGCAACTGATTGTGGCCTCATGCTCCTTTTTCTGACGGGCGCGCATGACAAACACACTATGGCGCCCTCCTTAGTTAGTTAACTGATTGTGACTTCAATTAGCTGAGTTTAGGTTCAGTGTTTAGGTTCAGTTCAGTTGACTTTGAGTCTTCCGAAACACTCCAATGGTGATAATCCCTATGCTAGACCAATTGAGGTTTGAATTCTCCTACATGATTCAAATTATCTCCATTGTAACATCATTGTTTATTATGTTGATTATTGGAACATGTGACATTATTCTGCTCCTATCTTCTGTTGCATTATTATTTTTCTACTCTTTTTTACTACAGTTTTCACTCTTATTCAAATTTTCTACTCATTATTTCTTTGTGAGGTATCCTCAACTCTTTAGATCCGCTGTGAATTATAATTACACATGGTATCATAGCCATAGAGGGAATAGGTTGAGCAGCTACTTTCGGTAGTGCACTAGAAGCCTCTAGATTTCCACAACAAGTCCTAGTGTCATTGCATTGAATTCATTGGAGAAATCCAATGAGGTATAGCGAGGTGTGAAGGATCTAGATAAAAGTTCCTACTGTCCTAAAGTAGTGCTCAGTAGTATTCTACCTCCTTATTGATATTTTTTTAAGGTTATTCAAATTTTTTGAGTGCGGCAGCAGTTTTCCTGAGTTACAATAGTTTTTTCTGTAGTAGCAGTAGTTTCACCTTGTATTCGCTCCATCATTTGTAATGGACAATTCGAACTCTCCTCTCTCTCCCGGGATCCTGACACCCTTCAATTATCTTGATTTGAGGGATGATATGCAGATGGTATTGCGAAACAAATCACTATACAGGGTGACAATGGGGAAGGATCCCAAACCAACATCAGTTGTGGAGAAAACCAAGTATATGAATAGATTGGATGAAGCATTTGGTTTCATGTGTATTCATATTTCCAGAGATCTACTCTTCCACATCGAAGGATTGAAGACTCCAAGAGATTTATGGTTGAAGTTAGAGACCCTCTTCGGAAAATAAGATGAGCTAAGAGGCCATATTTTGGAAAATGAGTTGATTACTCTTCAACCGAGCAGTTTTGAGACCATTCAACGGTTATTTTCAAAATTCAAATCTATGGTTATGCAATGCAAGCAGTGTGGCATTGAGAAGAAGGATGAGCAACTAGTGCTATCCATTCTGAGCAAGCTAGGTCATGAGTTCTCTATATTTGTCTCTACCTTCCATTCTGGGAGAATGTCAATGCCTAGTTGGAAGATTCCCTCAGATGTTTTCACTGAATCTCTCATCCAAGAACAAGATAATTTGATACAGATGGGCGCCTTGCAGGCCTCCAAAGATCAAGCTCTTATGGCTGGAGAAGCAAAAAGTGCCAATGGGAAGGGGAAGCACAAGGGAAATGATAAGGGGGCATCTAAAACCAAGTTGAATGCCAATTCAAGTCCATCAGAAGGAGCCTCCAGCTATAAGAAGGACAAATAGAAGGGATTTGAGAAATCCAAGTGTTCCTATTGAAAGAAAAGCAACCACCCATAGATATCTTGCATGTATAAGAATATATATTACTTTACCAAGCTTCTTGAACAACATAACATTGCCCTCCCAAAAGGTGCAAGAGAGACTAATTATGGAAGTGAGTCTGATGGTCATGAGAGATTCCATGCACTGAAGGCTGTATTTTCAAAATCACAAGCCCTCCTCATAGATTCAGGAGCCTCCAACCACATGGTTGCCTCTAGAGAATCATTTTCTTCTTTAGATCTCAAAGATGATCCGATTATTCACATGGGAGAAAACTCTTAGATCTCTGCTGAAGGGAAGGCACATTACATATGGATCATGGTAAGTTCAAAAATGTTCTATTTGTGCCTTCTTTGTCAGCAAATTTTTTGTTTGTATATCAGATTACTCACACAGGCTCACTAAAGAAAGTGGTCTTTGGTCCTGACACAGTTGAGATTGCAGAGATATCTACTCGGAATATTATAGCGAAAGGGTTTGCAAACCATGCCTCCAAGGCATATGAATTCTCACATTTTTTTCCATACTCTCTGCCTACCCCATCAAAATTTGATGAAGATCAGAGTGATACATCTTCTACTGAAGATGAGGATCAAGATATTGATGTTGAGAATAAATTTCAAGGAGATTCAGATTCAGATCCAGATCCAACACATGCTCCCAATCCATGTCCAGGGCCAATATGGGCTCACAAAGTCCTTGTAGCTGCTGGGAGAACAGTTGGGGATCCATCTGACCATAGAACCACCATATCTCAATATCATGCAAAACTTGCACTATGTCATGCAGATCCACTTCTCTTAGAGAGGTGCTACATGATGGTGGGGTTTGATCCACAATCTCTTGAGGAGACTTGCCGTGGGGGATCTACAACCAAGTACAAATCTCGGTTTCCTGACAAAAGGTACTCAAAGGTTCAAGATTTGGACCACAATGACCCATTCGCTCCAGTAGCAAGAAGGGTTCCTGAAAGACTTGTTTTGGAAAATACAACTTCTACATAGTGGGAGGCACATCAGAGGAGCAGATCGAGATCTAGCACTTGCATTGATATCCTGTAAAGGAGCAGCTTGCCAATATTTTTGCAAAGGATTTCACTGAGGAAATTTTTTTCCTTCTCTGCTTAGCATGAAGGTTCTTTGAGTTCCCTATTGCTGTTCTTTTTGAGGGGGGGTATTTTTTCCATGAGGTTTTTCCCCATTTCCTTGGTTTATGGACAATTCTTTATTTTTTATCATTTATTTGGTTGTATGGGTGACCTTTGGTCTTAGTAACCAGGGCCCATGATGCAAAGAATGGATTAAGGGGGGTGTTAGGATATTTCAATACTTCATCCTTGTCCTACCTAGCATTATTTATTTTTCCTAGTTGTTGATGATGTCATTCCGCCCCTAGTGGTGTGCATATGTCATCTAAGATCCATCTACCACCTCATGAGCCCTGCATGCATCATTTTAGGACCAATTCATTCAGTTCCCTATTTTATAGGAACTTGCCGAGTGTTCTAGTGCAGTCCACCTGAGTTATCTGATTCTTGTGGGGGGTTAGAGCTCCGGATGCCACTGATTGTGGCCTCATGCGCCCTTTTTTTACTGGCATGCATGACAGACTCACTATTGCGCCCTCCATAGTCATTTAATTGATTGTGACTTTAGTTAGCTGAGTTTAGGTTCAGTTTAGTTGACTTTGAGTCTTCCGGAGCACTCCAGTGGTGATAATCCCTATGCTAGACCAACTGAGGTTCGAATTATCGTGCATGATTCGAATTCTCTCCATTGTAACATCATTATTTATTATACTGATTATTGGAACATGTGACATTATTCTGCTCTATATGAGTTCTACTGCATTATTATTCTTCTGCTCTTTTTTACTGCAGTTTTCACTCTTATTCAAATTTTCTGCTCATTCTTTCTTTGTGAGATATCCTTAGCTTTTTAGATCTGCTGTGACTTAGAATTTCACAAATATTACATGAAATGTTTGGTATTTCGATATGTGGCTCTCATGTGCAGTTATTACAATGATATACAGTAGATAACGTGGCCATGGAGTGAAAATATCATTCTCCTCAAACTATATGCAACTAGGAGTGCGCCGTCACACTTGTACATGAACATTGAGAGAGTTTTGAAAGAGAGATAGTATAGAAAGAAGATAGAATATGAACTTGAACTCAAAGGGGTATCAAACCTGCATCAAAACATCTACATGAAGCTCTGTTGAGAGGTATGAATGGCCTCTCCTCCAACCATCTTGGATAGGAATCTTTCACCCACGAAATTGGTTCTAATCCAGGGAGGATGAACATCCACCATGCAAGGACAAGCTAAGATCTCCAAAAGTGTAAATGAGAAATGACCAAAAGATTCTCTCCTTCATCCTCCTTCTCTTTTATTAACCTCCAAGGGACTCCATATCTCTAATTCCATCAAAGAGTCTTCACTCAACTCAAGTGAGGGAGAGATTCTCATAGAAGACACTTGTCCACTTCTTTCTTGCTTTCCTCCTCCCCCAATTCGAATGAAGAATATTGGATGACCATAAATCCCCCTATGCACCCTCTTGGTGGCTATTTTTAGCCCTGATATGTCATATGTGTCATAGGTCTGCAATCAAATCTAAATTTTTCATATTTGTCATAGATTCTCCATCATTGTTGTCATAGATGCACGAGAATCTAGCTACAAGTGTCACAACTTCTCTATCATTCCTCTTCCTCTTCCATGAGAGTTATTCTTCCACTCCAATTCGACCTTCCTAGATTCATGTCATGAATAATCCCTCTTCAAATCCCCCAAGAACGTTACTCTCCACCTTGGACTCGAATTGGTGAGAGAATGATGCCAAGTGTAGTGGAGAATCATACCACATGTGGGTCCCACACCATCTTACGCACCCTCATGACCAAATGCCGCCTTATTTTTCCTGTATTGTTATTTATTTGATCCAATTAATGTGAATTTGCAAGTATAAAGTCCATTGGGGGTCTTATATCTCCCATATTCCAAATTTTGATGCTTCCACTCCCAACCTAGGGAACTAGTAAGTTAGTGGAATTTTTCCTCCATGATAGTTTATTTGGATGGGGACATTACAAAATTTTGAATTGGTATTTTCTCTTCATGTGACCCACCTTGTACATTTGGCTCTAATTTTATATTATTACTAACTCGGACATCATGATTGGCAATTGTTTGATCTTAGCACCAATTTGATAAACTATCATGAACATGGCCAAGTGGCTTAGGCCATTGTGATCCAATGCATAATTTGGGGACATGACAAATCCTCCCCTCCCAATATTTATTTTCCTTGAGAAATTTCAAACATGGATGTTGAAGAACCTGCTTTCCTTCCAAAACTTTGAGTAGTGGCACTCATGTACTGCAATTGTGTGTTTCCAAAAGTAAAGAGATGTGGATTTTCTTTTTCATATTGATATCTCCTTTGACATCACCACTAAACACCATAAGATTAATTAAATCCATCGAAACAAAATTTTCACAATTAACCTTTACCTCTTTCATATTTTGGAAACCCTTCCTAAACTTTCAACCCTTTTGCTCACTGTATAATTCTTTGAAGTTGCCACTGAGTTTCCAAACTTCGAGTCTTCAAGATTCCAAAAAATTTCAAAGAGGAACCATCATGCTTGTTTTTGCACTACTTTGATTACAATCACCTTCTCAAGTGGTGACTCAATCTCGCATATTGCTTGCCGCCCCCCTAAAATTGAAACCAATGAGACAAAAAATGATCCCAAGGTCCCATTGCTTGTATTGCACTCCAACAATTAGGAGTGCTCTCCAACCCATACCATCATGCAAGAGAATGCCTGGATACCATTTCCTTGTATGCATCCTTCCAAACATCATAAGTACAGAATATAGATCAACAAAGTACATAACAACATCATACAAATGTACATCAAGGAGGTGCCTCATTAAAGAATCATGAAAGTGCTTGTACCTCCAAGTAAGTAGACCACCATTTTCCAAGTGCATACCATCATCAAGTGAACAATCAAATATGCTCCAATGACATAGGTGAGGATCCCATGTACTATAATACTGCTCCAAAAGGATGTAAGATGCATCAAAATAATCATCCATGTGTTCTTTCATCCAAGAAGTGAATGAATAACCTCCACTAAAATCTGAACCAAGTAAGGAGAAAAGAAAACAAGGAGACTTCAAATGGCTCAAAGAAGTCTCATCCATAGACCCATGAATGTGAGAGTCATAAAAAAATAACAAAGGATGTGGCAAACAATAAGAAAATGCTCCAATCATAAATCTCTTCACCCAAGTATTGGATGAAGTTCCTCCAACAATAAATGAACTAAGCAAGGAGCAAGGAAAATCACAAGTCTTCAAGTGGCTCAAGTGAACATCATAGGTGCATCCATGTAGATGTGTATCATCATAAGGTAACAAAGGATGCTACTGCAAATGTAAAGAAGAAGATGCTCTATTAGTGTCATCATCAAAAGGAGAGGTAGGATTTTCATACTCCTCATGTGGCACCATAAAAAAGAACCCTTTCACCCATACTTCATCAGGATGAATGCTGCAAAATATGGAAGTGTAGGATGTAGGAGAATGAGACAACTCACCCAAATGATCAGAAAGTGAAGAATTTTCATCATGTGAAGGCTCCATAGGGGTAGGATCATGAACCTCCCTCAAAAGTGTGAAACTTTCCTCATAGGATGGTTCCAAGGTAGAGGAATCGTGCACTTCTTCAAAAAGTGCATAACCATCATCAAGAGGCAAATCAAGTTCCTCTTCCACCACAACAAATGCTTGGCTCCCATCAAGCTCGTCTTCAAACACATCAAGCACATGCAAATTTCCATGTTTCTCATGATCCACCATGTCATGAGAATCTTCCAAGCAATCTACCATATGACAATTGAAACATAGGAGGAAGAACAAGTATCTTGCAACCTCTCAATAAGTTGCTCATTTTGAATTTTGAGCTTATGAATATCCTCATTATTATTAAAGTATGCCTCATGTAACCATTCATTAAGCTCAACCAAATTGTTTCTATCAAAAATCAAAGACATGAAATTACCTTTGATGTTGCACATTGCTCTTTGAATCTTCTCCATGTCTTCGAGGAAGGATGGCTCCTCCAATGAAGAATCTCTCCAACAAGAATTTGACACCAATGCTTGAGTGTCATGGAGTATGCTAAGGGCCTCATGGATCTTCCCTTCACTAATCTTCAAAGACCCTTCAATGAAGGATGGTTCATGAGAGTGAACCTCCTCTTCTTCTTTCTTGCATGGACCAACTTCATGAATCTCAAGTGGTGATGGGGAAGTTGATATTGGTTCTTCTTCAACTGCTACAAGGTCTTCATATCCATGGTCAATGGAACTTTGTCTTGCAGCAATACCTTCAAAAGTGATCTCTATGTCACCAACATAGAGGTGTGAGCACCCACCAGTAGGTACTCCTTCATAGTTCAAGCATCCATCAGTAGATGCTCTTTGATCCATGTCCAAAGTAGAATGTGTCCCGGAATGATCTTCAGTAGTTTCAATGGAATCTTCTTCATTCTCATGTGATGTTTCTTCATATTTTTCAAAGTCACTTGGGAGTGACTTTAAATCCTCTTCATGTAATGCTTCTTTTGCTTCACCACCTATAGAACTAGGTGGCTCATGGGTCTCCTCATTCCGCTCCTCCTTTTCACTCAAACATATATGATTTGCTCTCCAGGGTATTTTGCAATAAGGGCATAGAAATTTCTTCACTAACTCCACATCTTCATTCTTGGTCCTATATCCAAACAAAGCATCCACAAAAAATTCGAAAGGAACTACTAGGGATGAATCCATAATAACATTATAGGCTTGATATTGTTGGGGCGGGGTTTTGCAAGTTTCCCTCCACCATGCTACTTCCTTCAAAGGATATTTCCTTGGTCCTGTGATCTCCCACTCTTCATATTCATTGTACAAGAGATCACAATAGTAACCATCATCATCTCTAAATGTGAACTGGGTAGAGGTATTGCAAGAAGGTTCCTCATCCACATAGTTGTCATCATATAACTCAAAATCCTCTTCCTTTGAGGCATAGAAAGAATGCTCCTCCTCATACTCTGAATTTGAATAAGACATGGATGCAATTTACTTCTTCAATGTATGAACCAATGCAAAGGTGTAAGGACCATGATCTAATACCACTGTAATATCCCTAATTTGAAATTTGTTCAATTTTGGCCAATTTTCGAACCTTAGACTAGTGAAACCCAAATGCTCCCAAATGATTTTGAGTTCTGTATGGAGGGTATTGAGAGGTATTGATACATAATAATGCAGATCTTAGACACTAATACATTCATTATAAACATTTAGGTCTTTCATTTCTCAAGGAGGAAGGAAGAGGAAAATACTAGTTGAATTCAATGGTTAAAAACCCCACTAGTCTATGAACTTCTTGGCCTTCCAGACAATGTACGGACTTCCCTATTTTCTTATATGAGACTTGTATTTGACAAAGGACCTCAAGGGAAACCCAAATGCAACATTAAATCATGTTTTAGGGTCTGCTATAACTCCCAAAAAAACAACAGGTTGTGTGACATCGAAATGGTAAACAAGGACATAAATTTTAATGCACAATATTTTAACAAAACTTCAAGGGTATGCACAAAAAATTTGATTCATTCATATAAATTCATATGCATCTTGAAACATGAGCTAAAACTCAAAAAAGTTATGATATCAAACAGATACAAAGTCACTACAAAAACACCATGTGAAACTAGTGAGGAAACTAGCTCGAATCTTTATTTTTCTTGGAAATATTACATGAAATGTTTGGTATTTCGAGTTGTGGCTCTCATGTGTAGTTAATTACAATGATATACATCAAATAAAATGACCATGGATTCAAAATATCATTCTACTCAAACTATATGCAGCTAGGAGTGCGCCATCACACTTGTACATGAACATTGAGAGAGTTTTGAAAGAGAGATAGTAGAGAAAGAAGAGAGAATATGAACTCGAACTCAAAGGGGGCTTGAACCCGAAGAAAAAAAATCCATGAATCTCTATTGAGAGGTCTTAATGGCCTCTCTCCCAACCAACTTGGTGTTAGAAAAATAGGATCGCAGAGCAATAACAATAAACAAGATGCAAATATAAATCACATAAAATACATTACAATATAGACACCAATATAACGTGGTTCACCCAAAACGAGCTACGTCCACACAGAAATTTCCAGTCCTTATTATTATACCATCCAACAAATGAAGGGATACAACCTACAACACATCTACTACAACTTCCTCTTCACTCTCTCACAGTCTCTCTTACGCAATCAGATATCTTTACAATGCTACAATACATTACACAACAATTTTGCAATGTCTTCCTTTTAAAGGAGAATTACCATGGGAATATACCATGGGCTTGTAATTTGTTTGCCAACAAAACCACCCAAAAATTTCTTTCAGGGGATTCTCCCTGAAACCCCTTTCTCGGGATCGATGCCCCCGAACCCTTGTCGGGGGACCGCTGGCCCCCAAACCCCCCAGCCGGGAGGGTCCCCCCCGAACCCCCGTTGGGGGGGATGCCCCCCCACACTCCCCCGCTGGGGTGAGTGTACAGTCCACCTGCATATCATATAAAACTGGGGTACAAACACGATTGAAACAACATCTCTGAATCAGGAAGATCAGGCTCCACAACCAGCAATCTCCCACTTGGAGATTGATCACAACAACTCCATCGCTGCTGCACTTGCTAGACTATGCTCTGAACCTTGGACTTGGAAAATTTCTCATATTTACCTTCATGCTAGAAGGCCAACTGAAACCGAGCAGGAACTCAGTTTCTCTTTGGTTACTACCTTTGTCAACATGTCTATAGGATTCTGGCTAGTGTGTATCTTTTCCAACTTCAACAGTTCATCTTCCAGAACATAGCGTATGAAATGATACTTGAGATGTATAGGTTTAGTCTTAGAATGGAAGGCTTAGTTCTTCGTAAGATGAATGGCACTCTAGATATCACTATACAACCTGCTATCCTCCTGCTTCTTACCAAATTCGTCCATGAACCTCTGCAACCAAATCATCTCTTTACTAGCCTTTGTAATAGCAACATACTATGCTTCCATTGTTGAAAGTGCAACAACCTTTTGCAGCTTCGAAATCCAACTTACTATTGTTCCACCTACAGTAAAAACATACCCTATGGTTCTCCTCCTACTGTCTTTATCACCTGCCATACCTGCATCAACATATCCTTGTAGAACAGTGTCTGAGCCTCCAAAACATAATTCATGGTTGGTAGTAGCTCTCAAATACCTGAGAATCCATTGTGCTGCCTTCCAATGTTCTTTGCATGGATTGTTCATATACCTGCTCACAACTCCCATTGCATGTGCAATATCTGGTCTTGTGCAAACCATGGAATACATCAAGCTACCAACTGCTGATGAATAGGGAACCTTGGACATGTAATCTATCTCTTCCTATGTCTTGGGACACATCTCCTTACTTAGTTTGAAATGGTTAGCCAAAGGTGTACTAACTGGTTTTTCATTCTGCATTATGAACCTCTTCAACACCTTTTGTATGTACTCACCCTAAGACAATTTCAATTTGTAATTTTTCCTGTCTCTTGTTATTCTCATACCAAGGATTTGCTTTGCAGCACCCACATCCTTCATCGCAAATGAATTAGCTAACTTCCTTTTGAGCACATTTATATCCTACATGTTAGAACCTGCAACAAGCATGTCATCCACATACAATAACAAGATAATATATCTTCCATTATCTAGCCTATTGAAATAAACATAGTGGTCAGAATGACATCTACTGTAACCTTGTTCTGTCATAAACTTGTCAAATTTCAAATACCAATGCCTTGGAGCTTGCTTCGGGCCATACAAGCTCTTCTTCAACCTGCATACCAAAATATCCTTCCCTTTGACCTCATACCCCTATGGCTGCTGCATAAAAATATCTTCCTCCAAATCCCGATGGAGAAAGGTTGTTTTTACATCTAACTATTCAAGATGCAAATATTCTACCGCCACTAGAATTAAAATAGTTCTAATTGAATTCATTTTAACAATAGGAGAAAATATTTCATCAAAATCTATACCTTTCTTCTGTGCAAACCTCTTTACAACAATTATGGCCTTGTACCGCTTCTTTCCTCCATCTTCTTCCTTCAACCTGTAAACCCATTTATTCTGCAATGCTCTTTTACCTGCAGGAAGCTGAACCAAATCCCAAGTTTGGTTTCTTACCAATGATTACATCTCCACATTCATGCCTTTATCCCACTTCTTTATAGTTTCCACATGCATTGCTTCTTCATAACATTCTGGTTCACCGGAATCAATCATTAATAAATAATACAATGAAGGAGAGAATCATTCAGGGGGTCTACTTAACATGGTAGATCTTCTAACACTTGCAGGAGTTTGAGGTACCCGCTGTTGTTCTCGATTTTTCAGCACCTTTGGAACTTCATTTTCTTTGATTTCATTAAGCACTATGTAATCTATGTTTTTCTTTTCTAGTTACTTTTGTAGTGTCCATTTTTAATAAATTGGATAAATTGCAATTTTTGGTCAATTCGAACCTTGGACTAGTGGTGACTCAAATGCTTCCAAATGGCTCCTAAGGATTTCGAATTGGGTCTGAAGTTGTTTGAAGGGTATTAGGACATAAAAATGAAGCTAATGGGTGCTTGGACACTCTCAAAGTAATTCTGCAACATTCATTCAAATTCAGGAGAAATTGGGGAATTTTACTAGTAATTTCGAGGTTCAAACCCCCAAGGGTAGAGGTCACTAATGGCTTCCCAAATACAATACGACCATGCCAAATTTCAATACATATACATGTATTATTTATATGACTTCAATGGGAAACCAAATGCATCATTAATCAATTCCTATAGGCTACTGCAACTCCCATAAATCAGATATTTGTAGGCATGTCTTCACATATAGGGAAATGATAAAAAAAACGCTATAACTTGCTATGAAATTTGAGAGAAATGTTCCAACGACTTGTATAATGTATATGAAACTTCTTCAGTACATTAA
Organism: Larix kaempferi; assembly: GCA_027924585.1. NCBI lineage: Eukaryota > Viridiplantae > Streptophyta > Pinopsida > Pinales > Pinaceae > Larix > Larix kaempferi. The sequence continues at coordinate 4,345,320 of BSBM01001540.1, forward strand.
TGGCACTCCATACATCAATAAAATCATATATATTGACTGAAACAATTCGATACCAAACAACTTCAAGCTCTTACAACAAGATATAGGGGAAAATGGCACCATTCATACATAGTTTGGCATTTTTACATAGTTTCACTTGGAATTTCGATCTGGGGTTCACTTGAGCATCAAATAGAGAGTGTAGAAATCATATTACAAATAAATGGGTCCCCTTGGACTTCCTCAAAGAGATCAACATCTCACCATGTGCGCCCTTCCTCCAAGAGCAAGAATATGAAGAGAAAAGTGAGAGAGATGTGGGAACAAGTTGAAGAAGAAATGGTCACGAGTAGTCCTGTAGCTTCAAACTATAACAAATGACTTCATGCAGCTCCAATGAAAGGTCTGAATGGACTCTCCAATTTCCAATTAGGATGGGAATCTTGCACCCTCGAAATTGGTACTAAGGCAAGAAGAATAAACATTCAACTTGCATGGACAAGCTATACTTTCCAATTTGTAAAATGAGAAATGATAAAAAAAATATCCTCTCCCTATTTGTTTTTGTCTTTTATTAGCCTTCCAATTCGTCCATGGCTTGAATTCCCTCCAAGAGCTTCATGCCAACTCGAGTTAGGGAGAGATTCCAATGAGTGCCATTCCTAGCCTGCCTCTTCCATCAATTCAAATGGGGGGGATATTGGCTGCCATAACTCCCTTGTGCGTTCTCTTGGAGGATATTTTTATCCCTGACATGTCATATAGGTCATATGTCAGCAAGGGTCTGATCCTTGTCGTAAGTGTCATAGCATCTTCATCATTGTTGTCATAGAATCTAGGGAATCTAGCTCAAGTGTCACAATACCTCTAAGATGCCTCTTCCTCTTCCATGGGAGTTACTCTTCCACTCAAATTCGACCCTCATTGAGCCATGCCAAGTATAATTCCCTTCCAACTCCCCCAGGAACGTTAGAATCCACCTTGGATTCGAATGGGTGAGTGTGGGATGCCATGTTGCATGGAGAATCTTGCTTTGTGTGGGTCCCACACCACCAATGCGCCCTCATGACCAACTGCCACCTTATTTTCCTATATAAATATCTATTTATTCCATTTTAATATATTTTTGTTAATCTAATGTCCATTTGGGGTTTTATAGCTCCCTTATTCCAAATCCAAATGTTTCCACCCCAACCTAGGGAACTAGTAGATTGACGAAATTTTCCCTTCTAGTGATTTATTTGGATGGGGAAATTACAGTCCTCCCCACCCATGATTTCTTGCCCTCAAGCAATTCCAAATTGGGATGCTGCAAAATTTGTTCCTCTTCCCATGTGGCATCTCACTTGGAAAATCTTTCTATTGTACCAAATATTCGCTTATGGTTTTGCTCCTCAATTTCCTTTCTCTTGTCTTAAAATTTTTTTATGGAATAAGTATGAGTTGTCCTTCATCATCTAATGGAGGGAGTGTTTCTGAAATAGAAATTTGTTGACCGATAACCGTCTTAAGGCATGAAACATGAAATACATTTTGGATGTTTCTACCATCCGGAAGTTCTAACTCATAAGCTACCTCCCCAACTTTTTGAACTATCTTGTATGGACCATAATACCTCGGTTTAATCTTTTCTGATCCTTTCCATTTTAAGGAGGTTTTCTTATATGGATGCAACCTCAAATAAACCAAATCATTCACTTGAAAATTTCTTTCCTCCCTATGTTGATCCACATATTGTTTTTGTTGATTTTGGGCAACCTGCAAATTTCCTTTTAGAAGCTTCAAAATATCTTGACTTTCCTCAACCCAATATTTAGATTTTGGGGTTCTACTATCACCAAAAATGTGCTCAACAAAGGTGAGTGCTTCATGACCATAAAGTGATTTTAAAGGAGACATGCCAATGGACATATGGAAAGTAGTATTGTAGCAAAACTCACCCAAGTGTAGCCATTTAACCCATGCTTTCTGCTGCTCACCAACATAGTTCCTCAAGTACCCCTCCAACCATTGGTTCACCCTTTCTATTTCACCATCAGTTTGAGGATGATATCTTGTGCTAGGAGTCAATTGAGTTCCCACCAACTTGAAGAGTTATTGCCAAAAAGCACTCATAAATCTGCTATCCCTGTCACTCACAATGTTTTTGGGAAGTCCATGCAATCTGAAAATATCTCTAAAGAATATATCAACCACTTGTGCAGCAATAAATGATGATGTAATAGCAAATAAATGAGCAAATTTGGTGAGTCTATCCACCACAACATAAATACAATCCTTACCCAAAGCCTTGGGAAAACCTGTGATGAAATCCATTGAGATGCTTTCCCATTTTTGTTCTAAAATGGGAAATGGTTGCAATAGACCAGCGGGATGGGTGTGTTCAACTTTGTTTTCCTGACATATCTTGCATTCATTCACATACTTTAGAACATCTTCCTTCAACCCTTTCCAAGAGAACCTTTGTCTTAATTGCCTATATGTTTTAAAGAAACTAGGATTGCCTGCTAAAGGAGAATCATGAGCTTCCTTCAAGATCTTGTGCTTTAGGTTCGAACCATGAACCAAGTATATTCGGTCCTTATAGTATATTAGGCCATTCAATATCGTGTATCTATCATCTCCTTTGACCCCATCTAACACATCACAAGCAAAACTATCTTTGGCATACTCTACTATTAGCATATCTTTCCAATCTTTCGAAATGTCCATAAGGGAAAATGAAGGTCTCTTAGACAATGTATCTGCTACAATATTATTCTTCCCTTTTACATATTCAATGTCAAAATCAAAATCTTGGACCTTACTTACCCATTGCCTTTCATTGAGATCCTTTTGTCTGAGGAAATGCTTTAAACTGTTATGATTAGTTTTGATGACAAACTTGTTCCCCACCAGATATTGTCTAAACTTGGCCAAGGCATGCATGATGGATAACATTTCTTTGTCATATATGGAGTAGAGCTTCTCATGTGACTGCAATTTTATTCTCTCAAAATCTATGGGGTGTTTATTTTGCTTTAGGACCGCCCTTATTCCTTCTCCTGATGCATCACATTCCAAAACAAATGGTTTATAAAATATGGTAATGCAAGTACTGGACAACTACTCATTACCCCTTTAATTCTTTGGAAAGCCTTTTCAAGCTCTTCATACCATTTGAAAGCATCCTTCTTGGTCAAATCAATAAGTGGAGCAGTTAGTTTGGAAAACCCCTTCACAAAATTCCTATAGTAAGTGCATATCCCAATGAAGCCTCTCAATTCAGTGATGTTATTGAGTGATGGCCATTCAAGAATAGCCTTTATTTTCTCCAAGTGCACCTTTACTCCATCTTTCCCAATGATGTGCCCAAGATACAAAACTTCTTTCAACCCAAATTCACACTTGGACAACTTAGAAAACAAATATTGTTCATGCGCGATTTTCAATACAACTTCTAAATGGTGCAAATGTTCCTCCCATGTCTTACTGTAAATCAAAATATCATCAAAGAAAACCAAAAAAAACTTACGGAGCAGTTTGCAAAAGATTTTGTTCATGCATGATTGGAAGGTGGTTGGAGCAATGGTCAAACCAAAAGGCATGACAAGAAATTCGAAATGACCATAGTGACATCTGAAACCAGTTTTCTGCACATCCTCCTCCTTCATTCGAATTTGATGGTAACCATATCTAAGATCAATTTTGGAGAAGAAATTTGCTCCAAATATCTCATCCATGAGCCCATCTATTCTAGGGATGGGATATCTATTCTTTATTATATTCTTGTTTAGAGCTCTAAAATCAATGCACATCCTTAGGGTTCCATCCTTTTTCTTCACCAAAACAATTGAAGAAACATAGGGACTTGAGCTTGGTCTAATGAGTCACAATCCCGGGAGACCTTGAATAACATTCTCAATCTCATCTATGAACCTTTTTGGGTGTTTATATGGTGGTATTTGTATAGGTGAAGTACCCACCTCCAAAACAATGGTGTGCTCAACTCCTCTGTCAAGTGGCCTTCTAGGAGGAAGGTCTCCAAAAACCATTTCATATTTGTGTAGTAGTTTCCTTATCTCCCTTGGATGTTCTGAAATATTTATGCTTGGCTTGGGGGAAGTGATGAAACATTCAACAACCCATTCAATATCCCCATGCCTCAATATGGACCTCATACTGTGGGAAGACACCACTTGATTCGGATAGGTGTGCATTCCTCTCACTACCCTTTGTTTTCCTTCAAAATATTTGAATTTCATTTCAGGTATTTGGCAGTTCACTGTATGTTCCCCTATAGAGTACAACCATTGAACTCCCAAGACCACATTTGTATCAGCAACATCCACCACATAAAAGCTATAAGAAAATGTGTAATTTCCTATGGTGAGTTGTAGCTTTAGAATCCATGTTTTGCATTCCATAGTTACCTGGAATTATGACCGTGAGCCCATCGAATGATTGAATAGGTAACTCTGTCCTCTCCACCAAGGCTGCATCAATGAAGTTATGAGTTTCTCTTTCATCTACCGATAACAAAACTCTTTGCCCTTGTACCACTCCCTTGCATCGAATGGTGTGAAAACGAGGCACTCCTGAAAGCATTGCCATTCTCCCTTTTTCAGGTGATAGATGATCTTATTTTGTTGTGTCATATCCCTCTTCTTGGGATGAAATATGTTCTTCTTCCTCCATGCCCCCTTCACCTTCATCATCAGAAAATGCTTCAATGAATTGTGCTTTCCCCTTAGCACATTTATGCCCTGGTACCCATGGTTGGAAGCATGCGTAACATAGTTTCTTTCTTTTGAGTTCTTCCTTGCTTGGTCCCTCTTTCTTGTCCTTTCCAAATGCATATTTTTTCCATGGCTTCTTGTCAAATATGAACTTGGAAAGAAAGTTGGGCTTGGGGGATACTTTGTCTTGGGTAGCACATTTTGCATATCTCTTGCCAAGTTCATGACATCTTTCAATGAAGTAAGTTTGTGGGATTTAGCTAAACCATTCAAAGGTTCAACCAAACCTTCAGTAAAGAGCAATACCAATCGAACCATAGATACATCATCCACCATAACTGAAATTTTTTGAAATTCCAACTTGTACTCATCAGGGGTTCCAATTTGCTTCAACTGTGCTAGTACCTTGAAAGGAATTTTAGGGTCTTTTTGCTCAAATATTTCCAATAACTTGTTAACAAATTCTTCATATGTTGTAACCTGATCATGTCCCAAAGTTTTAATTCCATGGAACCGCCAATCATTGGCTTCTCCCTCGAGATGCAAAATAGTCATTTTTAGAGCATCCTCTTCAACCATTGGATTCAGCTGAAAATATACACCTAACTTTTGCCAGGTGTCACATTGGTTTTAGTCGTCGAGGGGGTGACTCCGTGAGCGCTGCTTCCTGGACGAAAGTCGCGACGGAGGTGTCAGGTAGGGGCGTAAGAGTCCCAGCTAAGGGTGTTCTCCAGACTGCTGAGTGTGGCTGCCATGTTTGGCAGGGTAGCTCTCAGGGTCTGAGTAGCATGTCTTGTAGTGGCCCAATTGGAAAGCATATCATCCATGAGTTCTCCCAACATATTTTTCACCAACCAGTAAGGATCCCAAGTCTGTTCCTAACTCCCCTTAGAGATATTGTTTGTAATTAACCTTGCTTCCCAGTTATCAATGAGTAAACAGACCGGAATTGAGACCTCTGCACCATAGCCTTTCCTGGTTTTCCCTGTTTCCTGGATGTCGTTCTTCTTCTTCCCTCTGGTGCCTTTCGGATGACCCATGTATTTAGTCCAGAGGATAGCACAAATGCTAGCTGATGTGAGCTCGTGGAGTGCAGGAGCAGAAGGAGTCCAATACAGAGTGACGAACATGGCTGAGGGCCGAGGCGAAATACTGTTGAAGAGATGAGAATGCCATTAAGCTCGCGAACTTAACACCGCACGCTGGAGGGGCATGGGGATGGTGCACGACATACCAGGCCAGATAGGATGAGAGGACGTTGCAGGAAGGAGGGTTAATCAGTCCAGCGACTTGACATTGCTTCAGTAGTGGGCCTGACATTAGCACTGCCACTTGGCTGTTGCTCGTGCCCAAGTGTCGAGCTAGGCCAGGCCTGCGTGGCGCTACCATTGTTGCCACTCGCATCCATGGGTGGTAATGTGCAACCTTGACTTAGTCCTCTAAATGCATTAAAAAACCTTGATGGAGATCCATTTATCAAAACAACAAATGATGTTGATGATAAGCATCCAATTATCCAATTAATATTTTTCAAATCCTTTCCTAGTTGAAGCAATAATAGCTTAGTATATAAGCAATTCACCTTATCATATGCTTTTGAAAGATCAATTTTCATCACCATTGCTAGGATTTTTTTTGCCTTGGTTGTATGCATCCTTTCCTAGGTTGTCCCCACAATATCATGTGTTTGTCTAATGATGAGAAATCCAAACTATTATTTTGAGATGACATTTGACAAAATACCCTTAACCACGTTAGCAATAATTGCTTAAATAAGCTTATAAACTAGATTGCATAGGGACACAAACATGGATCCTTGAAAGGAAGAAAGATATTCTCCTTTAGGGATAAGGGCTATGAAAGGTTCAAGGCTTCTTGAACTTTCCAAGTATTCTTGATTCTTCAACCAATATAGAAATATCCCATTCCAATGTTTCATAGAAGCCAACATATAACTCAGCAAACCAACCATTGGTCCATGGGCTTCTTTCGGCCTTCTTTAAAGAATTTGAGACTGCTTTCAATTCTTCCTTCGTGACTTTAGCTTCCAAGTCCTTATTCATTTGATCATCAATGGTCTCGAGGAATAGAGTTAGAATTTTCATGATTTACCCAATGTTAGCCTTCTTCGGATATTTGAAAATATTTTTAAAACATTTCTTCTCAACTTCTATGATCTCATTAAAGGTTTTGACCCCAGAGCCATCCAACTTCCTTATCTCTCAAATGGTATTTACATTCATTTTGTGATTTGCATACTTGTGAAAAAACTTGGTATTACTATGTGCTTCAACCAACCATATGGCTCTACTTTTTAGCTTCCATTCTATCTCCTCTTTATCAAGAAGAGCCTTTTCCCCCCCTCAAGACATTTCAATAACTAGTGTTCTTCTTTAGAGAAGACTCAAACATCATTATTTTCAAACAATGGTTTTATACCTTCTTCCACTCCCCTTTAGTGTTTTTTATTATTCAAAACTTTAGTTATTGCCCACTCTCCTAGCATTACTTTTTCTCTCTTTGGATTATCAACAAACTACTTCGTGACTAAGTAATCAAAATTGCCATCAAAAGGCCTCCATGTCCTTATAACCAGGGCTCGAAACTCCTCCTCGTTCGACCATGATTAAATAAATTTTAAAGGGGTTGGGGGTTTCCATCCTTCAAACTCAAATTGAAACGAGATGGATAGGTGATCTAAACATGTCATGTCCCAAATTTGGTATTGGGTCAAAATGGCCTAATTACATTGGCCCTATTCATTAGAGTTTGTCAAATTGATGCTAAAGGTCAAATAATTGCCAAGGAGGAAAATTACTAGTTTCCTAGGTTTGGGGTGGAAGCTTTGGGATTTGGAATAATGGGGATAATAAATGATGTTTGAACATTAGAATGGCATAAATATTTAATAAAGGAGATAAATAAATATATACAAGTGAAAATCAAAGTGGCATTTCATCATGAAGACACATGGAGGAAGTGGGACCCACATATGGCTAGATTTCCCCACTACACTTGGCATCATTCTCTCACCAATTCGAATTCAAGGTGAATGGTAACATACTTGGGGGAGTCCAAAAGGTATTATTCATTGCATGACTCATCCAAGGTCGAAATATAGAGGAAGAGTAACTCCCATGGAAGAGGAAGAGGCAATTTGGAGCTAGTGAGACACTTGGGCTAGATTCCCTAGCTCTATGACAACAATGATGAAGATGCTATGACACCTATGACACAAATCAGACCTGAAGGCTGACATATGACATATATGACATGTCAGGGCTAAAAATAGACTCCAAGAGGGCGCTCAAGGGTGTTAGGGCAGCTAAGATGCTTCCACATGTGATTTGGTGGAAGTGGGAGACTAGGAATTGTTGTACAAGTGGCGTACTTTGGAATCTCTTCCCAACTTGAGTTGGCATGAGTCTCTTGGAAGGAATTCGACCCATGGAGGACATTAGAAGTTTATAAATGTCAATAACAAAGAATGAAACCAGATTTTGATCATTTGTAGAATTTGCAATTGCAATTGTGAAGAGGGAGAGCTAGTGGATGACTAGTTTCTTGCCTTAGCCAATTTCGAGGGTGAAAGATTCCCATCCAAGTTGGCAATTGGAAAAGCCATTCAGACCTTTCATTTGGAGCTTTAATGGAGTCTTTATTTGCAGGTGTAAGCTACAGGGAAGCTCATGGTTTCTTCTATTGCAGCTCGCTCCTTCAACCATTTCCAGTTTTGATGGCATATTCTTGATCCTTGAGGGAGGGCGTTTTTGGTGAGCTATTGTACTCTTTGGGGGAGCTTCTAATTCCCCATTTCTTTTGTAATATGAATTAAATACTCTGTTATTCATCTCCAAAAAGTTTCAGGTCGAAATTCCAAGTAGAAATGTATAAATATCATTTTTAATGGAAGAACAATGCCATTTCCCCACTACCTTGTTGTGAGCCAATGTATTGATGATGATTTAGAATGAATGGATGATTCTATGATATATTTGTGATAAATATACTTCCATGGATGTCTTATACAAGTTTCATGTACTGTACTTGAGCATTTGAAGCATTTTTACTCAGTTTAATTGCATTGGGAGAAGAAATAGTGCCATTTCCCCAAGGGTCGAATTGGGGATTTTTGCAGTTGAATGGGAGAGGGTGAGAACAGTTGTAATAAACCATTAATGGTGCATATGAGACCTTAATAACATATTTAACACATTACATACCTCTGTTCATAAATTTGAGTGGTTTTGGAGGCATTTGGGAAGCCATTTTCAGTACTTACCTTAGGGGGATTTGAACCCCAAATTACTAGTAAAATTGCATACTTGGTCCAGAATCTTAAGAGAGTTTGCAGAGGTCTTTTGGTGGCCATTTGTTATCCCTGAACATCATATTCAATTCCTAATATCATTCATAAACCTTCCTTGAAGACTTGAAGGCATTTGGAGTCAATTTGAGACCTAGAGACCAATACTAGTCAAAGGGAAATCACTAGTAAAGTTACCTACATTGACCAGAATTGAAAGAGTATTTGCAGAAGTGTTTTAAAGGTACAAAGGCATCCCTGAAACACATATTTATGTTCTAATATCATTCATATACCTTCTCAGAATATTTGGGATCATTTGGGGCAAATTTGGGACCTAGAGATCAAAACTAGTCCAAGGTCGAACCAAGGAAAAAAGTGGGAAAAAAGTGGAAAATTGCAATTTTAATAAAATTCCTAACAAGGGACATTACAAAACACCTCTCATAACCCACCCAAGATTTAATCTTGACTCTATCTTCCATCAGATGATTAGAAACAAGAAACCTATCTAGCCTCTTAGACATATCATGTTTTCCTCTTGTTGCATTTCTCTAAGTAGGAATAATCTTTATTGGTTCTATATCGATAATTTTTTATCTTCAAAAAAGTGAATAATAAGTTTAGAAGAGGGTCTCCCATTGCTACTTCTTCCTAGATCTCTCTCAAATTGAGAGTCAAATTTAAGTCACCCCCTAGAATTACATTGTCCTCTTTTAGAATTCTATAGGCTTCTAGCCCTTCCTAGTTTTTTTTGTTGTCTCCACAAGGCCCATACATATTTATAATTCTAGAATCTATCTGTAATTATTCGATTTAACTTCTATCTCAATTCTTGCATGCAAAGCATTTGTTGGTATGGGTTCAAGGTTAGTCTTCCACCCATAAACTAGATCCCTTGACATACCATCAACATATAATGAGCAAAAAAATCCAATATTTCATGAAAGAGGACAAAATCTCTAATGTTTCTGACTTGAAACATGTTGTTTCTTGTAAAGCAATGATATAGGTTTGTAGTTTATTAAGAGTGTTTTTAGGGATTGTTGCTTTAGAGCACCCTCGACCCCTCCAGAGTTCAAGGAAATAATTATAATTTGTTTCCCGATTTTTGGGTCTTTACAACTCTAAGGACCTTGATGATGGTAAGTTATTTTCCTTCTTTAACTTTGTTCTTTGCTTGAGATTTAGCCTTGGAAATAAGGGATTTTCTTCCAACTCAAGATAAAATCTCCTCTTCCATGGCCAAACCTCCTTCCACTTCCCCTGGATCCTCAACATAGCCATGTTTTTACCTTAGCTGTTAAGGGGATTTCAATGCAGGTTTTTGAGTTTTGTTTTTACCGTGCTTAGAAATGAGAATTGATTTAAGGATGGCCTCTTCAATCTTGCCATCAGGATTGCCCATGATTTCAAGATCCTCAAATGTGGAGGGGGGACATGATACATATCTCAAGGAACAAATCCCATCTCATAGTGTTGAATCTTTAGAGATAGAATCATGATAATTACAAGAAACATCATTAGAGTCAGGGCCATCTGTTAGGCCCAGGAATTTGAGGAGGACCTTGAACCCTAAAATAGTTACCCCCAAAATCCCCATGTTGTAGAATTTCAAAACCCAAGCACTCAAAAATAAAGGGAGAATTTGAATGTATTGCTTGAAAGCATAGGGAAGAGTCTAAAACATGCATATAATGGTCGTTCAATGGGTGCCCTTGCATAGATCCCTCCTCTTGCATATCACAAGAACCCTTTGACTACTTTGAAGGAGTTCAAGGTGAACTTTTATTGAGGAAGAAAGAGGCTTTGGTTTCTTACCCCCCTTAATTCCAACAAAAATATTTTTGTTCTAGAGTTCCATTGCAAGGCTTGGAAGTAGAACCAAAACTTGTTGAACATAAGAGGGTTTTATCTAGTGGAAGCTCAGTTTCCACTTTTTGAGGCATGGACCCAATGTCTCCATTGCTAGTTTTGATTGAGAAGAGCCTCAACATCCCTCGATTTTTTTACCACAAAACAAATCCAACTCCATACTAAGAGATGGAAAAATGAAGAATAACATAATATTCACCTCCAATTTTCACTCATCCAAATATTTAGGGTCTCCCCTTTCACTATTTTCCCCGTGAAACATCCAACAAGTGCCCTCTCCATCAACCCTCCTACTTCATTCAAGCTTAGATCCAACCCAACAACCACCTTAACTTCCCATGGATTTACCTTTACACATTTACCAACTCTTTTCCTTGTTCCGCTCCAATGATGCCCTTTAGTGCTAGAACATTAATATCCCTACCACTTCAACTCATCCTGTCCATTGGATGTAGCTTGGGTGGTTGGGAGGAATGATTGTTACCCTCCCCACCCAAGTTCAATTCTCGTAAGTGACATGATGCTCTTGTTGAGCCCCTATGTAATGATTGAGTGGATTATGTAATCTGGCCATACCTTGATTCTCCATAATAACAAATGTTGGCATATTTCCATGTGCAAAAAAAACTCATCGTGTCACTTGATAGAGGCTCTTCATTACATAGAACTAGGATTAGATTAACCAATCTCCTCTAGAAATCACTTTAGTTATCTACATTAAACCATTGCTCACCATTTCATAAAAACAATAAAGAAATTGCTCAAAGGGTAAACTTGGTTTTTCTCCCAAAGAAGACGAGAGCTATGTATCCTTTCCTCCCTTATTCCTCCAAATGAGGACCTTAAAAATACTTTGTCCTTGCTAATCCTTTCATTTCCATTGCATATCTTCCACTTGGCTTAATTATAAAGGTATAAAAAACCACACCGTCTATTCCCATGTCTTCATTTAAGACCTTTTTATTATGTCATAATTCTAACAATCCCAAATGAAACCTAAACATGAAGATGATGAAACCAGAAATATCAACCTCTCCATAGTCCACTTCTTTAATACCCTTGCTTATAAGAACCAAACTCAATTTGAACTTATAATTTTAGGTGTTAAGATCCAATCCTACAAGTCTCCAAGAATGGTGTCCACTTCTTTGATACCCTTGACCATAAGAACCAAACTCAATTTGAACTTATAATTTAAGGTGATAAGTGTAAGCTCACTTAATGGCATTCAAACGGCTCCTTCGGAAACCAACTGCCGTTGGCTCATTCGGAAACCAACCGGAGGTAACTAATTTATTGTTGAGAGCTCCTGGAGTGGTCCATAACTCCCTCAACGGTTCTCTACCATGATCTGTGGAACACTTGACACATAGCCAACAGAAGCTTGATGGAAGCTAGGCTATAAATACTTCTGTTTGGTCCCCAAGCTTACGAACTCAATCCCCTTCAGTTTTACACCATCAGATAGAGTAAGAAGAAGCTTGGAAGTGCCAGACGGTTGAGAGATTATTTTGGGTGATCTTTTAGGGAGGCGTTTGCAAGACTGTCACATATCCTCCAATTCTCTGTTATTTTGGCCTATCAGACGGAACAAAGGACTCTGTTTTGATTTGGGCAATGGCCTTAATCTCCTCAAAAACCTTCGCAGCCATTTCACTGATATAAGCCCCGTGATCCATAACTAATTGCCAAATCACAGTAAGCCAAGCGAGAAGTGGACTGCCTCAAGCACAGCAAAATCCAACATCAGAGTGTCAGTAGCATCAATGGCTGGAGATATGTTTTCTTGGTCATCAAGTTTGTATGATTCTTTTCAAGTATTTATTCCGCATTGAAAGAATCGTTATGATAATTTACATTTGGTATCAGACAGAATTTTATCTCTGCCTTGGTGTTTAAATTTTTACTGGCTCTCTAGTCGGGCTTGTCTTTGATGATGTACCGCTCTTTATCAGACTTCAATGGCTTTTCAGATTACAATACTGCCCTATTTAGTCAGTTTCATTGGCTTTTCAGGTTATAGTACTGCCCTGTTTACTCAGTTTCAGTTTAGATTCCAGTACTGTATTAATAATCATGATATGACTCCATTGCCCTTTTATATTGCACTATTGTTCTGTATATTCAATTTCAGTAATGTTCTGTTGTTCAGTTTTGTTTTGACTGTCTCTAATGTTGCTCTCTAATTTTAGTTTTAGTTTTGTTCTGTTTAGCACAATGCCATATTTAGAGGATTTTCTGAATTAAGGCATTTATTTAGAAATAATGTCTAGTGATCCATATAATTCTTAATTGATTAGAGAATAACCACAACATCTCTAATTAAACAATGTTATATATTATGATTGATTAGGATCACATAAGGAATGTTTAGACATTAATTGTAATTAATTATACTAAATATAATAAATTTTATCCCATAGGAATTTTTATTATATTTATATAATTAATTAGGATAAAATATTAAATTATTCATAACTTACCCACAGGAATTATGAATTAATAGTTTTATCATAAAGTTCAAATCTATGATGGAATAATTGAATCTACTTGAATTGGAAATTTAGCCCACGGGCAATTTTTATGTCATTAGATTCAATTTTAAGCATGAATTTACATTGGTAAAGCATGAAATTTTATTTTTAAGGCCTCAATTTTAACGTAAGCATGTGATCTTTAATTTTAATGCAGTTGTACAACCTGCAAATTTCTCTGAAATTCGTTGTGATATCCCTGAACTTAAGGGAGATAACTATAAGGTCTGGAAGGAGAGACTTCTCCTTCATTTGGGGTGGATGGACATAGACTATGCTATTAGGAAAGATGAACCACCAGCACTCACTAATACCAACACTGCAGCGGACATCACGCTTTATGAAGGATGGGAGCGATCCAATCGCCTAAGCATAATGTTCATTAAGACTAAAATTTCAGCTGGTATTCGTGGTTCTGTTGATCAACATGAAAAGGTCCGAGACTTGTTGAAAGCCATTGATGATCAATTCGTCATCCTTAAGGCTCACCAGTGTGAAAGGTGTGCGCGAGCACATCATGCAAATGAGGGACACTGTGGCTCAATTGAAGAAACTCGAGGTTGAAATATCAGAGTCTTTCCTAGTGCACTATATCCTGAACACCCTTCCGCACCAATACGAACCCTTCAAAATCTCATACAACACACATAAGGATAAATGGTCAATTAATGAACTCATGACCATGTGTGTTCAAGAGGAAGAAAGACTGGTGATGGAACTGGGAGAAAGTGCAATGCTGGCAATGCATGGAAAAGGTAAATCTCAAGCCAATAAGAAAGGGAAAGGTACAATACCTCCCTAAGCTGATATAAAGAAGGATTCCAAGTGTTTCTTCTGTAAAAAGAAGGGACACATGAAGAAGGAATGCGCCAAATTTCAGAAATGGCTTGTGGACAAAGGTAATGCAATCTCGTTTGTTTGTTATGAATCTAATATGGTCAATGTCAATATTAACACTTGGTGGATTGATTCTGGATCAACAATTCACATTTCGAATTCCTTGCAGGGTTTGCAACACCTAAGGAAGCAAGTGGGAAGTGAGCAAAGCATCTTATCAGGAAACAAGATGGGCTCGCATGTGGAAGCTATAGGAACATGCTATTTAACTTTAAGTAGTGGCTTTGTTTTAGAATTAGAAAAGACCTTTTATGTTCCAAGTTTTTCTAGAAACTTGATTTCAGTTTCAAGGCTTGTACCTTTTGGATATTCCTTCAACTTTTCAGAAATATCTTTCAGTTTATTTTATAAATCTGATTGTGTTGGGAATGGTATTTTGTCTGATGGTCTTTACTGCATTAATTTACAAAACAATGTCACTTATGATTCAATGCATGTTAACACTGGCACTAAAAGATGTGTTATTAATGATGATTCCTCTAAATTATGGCACCGGAGACTAGGTCATATCTCCATAGAAAGAATTAAAAGATTGGTAAATGAATGGGTACTTAATACTCTGGATTTTACTAATTTTGAGACTTGTGTGGATTGCATAAAAGGAAAGCAGACCAACAAGTCAAAGAAAGGTGCCAATAGGAGTTCGGACATATTGGAGATCATACATACTGATATATGTAGTCCAGACATGGACTCACATGGTCAGAGATACTTCATCTCTTTTATAGATGATTACTCACGATATATGTATCTCTACATGCTTCATAAAAAGGTCGAAGCATTAGATGCCTTTAAAATCTTTAAGGCTAAAGTAGAGAAACAATGCAGCAAGCAAATTAAGATCGTGAGATCAGATAGAGGTGGAGAATATTATGGTAGATACACAGAAGATGGACAAGCACCTGGGCCATTCGCAAAATTTCTTCAAGAGCATGGGATTGTTGCCCAATACACCATGCCTGGTTCACCCGACCAGAATGGTGTAGCAGAAAGAAGAAACCGAACATTATTGGACATGGTGTGGAGTATGCTTAGCAGCTCCAATCTTCCTAAATCCTTGTGGACTGAAGCACTTAAGACGACAATGTATATATTAAACCAAGTTCCAACCAAGGCTATTCCTAAAACGCCATTTGAATTATGGAAAGGTTGGAAACCGAGTTTGCGACATATGCGCGTTTGGGGATGCCCGTCAGAAGTGAGAATATATAATCCACAAGAGAAGAAGATGGACCCAAGGACCATTAGTGGGTATTTCATTAGATATGCTGAAAGGTCTAAAGGATATAGATTTTATTGTCCATCTCACGGCACTAGGATTGTGGAATCAAGAAATGCAAAATTTCTTGAAAATGACTTGATCAGTGGGAGCGATCTAACCAGGAACATAGTTTCTAAGAAGGATCATTCAGAATATCAACCTTCCACCTCAAGTGATAGATTGGTTATTGTTCACAGCACCCCTCAACTACAAACTGGTGTTGAACAACCAATTGTTGAAGTTCCACAAGCTGTTAACGGCATTAGATCAAGAGTTTCCAATAACTTTTGAACAACAAGTTGAACCACAAACTTCTCAGGAAGATGGTGGTACAACATTAAGAAGATCTACTAGACCAAAGAGATCAGCAATTCCTAATGATTATGTTGTGTATCTGCAAGAATCTGACAATAACATTGGAGCCGAAAATGATCCCGAGTCCTTTTCACAAGCCATGAATTGCAAAGAATTAGAATTATGGTACGATGCCATGAAGGAAGAGATGAATTCTATAAAGAGTAACGAAGTCTGGGATCTTGTTGAGTTGCCTAATGGTGCAAAAGCCATTGGATGTAAATGGGTCTTTAAGATAAAGAAAGACTCATGGGAAACATTGAGAGATACAAGGCTAGACTTGTTGCTAAGGGATTCACTCAGAAAGAAGGAATCGATTACACGGAGACTTTCTCTCCTGTATCTAAGAAAGATTCCTTGTGTGTTATTATGGCATTAGTAGCCCATTTCGACTTAGAGTTGCAACAAATGGATGTGAAAACGACATTTCTCAATGAAGATCTAGAGGAGGAGGTTTACATGAAACAACCTGAAGGATTCCCCTCTAGTGATGGTGAGCAATTGGTTTGCAAGCTCAAGAAATCCTTATACGGTTTAAAACAAGCATCCCGCCAATGGTATTTGAAATTCCATAAGGTAATTTCTTCTTTTGGTTTTGTAGAAAACATTATGGATCAGTGTATATACCTAAAAGTTAGTGGGAGTAAAATTTGTTTTCTTGTTTTATATGTGGATGACATTTTGCTAGCAACCAATGATAAGGGTTTGCTGCATAAGGTGAAACAATTCCTCTCTAAAAATTTCGATATGAAAGATATGGGTGAGGCATCTTTTGTCATTGGCATTAAGATCCATAGAGATAGATTTCGAGGCATCGTGGGTTTGTCTCAGGAAACCTATATTAATAAAATTTTAGAGAGATTTCGGATGAAGGATTGTTCACCAAGTATAGCTCCCATTGTGAAGGATGATAGGTTCAATTTGAACCAATGCCCGAAGAACGACTTTGAAAGGGAACAAATGAAGAACATTCCATATGTTTCTGCTGTCGGAAGCCTAATGTATGCTCTGGTTTGCACAAGACCTGACATTGCATTTGTTGTGGGAATGTTGGGACGATATCAGAGTAATCCAGGTATAGACCACTGGAGAGCTGCAAAGAAAGTAATGAGGTACCTTTAAGGAACCAAAAACTACATGCTTATGTATAAACGGACAGACAATTTGGAAGTAATTGGCTACTCAGATTCTGACTTTGCTGGATGTGTTGATTCACGCAAATCAACATCAGCATACATTTTTATGATGGCCGGTGGAGCTGTATCATGGAGGAGTGCCAAGCAGACCTTGATTGCCACTTCCACTATGGAAGCCGAGTTCGTCTCCTGCTTTGAGGCTACTTTACATGGTGTATGGCTTAAGAGTTTCATTTCTGGGCTTAGAATTATGGATTCTATCTCTAAGCCATTGAGAATGTATTGCGACAATTTAGCTGCTGTTTTTATGGCTAAAAATAACAAAAGTGGGAGTCGAAATAAACACATCGACATTAAGTATTTATCTATAAGGGAACATGTTAAAGAAAAGAAAGTGGTCATTGAGCACGTCAACACTGAGTTGATGATCGCTGATCCTTTGACTAAGGGCATGCCACCATTTAAATTCAAGGATCATGTATTGAATATGGGACTTGGTTCCATTATGTAGTTTCTCATTGTATGGACAATGTTATTTTAATGAAATTCTTAATTATTGTGATGTTTTTCTCATACTTATGTGCACCATAATTTAATTTGAGAGAATTCATCTGTGTAGGACCAAGAATAAACATAAGGTTTACTCATTAAGAAATTGTTGCCACATAAATTATAATAGAAATAAATACACAGTAATACATGGAAGGTAATACTCGTCATAAGAGGACTTATCGCCATGATTCATGTATCTATTACTTAATACAGATTATCAATAGGTTTTAAGATGAGACATTAAGATTGGAAGTATGGACCAAGTGGGAGAATGTAAGCTTACTTAACGGCATTCAAACGGCTCCTTCGGAAACCAACTACCATTGGCTCATTCGGAAACCAACCGAAGGTAACTAATTTCTTGTTGAGAGCTCCTGGAGTGGTCCATAACTCCCTCAATGGTTCTCTACCATGATCTGTGGAACACTTGACACATAGCCAACAGAAGCTTGATGGAAGCTAGGCTATAAATACTTCTGTTTGGTCCCCAAGCTTACGGACTCAATCCCCTTTAGTTTTACACCATCAGATAGAGTAAGAAGAAGCTTGGAAGTGCCAGACGGTTGAGAGATTATTTTGGGTGATCTTTTAGGGAGGCATTTGCAAGACTGTCACATATCCTCCAATTCTCTGTTTTTTTGGCCTATCAAATGGAACAAAGGACTCTGTTTTGATTTGGGCAACGGCCTTAATCTCCTCAAAAACCTTCGCAGCCATTTCACTGATATAAGCCCCGTGATCTAGAATTGAATTGCCAAATCACAATAAGCCAAGTGAGAAGTGGACTGCCTCAAGCACAGCAAAATCCAACATCAGAGTGTCAGTAGCATCAATGACTGGATGTATGTTTTCTTGGTCATCAAGTTTTTATGATTCTTTTCCAGTATTTATTCCGCATTGAAAGAATCGTTATGATAATTTACAATCCAACCCTACACGTCTCCAATAACGCTAAAACTTACCATGAGAACATGCTACTCTCCATTTCTCATAAATAAACTTATGATTTAGTATATTAAAGTGATTTCAAAATGCTACATGGATGAAGATGGAATAAAAGAAAAGAAAAATCAAATCTTGAAAGTGTAACTTTTCCTTCAAATTTTTGCATTCTATAAAAAAAGTTCGCAATTACATTACAACTTCACTGGCCCAATTATCAACAAGGTCCGTCAATTTCTCCTAATTTTCTTGAGATTATTTTTAGCACCACCCGTTCATGTGACCGTCAGGGTTGGGGCTCTAAGAAGCATAAGGGTTTGATGGATGTAACCACGAGGTTTGGGGCTTTAAGACAGTTTAGGTTTAGGGTTTGAAGGGCTAGGGTTCTACATGGAAAGCACGACAAAACTATATATTAGAGGGGTTTCATTCATTTATTCATTGAAGTTTCATGCATCGGACTGCGTTAGTATATTGGTTATGGTGTTTATGATATGCTTGGGTGAGGCGGGTCTGTTTTGTAGTCACTGTGATGAATCTTCTGTTCCAAAGCAGCCTTGGCTCTGTGATGGAAATACAACCCTCTAAGAAGTTCTGAGTGATTTCTTGTTGATCGTTTCATAAATCTGTTGTATATATTCTCTTATTCATGTGATATTTTAGGGCTAAAGATGCTATTTCGAAGAAGGTTGCATTGTTATGATGTTTTGAGTGAGTGCTATGATTTGTATTTTCTTTTTATGTTTGATTTTTAGTGTTTCATCGCTGGTCAATATGACGAAACAGTAAAATCTGTCAATCCACTGAATATTCCATGATGTGGTTTATAATCCCAACAGGTTCTGATTGACCAATGCATGGACAGTTCAAATACTGAATATGTTTATTTAGTTTCAAAATTACTGTATGTTTGTTATTGAATATGTTTTCGCTTACGATTGGGGGTTAATAATTTCATTAGCAATTTGTTTTTACGATTGGGGAGCCAGTATTTTGTTCATGTGCAAAATCTAGCATACCCAAGTGTGCAAGAATTTGCTTTTCATAGCTCTTAGTATGACTTCTTCATGATAATATTTTTCAGATTTCTTTAATAGTCTGTAAAAGACAATCACAAGTGGTAAACATGTTAGATCCCAGAAAACTAACTACCACTTGAAGTGATCATAGTTGTATTTTCCAGGAAACTAACTACCAAATTTAATGTGTTAATAAATAAATATTTTTTATGCTATAAAATAGTAAATTATTTGGTGGCACTGGGAAGTGAACATAGTATTTAGGATGATGCTGATGATGTGGTGCAGCAGAGAGATTTGTATAACTTCGTGATTGTATTAATCGTCTCTGTTGGCCGTATGATCGTTCCAGTTTAGACTCTTGAGAATTTTAGTATAGCTATAAATTTATCCATTACTGTGAGTTTTTATTTTACATCCGCTGTTTTTTCATGTCAGCTGTGAGATATTGCATTATTTCACTATTCTTATAATCTCGAATAGGCCATTATTATTATTATTATTATTGGTTGAGGTCACTTCTCTTATGATTATATTGCTAAGAAAAATGTTATGTTTCAATAGAAGTGTACAGGTGCATGTGATTTGTTATACCCCATTTCTCAGCTTTGTCTTCCAGACAGTTGGGAAGGGCAACTTTTAGAAGTATGCTTATTGATAGTTAAGAAAATGTTATATTTCAATAGACGTGTACAGGTACATGTGATTTGTTATACCCCATTTCTCAGCTTTGGATTGGAAGACAGCTTCTAGAAGTATGTCCAGCTGCCAAAATAGGGTCCAACCAGTGCTATTAAAAGCCCGTGAAGAGTTGATACAATTTATAATCATCCCAAAAACATTAACAAAAGTATGCTAATGTGGATAGAACCTAAAAGTATGCTATGTCAGCCGAAAGGCCATCATTCTTTACTAATATGCTCCCTGTATATATGATTGAAAGCGGTCTTCTTGAAATTAAGAAGTAGTTTACCCAATTTATCTTGCAGTTTAAGATCCAGAAGCTACTGTTTAAAAACCAATTGTTGTTTATTCCGTTCCCGTTGATTAAAAATCAGCACCGACTGAAGCAGCATTTACTAGAGCTTTCTTTATAGCAGAAGTCGAGGCAGCAGCAAAGAATAAAAACGTAGAAAGTTGTTCTCAGCGGTAGATGTACCAGGGGTAGTAGGCCCAGAATAAAGTAGTTGAACCAGCATTTTAATAAGCAGTCGAAGGAGCATAATTCCCAATAGTTCGAGTGTTAGAACTCGCACCAGTCGAAGAAACAGCATTATCAGGATTATATCCAATATAGTTTCCAAGAGCAGTTGAACCAACAGCATCTCCATGAGCTGTTGAAGTGGCATTCTTATTATCAGCAATTAAGAAGTCATCCTTTTGATCTGAAAGGAGAGGGCAATGCTGTGAAAATGAGAGTGACCTTTGGTCCAATTAATTATGAATATAGTATCACCAAAGATATGTACCAAAGATCTGTATGACTTATATTTATATCAAGTGCAAATTTGTGTGGGTGGTATAGAGCCCATATAATTCAACATCAATTGTGAGTATAGCATCACCAAAGATCTGTATGACCTATATTCACATCAGGTGCAAACTTCTGTGGGTAGTATAAAGCATATAATTCACCATTGTTATTAGTACCCGAGTCTTGATTGACCTTGAAATGGTGTTACCAAAGATCTGTATGACCTATATTCACATGAGGTGCAAACTTCTGTGGGTAGTATAGAGCATATAATTCACCATTGTTACTAGTACCCGAAGTCTTGATTGACCTTGAAATGATGTCACCAAAGATCTGTATGACTTATATTTACATCAAGTGCAAAAAGTTGTTCCAGCATTCTCAGCAGTAGATGTACCAGGGGTAGTAGGCCCAGAATAAAGTAGTTGAACCAGCATTTTAATAAGCAGTCGAAGGAGCATAATTCCCAATAGTTCCAGTGTTAGAACCCGCACCAGTTGAAGGAACAGCATTATCAGGATTATTTCCAATATAGTTTCCAAGAGCAGTTGAACCAACAGCATCTCCATAAGCTGTTGAAGTGGCATTCTTATTATCAGCAATTAAGAAGTCATCCTTTTGATCTGAAAGGAGAGGGCGATGCTGTGAAAATGAGAGTGACCTTTGGTCCAATTAATTATGAATATAGTATCACCAAAGATATGTACCAAAGATCTGTATGACTTATATTTATATCAAGTGCAAATTTGTGTGGGTAGTATAGAGCCCGTATAATTCAACATCAATTGTGAGTATAGCATCACCAAAGATCTGTATGACCTATATTCACATCAGGTGCATCACCAAAGATCTGTATGACCTGGTGCAAACTTCTGTGGGTAGTATAAAGCATATAATTCACCATTGTTATTAGTACCCGAGTCTTGATTGACCTTGAAATGGTGTTACCAATATTCACATCAGGTGCAAACTATTGTGGGTAGTATAGAGCATATAATTCACCATTATTTCTAGTACCCCAAGTCTTGATTGACCTTGAAATGGTGTTACCAAAGATCTTATGACTTATATTTACATCAAGTGCAAACTTATCTGGTAGTATAGAGCATATAATTCACCATCAATTGTGATTATAGCGTCACCAAAGATTTGTATGACCTATATTCACATCAGGTGCAAAATTCTGTGGATTGTATAGAGTACATAATTCACCCGTGTCTTGATTGACCTTGGAGTGGTGCTCATCCAGGTTACCATAGTAAATATCAAACCCCACTCCCGTAGTTGGACCAGAATCTTGGTAGGGATCATCAAAGTAAGCCCATGCTAAAAGAATTATCAATATGTATCTTTTTCAAAATCTGTATTATCAATATGTATCTCTTTCAAAATCTTGGGTCTCTTTGAAGGAGCAACAATTGAGATGTAAGATAGAAGAGGCCAAATCTAAGCAGCAATTAAAGACCTTGTTTTCTCCAATCCAGCCCCTAGAGTGCACTCTAACCCCATTGCGTAAGTTCCTTTTTTCAAACCTAATAAAAATAAGAATTGAAATAAGTTACCTCGACAAAGTGGTATGAGATTAAGGAAGTTTACTAAAATGATCCAAACTTGAACTATATAAGAGCAATGCAAAAACAAATGATCACACAAATTCTAGGGCCCACTTTACCTCTTCTTTGCAATTGATCCGAAGTTGACTCTTCAACTCTTCCATATTAGTAATTTGGCCTTTATTGGATCTTTGACTTTCCAAAGCTCGTGCTCAGAGAGGAATATCCTTCTTTTGTTAATTTGGTGTGATGTAGAACACCCATGGGCACATTTGTCTCCGTAGAGTTCAGGTAACATGACTAGCCACTTGGTTAAGCATTGATTTGCCACGAGTCCTCAAGTGATTGATAATATCACAAGGAAGATATTTTTAAGACAACTCATAATTGATCCATTCCCACTTCGGCTTTTGTTCCATTCCCAACATTCAAAACAAGGTATGGTCCCACAATACGAAAAACAAGTGTCAAAGCTCTCTCTTGATTGAAAACATTTTGTATGCTTTCTCTCCCTTCTATTCCAATCTAGAATAATACTAAGCTCAATATACTTCTTAACAAGGATTTTTTTTGCTAAATTGAGGCCGAAGAGGTGAATGTTTTTAATATCCTAGCCCCCTAGCTTTTTAGGAACATTCAATCCAACTTATGCCATCTAACCTAATGCCAGCCTTTGTATTCATGATTACCTTGCAACATAAAATTGAAGCAGAGCTTCCTAATCTTTTCCATAAAATTGAAGCGGAGCTTCCTAATCTTTTCCAAAATCCCCTTGGTATGTAAGCTAAGCTATGCAAGTACATAGCGATAGCTTTGAGTACCATGCAAGTACACAGGGATAGCTTTGAGTGCCAATTTAATTAAGTTGTCTTTCCACTTTGTTAATCAACAAAGCTAGGCAATTTCTAGATAATTGTTGGGCTTGAGAATAAAACTTAGAATATTTGATGCCACCATCTAACCATCTAGGCTAGGATGTTGAAAATTGAAATGTGTATAAAAGGAAGTAGTTTCTTGAATGTGAAGAATACTATTGATAATGTGCCCATCTCTTGTTGCTTTAACAAAATAAAAGTAAATCATCTATAAATAGTAGATATGTGAAAAGGAAGAGATGGTGGCAATTGACAACCTTCTTGTATAGTAGATATGATACACAACCCATAATCCATCTAACTAGAGATAGGGAGGAACCCAAATGAATGAGTAACAAATGCAAAAGCATCCCACCATACTAGGGAGAAACCCAAATGAATGAGTAACAAATGCAAAAGCATGCACCATACTTTGCCATGCTTTTTGAGAGATCAAGCTTAACCACCACAAAATTAGATGATGATACATAACCTATAATCCATCTAACTAGACATAGGGAGAAACCCAAATGAACGAGTAACAAATGCAAAAGCATCCACCATACTTTGCCATGCCTTTGAGAGGTCAAGCTTAACCACCACAAAATTAGATAATGATACACAATCTATAATCTATCTAACTAGATATAGGGAGAAACCCAAATAAACGAGTAACAAATGCAAAAGCATCCACCATACTTTGCCATGCCTTTGAGATGTCAAGCTTAACCACCACAAAATTAAATGATGATACACAACCTATAATCCATCTAACTAGATGTAGGGAGAAACCCAAATGAATGAGTAACAAATGCAAAAGCATCCACCATACTTTGCCATGCCTTTGAGAGGTCAAGCTTAACCACCACAGTGGGAACTTGCTCAACTTTTAAGGAATGAAGACCCTCTTGATCTAACCTTATCACTTCATGAATTTGTCTTCCAACAAGGAATTCAAATTGCTCATTTGAGATCTAGTTAGATAGAATTGGCTTCAATCCAAATGCAATTATCTTATAAAGGGTCTTGTGCAAGCAATTATAGAGGGAAATAGGAATCACGACTATAAAGGTGCCATTAATATTTGTAGGAACCCCACCAATCCTCCTCACTTCTTCCACCACCCTTAACAAGTCCTCACCCATGAAATAAAAAAATCTATAAAATTTTGTTATCCACCCATTTGAATCTAGGCTCCTATCCTTTTTACAAGTCACAAGAACATATTCAACTTCCTCTTTGGCCACCTTCTTGTATAGTTTTTCACAATAATATATGCCCTAGTTGAAGCCTTAAAAATCTTAGGGAAATGTCAAACACCCATTATTGTCAAACTGTTACATTTACCCCATTGTGCTTAGTCATTTCCCGTATGGTGTTCTTATTCTTTTTGTATGTTGCAAATTGGTGAAAATACTTGGTATTGTTGTCCCTTGGATTTTGCTAGGTTGCATAACTTTTGAGTCTCCAATCCCTCTCCCTATCCATCAATAACTTTGCTTTTTTAGCTTCCAAAAGCTTCAAGGAGGACATGATGGTCTCACTTAGAATAAAACCATTTATGCCATTGATCATCCTCCCCAATGCCTCCTCCACCTCCCTAATTTGAGTCTTTCCTTGAAAGATTGCACCTATTGAAGTAATTCGTTTTGAACCATAAATCTATCCAAACGCTTTGAGATCCCACTATTACTGGCTAAATTGTTGGTCCATGTTGGCTTGAATTCAATAGGTTTGATATCTACTAGATATGTTGTTGCCATTTGGTTCATGAAAAATTCCCCCAAGTTGTCCACCTAAGCATTTGCTCCCAAATCTCCTCCCTATGAAGCGCAAAATTTAAGTCTCCCAACCCATTAGATTGCTTGATTTAAGACATTGCTTATTCATAAGGTTATCCAAGATTACATGTTTACCTCATCCAGACCATATAGATCAAGTAGTAGTGTAATAGTGAGCCTCAAACTCTTTAACTTGAAAGTATGTACAAAGCCTTGAATAGAATGAGAGTTTTTTAGTGTAGCATTATCATTCCACCTAGCAATAAGACCTCTTGACAGCCCTACATAATCAATAGCTAAAAAATTCTAACCTCCCAAAACCTTACTTAAATAAAAAAAGGATAACCCATGCCCATAGTTTCTTGAATAATGAGGATGTTAGGCCTATCTACTTCAATCAATCTTTTGAGAGCCAAAATCTTCATGGGACCACATTCGAAGGGGCATGACTTGCTTTAAGCCCCCCAATAATTAGTTTTTGCCTTTGCTGGTTGACTATTGAGATTGCTTTTTCTTGTGCCAACCTCAAATGAGGATTACAACCCATTGAGGGTACCTCCAAGTCCCTAATTTACTCCCAAACCCTTAATTGGACCAAGGCCTTCGAGTGGATCTCTTGGGAAGAAGGAAATAATCCCCTCCACTCGACTATAGTTTTCATCAAATCTAGTCAAAGAAATAGCCTTAAGGGAAGGGTTTGAAACCTCCTCCAAGCCCCTGAAAGGGACATGAATGTCATGAGATATTAGAGATGTAGGATATCCCAATCTAGACCTACTAGGATAGCTAGGGGATACAACATATGTAAAATTCCCCCCATCCTCTACACTTTGAGGCAAAACATTTGGATCCATCTAAGAAATGGGAGAAGAAAACATCTTACCCAGAGAATCCAAGGCATGCCTCATCGAGGACTTGGGAAGGGTTTGAAACCTCCTCCAAGCCCCTGAAAGGGACATGAATGTCACGAGATATTAGAGATGTAGGATATCCCAATCTAGACCTACTAGGATAGCTAGGGGATACAACATATGTAAAATTCCCCCCATCCTCCACACTTTGAGGCAAAACATTTGGATCCATATAAGAAATGGGAGAAGAAAACATCTTACCCAGAGAATCCAAGGCATGCCTCATCGAGGACTTGGGACTTCAATTTTGCAATTCACATGTCAGAGAGAATTTAGTCTTGGGAGATCATGATCTCGTTCCATATTAGAAGGCACCATATATTCCCAACCCCCAATAAAGAGAATAGACCAATCATTGATTTGGATAGACACATGACCAACACCATTTTGATCCACCAGATCTATATTCTTGATATGCTCTTCGGCTTGTCTCTGTCCACCAATATCCACTGAATGATGTGTTGTTGAAGGCTCCTTCCAAAGGAGCATGTTATTCTAAATAACCTCTTCTTTGCCTTTACAATGCTAAATTTGTCGATGAAACTCTATATTACAATTATAGAGAACATGTCTATATTCATGGAATCTCACACAATGGAATGGGATATGTTGATAGTCCAAGAGGTGTATATGTCTCTTCCCAATAACCAAATCAAGGGTTTCAAATAGTCCTCTATAAACATCCATTTCAACTAGAACCATGGCTATCAACCACTTCAAACTCAAAAAAGTTGTCATCCACCATGATAGATTTCCCTATAAGATCATTGATTGTTGGGATCGACCAAAACTCCATTAGCAATCCGGGAATCTTCACCCATACGGGGAATGCTCCAGTTTCTTGGACCTCACATCAAGTAATGGATGCCAAAGTTTGAGTACAAGATAGGATTTGTTAAGGAATTGTGTTTCGTTTAAGATAAGACATGCATCCTCCTTGGATTTATAGATGAATTCACAACACCGCGCGAGTGAAATGTTGACCCAAAACCCAGGATTGGATAATTTTTTTGATAAACCCAAGTATTTAAAGCCTCCATCAACACTTGATACCTTGGAAATTTTCCAATGAGTAGTACTAGATAGATCCAAGATCTAACCTATCCTTAGATCCTCCCCAACAACTAAGAAGATCTCACCACCCCAACTAGGCACCACCTTGCACCTCTTTGTTGTTTTTGATCGAGATTTAGTGCTTCTATCCAACCCTTGTAAAAGACAATGGTCCAGAGACGAATCAATGAAACCCTCACCCTGTTCCGTAAATGACTACGCACAAACCCTTAAACATGGATTAGAGATGTACAGAAGGTTAGGGTCAAGGGGATCGTTGGTAACAACAACTGACTTAGAGCTAGGTGCATTAATTGGACAAGACATGGCTTCCAACTCCCAACACATTTGAGCATTGCATGGCTTCCAATGCCCAAACCATTTGAGTAATGCATGGCTTCAAGCTCCCAACACATTTGAGTAATACATGACTTCTAGCTCCCAATACATTTGATCTAACCTCAACATTACCATCTTCACCACTCGCCAAACTCTAAGAAGTCCTATTTGAGGATTGCAGACACGAGTTGATTTCAATATTCCTGTTAGAGCCATACAATGAAGGATCGATTTGTTGTGTGGGTTCATCTTTGAGAGATTCCATAATATGTTCAACTAAAGTACAAATATTGGGAGGAGAGCTAAAAATTTGTTCTTTGGACAACATGTCCCTAGAATAATCCATCGGAGGCTCGTAGGATTCAATGTGGCCAAAATACCGATCTCGACATTGGATCTTCTTTGAAAACATTGTAGACCCCTGATTCGTCATCCATGCATTTTTTTTCTCTAATCGTCCTTGGATGAAGACCATTAATTCTCTAATCATACATCCAATTGACATATCATATCGAAAATCCTCAACAATTTCATCTTTTAACTCCAACCGAGCAATAGTTTGCAACGATAATTGGTATGTGAACCCACAATTTGGGGGAGGACTCTCCTCCCAACCAAACCCCTTAGTCAAAGATTGAGAGCTCCCTAGCCCTCAAACAATTAACCATGCCAACTCTACCTTCCAACTTGGAGCCCAAGACCCATCAATGAAAAAATGGTGTTCTTTGCTTGATATAGTGGGAGTTGGAAGCCTCCACACTAATGATCTCTTGTTGATTTTTCAACAAGTTGATTGGGTTTCAATATTTTGAAGAGAGACACCCTACTTTTTTTTTCCCATTCCTTGTTGAAATTAAATTATAGTGGTCACTCATCTTGAGATTGAAAGCCTTCTTTAGATTAGTTTATATCTTATATGCCCCTTTCGTCTTTTGGATTATTGTTTTTCAACATAGTTTTGCTCTTATACTATGGGGAAAGGTGCTTGTTATTGCCCTTGTACTTTTATGTCCTAGATTTCTTCTTAATGCTCCATCAAAACTTGAGCTTAAAAAAGTTGGAGTAGGGAAGCCTCCACACTATTTATCCCTCCTTGAAGTTTCAACAAGTTGATGGGGTTTCGATTTTTTGGAGATAGGTACCTTAGGCAATTACCTTTTTCCATTCTTCGTTGACATTTAGTGCTTCCTCATCTCGAGATTGAAAGCCTTTTGCTGATTCATTTCATAGAAAGCTCTTTAGATTAGTTTCTGTCTCTCTAATATGCCCCTTTCTTCTTTTGAAACATCATTTTCCAACAATAGTTTCACCCATGTACCCTATAGGAAAGGTGCTTGTTATTTTCTTGTGCTTCCTCACACATTTTGATGGCCCCTTGTATTCGCTTTCACATACATCTTTACATGGTAGGATGTTGTTGTGAGCTTAGTCACAAAGAGGCTATGATCTTGGCCACATTTGAATCCCAAATCTTTGCCCATATGCTATATTTTTCTTTGTTGCCTTCTTGTAACATTGTTATTTAGTAGGATATTTTGACAGTGTATTATAGACTCTTTTGTACCCAATGCACTCCATCCCATCTCACTTTGCCCTCCCACTCTCATTGTAGCAACAATCTTTCCTTGATTTTTTTTGCAAACGGGCATAGAAGAATTTTAGTTATCCATATGTCAATGGGCTTACATATTCCATTTTTCCATCCTTTGATTTTTCCAGTGCACCCCATCTCACTTCATTTTCAATATGAGGGGGCTTGCATATTGCATTTTTCCATGCTTTAATTTCCTCCTCTTTGGTGATCTAGAAGCATCCTTTGTAATTTGGCAACCTTACTTCACCATAAAAAATACATGTTTAAATTTCAATGTTCGTTAATGTATAATTATCAATTTCTAGAATTGTTTTTGTTTATTGTTGCATTTTCACATCACCGCATTTGAATCCCAAATGTTTGCCGATATGCTATATTTTTTTTGTCACCTCCTTGTAACATTGTTATTTAATAGGATATTTTGATGGTGTACTATTGAGTACCTTGTGCCCAATGCACTCCATCCCATCTCACTTTGCCCTCCCACTCTCAATGTAGCACCCGTCTTTCCTTGATTTTTTTGCAAAAGGGCATAGACGAATTTTTGTTATCCATATGTCAATGGGCTTACGTATTCCATTTTTTCGTCCTTTGATCTTTCCAGTGCACCCCATCTCACTTCATCCTCTATATCAGGGGGCTTGCTTATTCCATTTTTCCATGCTCTAATTTCCTCTCGTTTGGTGATCTAGAAGCATCCTTTGTACATTGACAATCTAACTTCACCATAAAAAATACATGTTTAAATTTAGTGTTTGTTCATGTTTAATTATCAATTTCTAGAATTGTCTTTTTGTTGTTGCATTTTCACATCATTGAATTCACATGAGCCCAACCTCATTGCCTCCCTTACTAGACAAAACAAACAAACACGTGAAATTACTTTTGTTGGATTTTACATGCCTAGGCTTGAAAGGATAAATTAGATGAAAAATTCCTTTAAAGGGACAACTCTCTTAGAGAGACAACATTGCTTGGAGAAAATGTTGGACACAACCCTCTCTTAGAGAAAATGTTGGGCACAACCCTTTCTTAGAGAAAGACAACATTGCTTGGAGAAAATGTTGGACACAACCCTCTCTTAGAGAAAGACAACATTACTTGAAGGAGAAAACATTGAGTGCTACATGAGGAAATTGTTGGGAATGCTAGGGAGAGAAATGTTGATTTCCTAAGAAAAGGGACAATGATTTTGTTGGAAAAAGAGGATAGATTGTTAAGCAATTGAGTAGAATTAGTAGAAACCAGAATCATTGGAGGAAGATTGTTAAGATTGCTAAACTTCTCGATAATGGTGATAAATTTCTTGTTTTCTTGATAGATGGATCTTAGACAACTTTAGATCAAATTTTGAGATTTATAAAGAAAAAAGGGTTTTTTTAAATGCCTCTCTTATTTTGACTTGTAAGCACTATAACACATTAAGAGTGAATTCTTCTTGAATAGGAATTAGGGTTTTTTCCTTAAAAAAAACAACAAAAGGTGCCTTTATGTAAGTTAAATTGCTAATGAAATTAATAGAACTATCCATATATATGGTTGTGTTTCTATTGTTTTGGTGGTTGCATATTTTGCTTTCACATTAGTATTTATTATGTTGCATCAATTGGTATTAGAGCAAGAATTACTATGGTGAGGACAACCCCAATAAGGCCTGTTGTCAGGTAGAGTTGTCAATGGTGATAAGTCAAGTCCAACATTGGGACTAGGTAGATTTGTTCAAATCTACAACAAGAAAGTTGCAATAAAACACAAAAATAAATTAAGCTTGCTACATAGGGGAGTCATGTGACTTGGGTAAGGACATATAGAAGCACAAAATACATTATAGATATGTTGAGAGAAATTAACACAAGGTTGGATGCCATAGAAACAGACCAATCAAGGGAATTATAATGGGATTAAATGATGAGTGACGATGAAGGGGAACAAGAACCCCTAGAAGAGTGATAATCATGCCACTAGAATGCAAAGATAGAATGAATACACCTATGTTTTCCGAGAGTTAAATCCATAAAACTAGTTGATCAGATTGGGGAGATTGAGAAGCTATTTGAATTCAAGTAGGTTGAGGATCCTTGACAAGTGTGATTTGTATACACCAACTTGAAGAGCCATTCATTGTTATGGTAGGATAAGTTGTAGTTGGATGGACAAACGAAAGGAAAAAAAGAAGATTCATATTTAGGATCAGATGGTGGCAATTCTAAAAGGTAAATTCTTACATGTGGATTATTTACTAAATTTACTTAAGAGGTCGCAAAATTTAAAGCATATGGAGATGTTGATAAGGCACTACATGGGAGGGTTTTATCGGCTATCCAAAATATGTTGATAAGGCACTACATGGGACAACCTTGGATTTATTCTTAGGGGTATGTGAATAGATTGTGGTATGTCATTCAAGATGATTTCATTGTGGTAATTTCTCTATCGATAGTTAAGGCTTATCATATCCTTGAGGGTTGAAGCGAAAATGGCTAGGAAACATCATAGTTTGAGGGAAAAGAGGCCATGTTGCTAGAAGATGACAAGTAAGAGAGAATAAAGGAAGACACTATTACCAACAATGTGGACTTGTGCATAGATAATTCAATGCTAATAGAGGAAATAGTTTAGTGAGAGGAAGAGCCAAAGGGGGTGGGTGTTAGAATATGAGGATAACTTGATGTAGTAAAGTCAAATTTTATGTGAAATAGGCAAATTAAAAGTAAGATGTAATTAGGGTTTTAAGACGTGTCACTTTTATATGTCGATTACAAAACTTGAGCACTATAAAAGAGACAAGGATCATGTATTAACTTGATTGAAACTTATATTGAATGCCATTTTTTGAATCCACTATTAGGGTTTCATCCTATTTAATGTTTTGCGCATGCTTTATTGATCTATCAATTCAATACAATAACCTCAATTTTCATGGTTCACTCATTGCCAATTCATTAATTGTCATTGTCATTCATTACTAATTGTTACATGGTATCAAAGTAGGATATTCCTTTTTGATTGAAAGGTGAAGAGGGCCATCTAGCTACCAAGTGAGAGGACTATGAGATAGAGACAAATCACATATCAAGGAATATCCCCTATGTCTATTTGATGACTCGTCTAGTCACTATTTAAAGGAAGTTGCCACTATCTATTGAAGGAAAACCATCATGATATGTACAGTCGTTGTGTTAGAACTATATGTATTATGATAGGAACACCATGCATTATGGTAGGGGAAATACCTACCAATTGGAGAAGGATAAGTATAAACTATATTCTCTGAAAGTTGGAAAGGTGATGTTGTGTCCAATGTTGGTGCGTGGATGATGAAAAGGCACATGAGAGTGAGTGTAAAAAACATGAGTGTGTGAGTATTGTCACGTTGAAAAGTAAAAAGAGATGTAATGATAAAGAGGTTGTGGAGTAGTGGGTAATGATTTGCAAAGGAGAGTACAAGGGTAGGGTGCAAAAGCAAAATTGTAATAGTTTGTTGCAAGTGTAACATGAAGTGTGAACTGAAGAAAACAACAAAATGTAGCAAATATTGTGGCCATGAAACATGTTGCAGAGAGGAAGCGAAACACTAAAAATAAGGGGAAGAGTAAATATGAGAAGGATTTGAAGAAAGAACCAATGGTAGACAGTGTAGGCATATGACTTTGAAGGAGAAATTATGGATCCACGAGTAAAAATTGGTAGGTGATGAAGGCCAACTTGTAATTTCTATCCACCAACTTTATAAGTAGATCATCCACTTTCATGTACTAGGAGAGTCTAATATAGGGGCATCCTTGGACCATTAGTGATCTAACATAACCATTAATAATCACATGTTTAAATCCCAACTTTTGTTCGTGTTTAATTATCAATTTCTAGAAATATTTTTGTTTGTTGTTGCATTTTCTCATCTCTGCATGAATCACATGAGCCCAACCTCACTACATTCATTGCTAGAGATCGACTCTCAACCACTTCCACCTTTCAAAGTGTTGGTTCATACTGATATTGGACAAAAACACATCAAGTTGTTATCATAAATTTAATGCTTGATGTGCCACTCAAAGGTACTCTAGACAAAACAAAGAGGCATCAAATTGATTATGGAATCTAGGGTTATGAAAGGAGAAATTAGATTCCTTTAAAGGGATGACATTATCTTAGAGAAAGACAACATATATTGAAGTAGTAAATGCCAAGCACTACAAACAAGGAAATGATTGGGAATGTAAGGGAAATCGCTCGTGGGGAAAGGTGACATAAACAACTAGACAACGAGAAAATCATGATTTCCTTATAAGAGAGGGACACCAAATTCATTAGAGAAAAAGATTGTATCGTTGGGTAGTTTATCCTCAATTTTTGGGTAATGCAATCATTGGAGGAATAGGAATGAATTCTTAAGTAATTGAGAAAGTGATCTACCTCAACAAAGGAGAAA
Organism: Larix kaempferi; assembly: GCA_027924585.1. NCBI lineage: Eukaryota > Viridiplantae > Streptophyta > Pinopsida > Pinales > Pinaceae > Larix > Larix kaempferi. The sequence goes on from BSBM01001540.1 coordinate 4,378,881, forward strand.
TTGTTGTGGCAAACATAAAGGAATGTTTTCCTCTTATGTTTTCCAACATGGGTATTTTATCTATTGTGTTAGTTGCATGGAGGGTGGATTTGTAGTTGGGAAGTCTCTTTTGTGGCCTTGTAACAATGAGACCTCATGGAGTTTCCATGTATGTAAGTTAATTTGTTGATGAAATCAATAAAATAATCCTCATATACGTTTGTGTTTTTTATTTATATTTTTGGTGGTTGCATATGTTGGTTTGTGTGTTCACTTTTACATTAGCATTCTGCATTATGGTGTGATTCAATGGTTTTTATTGTCTGCATCCCTTGTTTTCTATCCATATGAATATGTCTCAAGATCTCCTTCAGATTTGACAACATAATCTAGAGATTGATATTCTGGAGCCTTGGTCCATCATCCACTTTACAACAAGAAAAGAATCCCTGAAAATCTACAAGTGAGAAGTGTTCTTCACCAAGGCCACCTTCAATAGAGCACACAGTGCCAAGTGTTCAAGCCCATTGTTTGTGCTTTAGCCCACACTAGCCAAGAAGTGGATCCAATGATGCTCTTGTAAGAATAATGCACCTCCTATGCCTGCGTTCCTCCCCTTGACAACCTCTGTCAAAGAAATCCCATGGGTGAGTCTTATTAAGTATCTCCCTAACAATACAATCCTTCATGAGGTTGCCATGTGACTTATAAAATCATGCAAGTGAGATTATTGTGGAGGAGGATTGTGGTTCCCAACCATAAAAAAAAGTGTGTATTAAGTGCTAGCCAGACGCCCCAACAAAGTAGGAAAGGAACAACTCTAAAATCATGTAATCACATCATTGAAACCATGCTCGCATGCCTTCTTCCACAACCCCGCCCTACCAAACATCCCTACATTCCATCCATTGTTCCAAATCCTTCAAGACTTGAATAGTGAAAGGGCAATCAACAAAAATGTGAGTAACAATTTTACCAACACGCCAACACAAATAACAAATGCTAGGCCATTCTTTTATTTTTCTGAAAATTGTCCCAAGATGAAATCTTGTCCATTAAAACAAACCATAATATATATATATATATATATATATATATATATAGTTTATTAGTAGTTGATATTTAAAGAAGTGAATAAGATTTTATAAACATGTTTGGTGATGATGATTATTGTTAATATTACATAACTTTATTAGATTTCCAATAAATCTAATAAAGCTTTGTAATATTAACAATAATCATCATCACCAAACATGTTTATAAAATCTTATTCACTTCTTTAAATATCAACTACTTATAAACTATATAACAACCCTCTCACTTCTTTAAATATATCAACTATTTATAAAGTATTATAATTTGAGATAGATAGCTTTCCATTAGCGAGCAGTGGTAGGGCAATTGGCATTTGTAGAGTTTAAGTTACCACGTGTCACTTGTTCAATTCCCTGTAGGTTAGGGGTTGAAAGTGGGAGCCACCCATAAGGGAATTAAACTGACCCATGGGACGTCCAAGTTTGTCCTCATCTTCGTACAAACTTGGTGATAAAATCATCCGGGTGGGCACATCGTTCTTCCATTCAACATTGGGGTGGCCAGCACCTAGGTTATGGATCAAGATCCATCCTTCGGATATGGGGATTTCTAATTGAAAAAAAAAGAAAATAGCTTTCCATTGTTAAAAAATGAAAAATAATTCACCCACATTAAGGTGCATAGATTATGATAGATTATGATTAGCTAGTTAGACAATTATTTTGCACAAGCCTTTTTATATGAAGGGTCCCAAACGTGGGCAGTTGTGGTTTTATGAAGAATTAGGGTTTTAAAGCGTGTTTGACATTGGAAAGAGGAGAAAGGTGCGCAGTTGTGATTTTATGAAGAATTAGGGTTTTAAAGGCTAGGGTTTGACATTGAAAAGAGGAGAAAGGTTTATATATGAGGGGTTTAGTTGTGTTATTGCATTAATCAGTTCTTTATAGAATTTGGATCTTTTAATTTGCGTGGCGGCCGACCATTCAAGGTTTGGTGCATCATTTGTGTTAGACGAGCTTCATTGTAGAGTCACAGTGATGAATTTCTGTTCGCGGCCATTCTAGGTTTGGTGCATCATTTGTGTTAGACGAGCTTCTTTTGTAGAGTCACAGTGATGAAACTTATGTTCCAAAGCAGCCTCGGTTCTGTGATGGAAATACAACCCTCTAAGAAGTTCTGAGTGATTTTTTATTATTCATTTCACATATTCACATTAGATGATTACCGGGGCAATATTTCCTTTTATGGGGTGTGCTTGTTTCGATGATGGTCGCATTCGCTATGAATTTTTGCGTGAGCTCTTTGGTGTTTTCTTATATCTATTTTTTGATATAAAGTTTAATTTATTTCTGTTATTTGGTTTTGTTTCGAGGGGGTTTGTGGTTGCTCAATATGATGAACAATCGAAATCTATCAATCTGCTGATAATCCAATGATGTGGTTTTATATCCCAATAGGTTCTGATTGACCAACGCATAAGACGGTCTATTAAATTATGGGCCTGTTCTTTGGAATTAAAATTGGATTGTATGGTTTGCAACGATACGTTCTCGTAGGATCCAGGGTTGCGGATTTGATCAAGTAAATCCGTTTATTGTTTGTTTGTTTTGTATGCTTCTACAATGTTGGGAGATTGTCTTTGTTTGTTTGTATGAATATTGAATGTGGCCAGCATTTCCAAAGTATAGGCATACGCATATCTGCAAGTTTATCAAGAGTTTTATCATGGCTTCTGCATAAGAAAGTTTCACATTAAATTAGCATTCTGTCCCAGTTGTAATGAAAAGTGATATTCGTTTCCCAAGATAACGTGGTAGGATCGTAGCGCAAGATGTTGGGGTCATTTGTCTATCAAATGCTTGGGACTAATTATGCGTATCAAATTGTAATGGGTAGGATTAATGTTTTGTTTTCAGCTCCTTGTGCAGTAACTAATGCAATTGACAAATTTTTATGTTCTTTTATGTTAGAACAGCGGAATTGTATGACAGCTGATCTGTTATTTGTGTGGAATGTTAGGTTTACATATGCAATTGTTATTAGTAATTAAGATTAATAGGTGTTATGTATTTTGTTGTTGGTTGAGAGAATATCTTAACCACTTTCTATCTAGAAAAAAAGTCTACTGCGGGGGTGCACTGGAGCGGAGGGAGGCTGCGGTGATGGCGATAACCAGATTAGGGTTTCCGAATATCTAGGGTTTGCGGTGCACTGCCGGTGGTGGAATACCCGTGCGGTCATATTACCAACTGGGATATGAGCAAGTTTTTTAATCTGTGATAATGACTGGTTGCTGCTGGCAGAGATTTTTTACACTTATCTGAAATTCCTGTGTTTTATTCGGAGGTAAATGATTGGGGTTTTTTACGGTTTCGAATCTAGCAATTTTCTGGGGATTCTCTGTTATTCGTTTTTGGTCTGAACCGTGAATGTGCCGGTCCTTGCTGGGGTTTATCATCATTCCCTGGACGTTGCCGTGGACCGACGTTTTATGCGGTTTGTGGAACTGGGTATCTACGATTTACGGGTGGGTCTTCCTGGGGTGGACCACAGGATTCTTGGGACGGACCTCTATTGACAGCTCCCGTTTCCCCTACATCACTTGTCAGGGTTTACGATTGGCAAACACCCGTTTTTCTTGGCGCTGTGCATCTGGGTTTTGACTGTTGCTTTGAGGTTGATATGGAGGGACCGGATCTCAACATGTCGGCTGGCAACAATATGAACGCCTCGGATGACATGATAGAAGAGGCTGGGCTGTTCAAATCTGACTCTTTCTTCAGGAATCAACTCCGTGGTAAACGGGCTCTAAATTCTGGTGGGCGACAGGTGGCACACAAGGGCAAAACTCCAAAGAGACATCTGGACACGGGGGTGCCACTTGGAGATGCCATGGGCTCGGACCCATCGGTCGGTAGTGGTAGGGTTTGTCCGGAGCGGGCTGGTGGTGAACGGCATGGTTCGACATCAAGAGCAAACAATAGAATGGCAGGTAAATATTTTAATAGACCTGGGGAGTCACATCTCACGGTTGGTCGAGATATTGGTTTGGAGGAAGCTGTGGAATGCAACATGACTGTTCTTGTGGGCAAGTTCTCTTACCATGCCATGAATAGGCATAACATCGTCAAATGGGTTGAAGAGACATGGAACCCCATTCTGGAATACACTCCTCAGGTGTTTGCTCTGTCATGTGGTTGGTATGGGTTTAAATTCCATGAGGAAGCACACAGTAATCGAATTCTAGCAGGGTTATGGCTCTATGGAACCGGGAGTCTTATGCTGCAAAAATGGCATACGGATTTCAATCCGGACTCGGCAACTGTTCGTCTTAGACATTTATGGGTGCTAATGCCTGGTCTTCCACTGGCATTGTGGAACCGTGGGGCTTATGAGGCCATTGGAAACCGGCTGAGTCGTTTTTTACATGTGGAAGAGGAACACCTGAATGGGTTCGATAGGCGTATGGGTAGGATGCTGGTCGAGGTTGATGTTTCCCTTGGTTTGATTGATGTTCTGCACATCAGTTGGCGTGGTCGTCAGTTGGCACAAGTTATTGATTACTGGGGCATACCCTTCCGTTGTTCAAATTGCAAAGCGGTAGGCCATCTTTGGAGACAATGTAGGGCTCCAGCTTCTTCCGGCCGTCTCAGGGAGGGGGATCCACTTTGGTCGTCCGACGATGGCAGTGATTTGGAGATGGATGCGACAGGTGTACTTGATGGTTTCTCAAACCGGGTTCTCAACCCTCTCGCACCTGGCTCGGCATTATTCCGTAAGTTGGAACTTCAGGACCCTCATCTTTTCCATTCGTTAAATGAAATGGATATATCTTTCATAAATAATTTAGATATGAATCATGGCAATAATGGTAATTATTTGGGTCGTGGTCAAAACAAGGGTTATGTTTCCACCGGTACTGATAGCACTTCAAATGACAATTCTGTATATGATGACCCGATTATTGAGTCTGAATTGATGGATAGGTTACAAAACCTTAGCCCTGGTGACCCTATTCAGATTACCTCGGTTACTCCTGAGATACCTCCCTTGGCAACTCTGTCGGTTCCCAACTCACAGGACTTGGACCGAACAGGCAATAATGTGGTCGCGGTGTTGGGGTGTGAGGCTGTGGAGAAAGATACTGTTAAAAACCCAAATGTCATCATGGTTGGGGGGATGGGGACTGATGAATTGAACCCGGTGAACATCGCCGGCGTGGACGTTTTGGTGACTGTTGGGCCCGGTGATGAACCAAAAAAAACTCCTGATGCGGGTGGGAACGCCATTCACATTCCATCATATTCCGATATGGTGAAGAAAATCCCTATCCATACTTACTTTAAGAATAGGATTGTGGACCCTGATGACAATCCTGGGGTTGGTGGGGACCCATTGGCATTGAAGGATTCCATTCCGACGGAGGGGGCTGTTAAAAACCCTACTGGGAATATACCAGAGTCTACTGGGGACATAAGCGTTTTAAGGGGGGCCCATAGGGGTGGCCTTGCACAAGATTTTTCGCCTATAAAAACTAGAAGTGCCAGAAAAAACAAGAAGGCTACTCTTGGGGAGACAGAGGTGGACCTTGATAAGACTATTTCCCCCAAATCTACTGAATCCCGGGCTCTTAGAGGAATGAAAGCCCTTGCGAGGGTTCAGAAATGATCTTTCTCTCTCTAAATATCCGGGGGGTGGGGGACCTGCCCAAGCAACTGGCCCTCAAACGAATATTAGAAATTGTTAAACCTGATCTTGTGCTCTTACAGGAAACTATGGTGAGCGGGGAAAAAGCTCGTATATTTTTTAATAAAGTCAAACCGGGATGGATGTATTGTTCTGTGGACGCGGCTGGGCTCTCTGGAGGTCTTTTGGCGGCATGGAACCCTTCGGTGTTGAGATTATCTCCAGCACATATCTCAATGGGTATTTTGCTGACTGGTAACATGAGGGGTTCGGAGCAGATCTTAAATATCATAAATTGCTATGGACCGTATTGTGATCGTGAGGCTTTCTGGAACTTGGCGGAATCTGAACATCTGCTGGCCATGGAGAACTTAATAATTGCAGGGGATCTTAATTTCACGTGGGGGGATGGGGAATTCTGGGGGACTTCGGCTAGACGAGATCCCTTGGGTCCTTTTTTCCATGATTTATTCAGGAAGTATTCTCTGATTGATGTTGCCCCGAGACCGTTGGCACCAACCTGGTCGAATGGTAGGAAAGGGGTTGAACAGATCCAGAAACGTATTGATCGTTTCCTAATATCAGAATCACTGCTAACCAAATTTCAGAACTATCGATCCTGGATGCACCAAATTAAAATTAGCGATCATCTGCCTATCATTCTTCAATTTGATGATGAACCTTTCCAGAAAACTTTTCCTTTCAAATTCAATTCCACTTGGCTTGCGGATGAGGAATACACTACGGGTGTAAGGAATTTATGGCAGCAGATGGATGTCTCTGGGGAGAGATCTGCTATGGACAAACTGGCGGTGAAACTTAAGTTGCTAAAAGACTATACTATCAAGTGGGAAAAAACTAAAAAAGCCTTGATGCGAAAAGAACTCACTGAGATTGAGATGGAAGTGGAATATCTGATGAATCGAGGGGTTGAGACTGATTTGAATACTATGGAACTTTCTAGTCTCTCCACTCTGGAGTGCAGGAAGATGAAAATTCTCTTGGTACAGGAAGAAACCTGGAGACTGAAAAGCCGGGCTACTTGGCTCAAGGCGGGTGATCTGAATACAAAATTCTTCCACCGTTATGCAGACTCCCGACGTATGCATAACTCTATCTGGGATCTGAATGACCATCAAGGCCGGCGGATACGGGGGGAGGAGAATTTGATGAATGAAGCTGTTCGACACTTCCGAGAATATTATTGTAATCCAAAAAATACCACCCTGGCAGAACAATTTAGGCTTATCAAGGAATATCCACGGATGTTCCAGGAAGAGGAGGGTGATAACATTTTCCTGGAGATCACACTGGGAGATGTGGAAAACACTCTGAATGGATTTGCTAAGGATAAATCTCCTGGACCTGATGGGTGGACGGTGGAGCTATTCAACCACTTCTTTGATATTATGGGGGAGGACCTTAGGATGGCTGTGGATGAATCTCGCAAATTGGGCATTGTCTCGGGGGCACTTAATACTACTTACCTGGCACTTATCCCGAAGACGTCACACCCGAATAGCTATGATGAATACAGACCGATTGCTCTATGTAATTTGGTCTACAAGATTATTGCCAAGATTATTGCTGATAGAATCAAACCACTTCTTTCACAACACATCTCTATGTAACAGTATGGGTTTCTTTGTGGGAGACAAATTCATGATGCTGTTGGTGTGACTCAGGAAATCTTTCATTCTATCAAACGGAGGAAAATTGAAGCACTTACACTACAACTGGATCTGGTTAAAGCTTATGATAAGGTGGATTGGAACTTTATGAGATTAATACTCATCCAGATTGGGTTACCTTGGAAGGTGATGAAATGGATAATGGCATGCATAAACTCTGTAAATTATGCTATTTTGATTAATGGACATCCCACGGATTTCTTTAAGGCTACACGGGGTCTTCGGCAGGGATGCCCTCTATCTCCTCTATTATTTTTACTGGTTATTGAAGGATTGAGTCTATCCATTCACAAGGCGCGCCGGGAAGGTCGGATCACTGGCATTAAAGTATCCAGGGAGATCTCTGTAACACATTCTTTATTTGTGGACGATGTTATGCTTTTTGGAATGGGTTTAATTGCTGAATGGATACAATATAAGATAATACTTGATCTTTTCTGCCTGGTCACTGGGATGATTATCAGCGATACTAAATCGTTCTTCCTGAAGCACTTGCTGGATGAAGATACTGAAGAGGCGATCTACAACATCCTGCCTCTGAAATTTATTGAACTGGAGGCTGGCACTAAATATCTGGGCTTCTTCATCAAACCTTCAAATTATAAGATCTATGACTGGACATGGCTTGTCAAACGCTTTGATGCGCGCATTAACCACTGGAGCTTCCGTCTTTTATCTCTGGGTGGACGGCTAACGTTGGTTAAATCTGTATTACAGAACTTGGGAGTTTATTGGTTCTCTCTCTGTAAAATCCCACGTACCATCCTAAGACTTATTAGACGGAAGGTCTTCAGTTTTTTGTGGACGGGGAATGATACTCAGGAGAAATACCACCTTGCAAAGTGGAGTGTTTTGGCACGTCCATGGCATCTGGGAGGCTGGAACATCAAGGATCTGGAATACTTTGTAATGGCCTTACATGCTAAGAGTCTGTGGCGTGTTCTCTTCAATGAATCTCTCTGGGGCAGGATCGTTCGTGCAAAATATTTGAAAAATATCCCGGTATCAAACTGGTTACGGTTGGCCTGTCCTGCTACTCTGGGAATCTCAAACATTTGGAATGGTCTTGTCAGTGCTTTCAGGGTTATTACACAGTGGATTGCATGGATGCCGGGCAATGGTCGCAATATTAAGTTGGGAACGGACCCATTCATGGGTGGTCCCTCGAAACATACACTATCATTAAACTTAAGGACTCATCTCCGTGCATATGGCTATTACACTCTGGCACATGTGGCCTGTCGGTATGTGGATGGGCATACTCAATGGGTTACGGCTGAGCAGCTGGGAATATCGGGCTCTCTGGGGAATGAATGGGAGGAATACACCCGACCGATGTATCTATCAAATATCAGATTATCTGACGAAGCCGACAGACTTATCTGGTCATGGGATGTGGCTGGAGGGATTGTCACTGCTAAACTGGCATATGACTCTATGTTTGTTGATTCCTGCTCTTCGGTGAGATGGTGGGATAAATATATTTGGAAACTCTTATTACCCCTCAAAATAAAATGCTTTGCCTGGCTTACGCTGTGCAATAAGATCTTAACCTGGGATAATTTGTGTCGCCGTGGTTTCTGCGGCCCGGGGTGTTGCATATTCTGTTGCTCACAAAGTGAATCCGTGGACCATCTATTTTCATCCTGTTGTTACATCAGGGACATCTGGAATACTATTGCTACTAAAGCAGGCATACATTATCTTTGGAATCAGGGCACTCTGAATGAAAATCTTGAACATTGGGCTCGTTTTGATGGGGGATTCCCTGAACTTCCTTATTTTATGATCTGGGAGGTTTGGAAGGCTCGAAACTTGTGTATTTTTGAAGGCAGAATCCCTTCTAGGGATGGTATCTGCTATAAAACAACTGTTGCACACAAGGAATTCATCTCTGCTCATGATACTGATTGTGGGAGAGATCCACCTGCTATTTCCCGTAGACTTGCTCCTCCTATGCTTGTTTTCCCTTGTGCTTTTTTTGATGGGGCTGCGGTGGGTTGTTGTGGGGGCGGGGGAGCCGACGCCATTCTACACCTGAACATGGATTTATCCATACATATCTGGCTGAACCTGGGGAATGGTTCCAATACTTGGAGTGAGTTATGTGCCCTGTCGCTCGTTCTATTCTGGGCGAGACTGAAATTGATCACCTCACTTGTAATCTTTGGTGACTCCCTATCTATTATCTCTTGGGCGTGTGGCATGTCATCACTCAATGTTCTGCTACTCAAACACTGGATGGATGCGACCCAAAACCTTATCCGGAATTTTGATCATCTCCACTTTCAGCATGTCTATCGGGAGGCTAATATGGAAGCTGATATGCTTTCTAAGCGTGCTCTTCTTTCTCAGGCGGGGGTCATCATGTGGCAAGAATGGCAGGCTGATTCTCTTTCTTCACAGGGTTCCTATCACCTTCATTGGCCTTGATTGTTATGATGCTATTTATGTCTGCCTGTTTGTTTTGTTTATTATGCTCTATTTATTGCGGGTATTTATCTTACTTTTCGATTAGCTATATGTGCAGATACATCTTAGAGCCTGGATCCAATTACTGGTTGGACATCTATGCTCACACTATCTTTTTTGCGGCAGATATGACCATTGATATGGCTGTTTTTTGGCATATTCTAATATGTTATATTTTATATTTGACACTCTTGGCTTCTGACAGCTGTTGCTGTAGACTTTTTTGTTATTAGTACGTGTTTATGGACTTATTGTATATGCTGTGATTTCGGGATCCGTTTCTCCACCCGGAGGGATTCTTGACTATTATTGTGGACATATGGTGCTATTTCTGGATTTTACTGTTATTATGGGTGACTCATCTGGCTATGTCTGACAAGTCCATATTACTGGATTTGTGAGCAGACATGTATGATTCTGACAGCTGGTGTTATTTACTATTTCGTATATTAATAGTAAGTTAAATTTTTCTGTGAAAAAAAAAACCACTTTCTATCTAAGAGGATATATGATCTATATAATTGAGATATTCTTTCAACTGGAATAAGTTACATCTTACAGTTGAATATTCTTTCAACTGGAATAGGTTACATCTGGTAACATCTAGTGAACTCTATATATTAGAGTTGCAGCATATTGTAAATGTTTTAGTGATTCCTAATATTAGGTGTGGAATTTGTGTGCATGTTTTAATTGTTAACTGTGTTTCTTCTTTTTCATTGTAGTTAGTTGTTTTGAACTAAGGAATGGGGAAGAGACCAAGGTAAAGAACTCTGTTCTTAACGATGGTATCAGAGCTATGTAGATCATAAAAGCAGCCTCTTTGTGGATAAGAGGAGCAGAGCCACTGCCTGAAATGAGAGAGCCATCCACTTGAATCAAAGGAAAGGCCAGAGAGAGAGAGCTATCCACTTGAGTCAAAGGAAAGGCCACAGAGAATCGTTCCACGTGGAATAGCTGCCGTCAGAGCAGCCACATGACAGAGAAACCACTGCTTGAATGATGCTGTAGGAACTGTCCAATTTCTGAAAGCTTCGTGTGAAATAGCATCAGTGGTGGTGAGCCCTGTGGTTTACAGGTAGAAGGTGGCAAGTGTACCCTATTCGAAGTGTTATCCGACGGGCTTGTGGCGATCGAGAACGAAGTCTCTCAATGTTTCTGTCGACAAGGACTTGAGCTTGCGATTTGCTTTGAACGACCGTTCTGGATGTCAACCGCCTCTTACGAGTGGTCACCATGATTATGTAGTAAGCTTAACCTGCATTAGGCATAAGCCTGGAATCTAGCTCACCAATGTCTATTTAGTTGTGTGGACCAGTAAGATTCTTCAAGTTACTCTCTATTCCATCGATCCTTTGCCTTCTGGATGTTTCCCCAAATTGGGGTTTTACCAGGTTAATATCTTGTGTAATATCTGTGTTCTATTTTTGTTCATTATTCTTGTTTATTAAGAAATTTCAGACTCAAATACCAACAAGTGGTATTAGAGCCAGAGAGAACCGCCATCCAATGGCTTCCATTCCTGTGTAAGGGAGTCCGTAGAGCCATTTTGAAGAAGAGCCACGAACTGTGTATCTATGCGTGAGCAGAGGTGTGGAGAATCCGTGGAGCGTGGAAAAGCCGAGAGGTAGCCGCTGCATCCTGTAGCCGTTTTGTGGAGAATCCTGTCAGGGAGCCCGTGCTGTGGAGGAACCCTGTGGAGTTGGTGAGCCAATCGTCTTGGAAGAGAGGAGCCATCCACCGTTAGGGAGCCGCGTGAAGCCTGTGAGAGAGCTGCAGAGGTTTGTGAGGGATCCCGTGAGGCCTGTGAGGGAGCCTGTGGAGGAGGAACCGTTTGGAATCTGCCCACGTGAAGCAGAAAGGAAGGGCCGCATCTCTCAAGGTGGAAAAAGTAGCCATTTTCAGTTCTTTGTGAATTGAGAGATGGTCCTAACTACGCCGAGCTCTGCATGTCGTTGTTGATGAAGTAGAGGCCGTGATAAGCGATATAGTTTGCTCAAGCATTCATTGAAGCTAGTTTCAGGTCTCAATTCAACAAAGATTGCCAAATAGCCAGAGTTGCAACCTATAGCGGTCCGTAGACTGTTGAGGTATAATTCTTTTTTGTTTATGGGTGTTGGAACCTTCAGAATCCACGCTAGAAGCAGCGCTTGTCACTCTTCGACTGTATTGTGACCCATAGTAGGGGTGCTTCGGCATCCCCAGGGGCTCGTGTCACTTGCGAACTCCGGCCGGGATACAGATTGGTTGGGGTAGCTTTGAAGTTCAATTCCAAATGGTTGGTGAGAAGAATCCTTTGCAGACGACTTAAATACGCGACGGGGTATTGTAAGTGGCAGAGTGGCCTTGCTGCTACGATCCACTGAGATTCAACGCTTGCACGAGGTTCTTATTGGCTTACTAATTTGAAAAAGATTCTTAAGTATTTTTCCTTTTGAAGACTGTGTTATATATAATAACAAAAACTGATGTCTAATTCTAAATTCGAAATAGAGAAGTTTAATGGCAAAAATAACTTTGAATTGTAGAAATTTAAGATGTCAGATCTGCTAGTTCAACAAGGGTTGCAAAAGGCCTTAGATGGCAAGAAAAAGCAATCCGTATCTATGACATATGATGAATGGGAGGAACTAGATGCTAGAGCACTTAGCATAATTTGGTTGTGCCTTGCGGATGATGTCTTGTTTAATATTGTTGGAGAAAAGTTAGCAGGAAGTTTATGGAGCAAATTGGAAATCCTATATATGACGAAGTCTTTGACAAACAAAATTTATTTGAAGAGGCAACTATACGGTATGAAGATGAAAGAAGGTACAAAGATTGTAGATCATTTGAATGTATATAATACTCTTATTTGCCAGTTGAGTAGTATGGATGTTAAGATTGATGATGAAGAAGGCAGTAAATCTTTTAGTTACCTTACCTGAATCTTGGGTCACGTAGTATCTTCCATTAGTCTTAGCACAACTAATATTTTGGAATTTGATAATGTGGTTGGAGCTTTGTTGTCCGAGGAGTTAAGAAATAAAGCTAGTATTGAGTCCTCTACACCATAAGCTTTGTTTGTTAGAGGTTGATCCAAAGAAAGAGGAAAAAAATCAAGAGGTTCTTCTAGATCTAAATCAAAGGGCAAAAAGAGAAAACTCAAGTGTTGGTACTACAACAAGAGTGGTCATTTCAAGGACTGTTGGAAAGACAAGAATCTGAAAAGGAAGACTCCAAATCTGAGGCAAATTCAGTTGAAATTGATTCATGTATGATTGATGAGGTTTTGTCCATTTGTAATGTTTCTGAATACAATGAAGAATGGTTGTTAGATTATGTGCTTTGCACCATGTTTGTCTTCATTAAGAATGGTTTACTTCTTATCAAACAATTAATGATGGTGTAGTTCTTTTGGGAAACAATTTTTCATGTAAGACTGTTGGGGTTGGAAGTATTAAAATTAAAATGTTTGATGGAGCTATAAGAACACTAACACATGTTAGACATGTGCCTGAATTAAAGAAAAACTTAATCTCATTGGGAGTGTTGGATTCTTGTGGTCATAAGTTTACAAGTTTAAGTGGGGTATTGAAAGTATCTAAGGGTGCTTTAGTGGTCATGAAGGCATTGAAAACAGGAAACCTTTACAAACTGGTTGGAAAAATTCAAGTTAATGGAATAACATTGGTATCTGAAGAGGCATCAAAATCCACTTGATTATGGCATCAATGTCTTGGTCATATGAGTGAGAGAGGACTAAAGGTATTAATGAATCGTAAATTACTTCCAAATCTGAAATCTTTATATTTGATGTTTTGTAGACATTGTATATTTGGGAAATAGTGTAGACAAAAATTCAAAGTAGGGATTCATGCGAGTAAAGGTGTTCTTGACTACAGTCATTTTGATGTATGGGGTCCATCTCCTACTATTTCCTACGGAGGAGCAACATATTTTGTGTTGTTTGTGGATGATTTTTCAAAAAACATTTGGGTCTATGTTTTAAAAAGAAAGGCTGATGTGTTTGATACATTCAAATGTTTTAAAATTATGGTTGAAAAAATAACTGGCAGGACAATCAAATACTTAAGAACGGATAATAGAGGTGAGTTTATTTCTTTAGAGTTTGAAAAGTATTCAAAGAAGAAGGGATCGTAAGACATAAAAAAAATGTATACACTCCTTAGCAAAATGGTGTTGCAGAATGCATGAACAAGACTTTTCTAGAGAGAGCAAGGAGCATGCTCATCGATGCTAATTTGGGTCAACAGTTGTGGGCAGAAGCAGTTTCTACTACTTGTTATTTAATAAATTGGTCACCGTCAATTGCAATAAATTGTAAAATTTCGGAAGAGGTATGGACTGGTCAACCTTGTAGTTATTCAAATTTGGAAATTTTTGGTTGTAAAGCTTATGCACTTCTAAAAATCAGCATTCTAAGTTAGACCCCAGATCAAAGAAGTGCATCTTTGTTGGTTATGATGATGTAACGAAAGGTTATAGGTTGTGGGCTACTGCTCGAAAAATCGTCATTAGCAGAGATGTAATTTTTTACGAGCCTTCTCTCATTAAATCTGAAAATGTAAAAGTTGATGTGAAACAGGAACAGGTGCCGTTAAAATAACTAGTTCAGCTGAAGTCCCCATCTTCTCATGACTCAAAGAAACAAGAAGAAGTTTTTGGTGATAAAGAAATCATAGAAGATGAAGAAAATCAGGAAATTGTGGAGACTCCACAACCTACACCAAGAAGATCTACGAGGGAGAGAAATCCTCCTAAAAGGTATACCTTTTTTGTTTCGTCTTTTGCTTTAGTTACTAATGATGGAGAACCTTCTTGTTTTTAGGAAGCCATTGATTGTGTTGGCAATGCTAAATGGAAGATGGCAATGAAAGAAGAAATGGATTCTCTGGATAAGAATGAGACATGGAACTTGGTTGAACTCCCTAAAGATAGAAAAGTTTTTGGATGTAAGTGGGTCTTCAAGTTGAAGAAAGGTGTTGATGGTAAGATTGAAAGATACAAAGCCAAGTTGGTCACGAAAGGGTATTCTCAAATGGAAGGTATTGATTATCATGAGATTTTTTCACCAGTTGTCAAGCTTGTATCTATTCGTATTGTGTTAGCACTAGTTGCAATGCTTGATTTGGAGTTAGAGCAACTAAATGTTAAAACAACATTTTTACATGGAGATTTAGATGAGGAGATTTTTATGGAACAACCAGAGGGTTTTATGTAGTATCATAAAGAAAAATTAGTTTGCAAGCTCAAAAAATCATTGTATGGCCTGAAACAATCACCCAGGCAATGGTACAAGAAGTTTGATTCTTTCATGGTTAGCCACGGTTATACTAGAAGTGAGTATGATCATTATTTGTACTTCAAAGGTTGGATGACATATTCATTAGCTTAGTATTGTATGTTGATGATATGCTTATTGTGAGTAAAAGCATGGACGAGATTGACAGGTTGAAGGCTCAAATGGCTAGGGCGTTTCGGATATGAAAGATCTTGGAGCTGCAAAACAAATTTTGGGTATTGAAATACACAAAGACAAAAGAAATGGTAAGCTTAGTTTTTCACAAGAGAAGTATGTTGAGAAAATATTTGTAAGATTCGGAATGAATAAGGTAAAACCTTTGAATGTTCCTTTGGCTTCTCATTTTAAGCTTTCTTCAGGTTTATGTCCTAGTAGTGATGAAGAAAAGGATTATCTGTCTCGTGTTCCATATGCCAATGCAATAGGATGTTTAATGTATGCGATAGTGTGTACTAGACCTGATATTTCACATGCAGTAGGTGTTGTCAGTAAATACATGGAAATCCGGGAAAAGAACATTGGAACGTAGTGAAATGGGTGCTTCGATGTCTAAGAGGCACAAGTGATTATTGTATCACCTTTAATAATAACAGTGATTATGTATGCAGTTTTGTTGATTCATATTTTGCAGGTGATTTGGACAAGAGAAGGTCTACTTCAGGTTATGTCTTTACTCTTGCAGGTGGAGCTATAAGTTGGATGTCAAAGCTTTAGGAAATAGTTGTTTTATCCACTACAGAGGCTGAATACATTGCTGCCTCACATGCTTGCAAAGAGGCAATTTGGCTGAAAGGTCTACTTGGAGAAATTGGAAGGTTGTAGAATAGTGTGCCTATTTTCTGTGATAGCCAAAGTGCTATCTATTTGGCTACAAATCCTGTTTACCATAGTAAGACCAAACATATTGATGTAAAGTATCATTTTGTAAGACAAGCCATTTGGTGAAGGTGTAGTAGATCTGAAAAAGGTTCATACTCAATAAAATTCTGTAGATATGTTTACAAAACCAGTGTTATTAGAGAAGCTACCATGGTGTGTGGCTTCTCTTGGTTTGAAAAAGAAGTGATGAGTAGTCTTGGGCAAAGGAGTAGATAATTTGTTGTCAAGGTGGAGATTGTTAAAAATATGACAACTAAATAATCCATAATGGTTTCTTGAAACTTGACTAAACCTGGATAGTTTGTCTAACCGTTGGTTGGTTGGAAGTTTCTCTAAACGGGGGCAGTTCTTGCCTCTATGTAACTTCTTACATAAATGTATTTATATGTAAATTAGAGAGTAGTACAAAATATGAGATAGTATGGATGAGAAATGCCTGGATGTAATCTCCATTATTGAAGGAATAAGACATCGATCCTTTGCCTTGTGGATGTATCCCCAAATTGGGGTTTTACCACATTAATATCTTGTGTAATATCTGCATTCTATTTTTGTTCACTATTTTCGTATATTAAGAAATTTCAGACTCAAATACCAACATAGTCTTTCAGCTGCAATCCAATTTTCACAACATCACTGGACATTATTAGCAATTGCGATGTCTCAATCTTAGTATTAGTAAAGATATGATGCCTAACTTTCAAATCTTGGATCTCTATTTTTAAACTATTGAATAACAATCCCCACATGCATATCTCATAACCTCAATGAACTATAGTTTCTTCAATTTTTAGGAAGGACAACATCACTGATTATATTTAGTGGTTCTTCAGCCTGGCTACATCTCCTTTACATCTCCTTTGATAAAGACAAGAGCACAGGCCATGTTACCCATCAGCAAAAATCTCTGACTAGAAATCTGTTCAGAAGTAGAACTTGCATCGCCATTTATCAGTTTTTAATTGTTTGTACCTTTAAGCTTCAGCCCACAACTGATGGGCTTTTTCTCCGTCATTATATGTTTCACACTTTGTAATATCTTTAGTTGTGGCTCATTGTCAAACTATGGTTGCAAATTCGTGAGCTTGAGTATACCCTTACTCGTATATGTGCGCCCTCACTTCAGATTCACTGCTTACTAATACATGGCACGGGCACCTCTGAACTGATGCGCTGATCTCTTTATTGGTCAGCAGTTCCAGCAGAAGAAGAAAACGCAGCAGTCAATAAACTTGTGCCTCTATTACAGCCTCCGATTTATGAGAGGAAGAGAGCCTCCATCATATTGAAATTGATTGCTGATAAAGAAACAGGCTGCCATATAGATCTGTCCACATACAGGAATCGTCCTACGTCATCCTTCAGATCTGAGTGCCAAGAGGCAAAAGATACTGAAGCAAGGATCACAGAAATTATATTTCATTGGAGTTATGAGATATGCATGTGGGATCACCATCCAATAGCTCAAGGGACTGAGGGGAGATCCAGGATATGGAAGTCTACCATCATATATTTATGAAGGGGTTATGAGACATTGCAAATATTAATGGTGTCCAATGATGTTGGAAAACTTTGATTACAGCTGGGAGACTATCATTGGAAAACTTGGATTACAGCTGGGAGACTATCTTTTGGTAAAGTACGGAGCAGTTTGAAAGAATCTTACTGACCAAGAATTATTTTCAAAGAGTAGCTTATTGTTATTTATGTTGTTTCTTTTTGTGTTGGATGTTGGAATGTAAGGCTTACATATGTAAATTCAAGTTGTTATTAGTAATTAAGATTAATAGATAGGTGTTGATTGAGGGAATCTCTCAACCATTTTCTATCTAAATAACAGCTGTTAAATGACAATTGAACAAGATAATAGTTTATTCTCTCAATCTCTTCCTCTCAACTGAGAATAAGTTAAATTTGATAACAAATAATGAACTCTTAGAGCTGCAGCCTATTGTAAATGTACCAGTGATTTATAATATTATGTGTCTAGAATTTGTGTGCATGTGTGAGTGTTCAATTGTGTTTCTTCTTCAATGTAATTAGCTGTTTTGATATTTTTATATTGCTAAGGAATGGGGAAGAGACCAACGTAGGCAACTCTGTGTTCTCACGGATTTCTCTTCAATTTTTCCAGGCTTTTTTAAATAGCAGATCAGTTGTTATACACTTCGCTGTTTTAACAAATTGAAATTACTGTGGCTAAAACATTAAATCACAGAAGCTGAAACTTTCTTTCCAGTGGCTGCCCTCAAAAGTTCTAAACAGGTATGATAGGCTACTAAAAACGCCCAATGCAGAATACAATTGCTGGCAGTACAAGGATACAACAAACAAACAGAATGAACACCTGAAATTGAACAGACGGTTATAACTGGAGGAAAAATTCCATATGGTTAAATACACCGGACTAGCATTAGGAAATATCTTAATCAGAAAAGATTTCAACTGTTCATAACTCAGGTAAATACCATCACCGGGTTTTACAGCGATCCTTGCACAGTTCTTGTATTTCTTATGTTTGTGTTTCGAGTTCTCCTGAATCTTCATTACCCAGGTTTCTTCTCTACTCAAAATGACTGACGGACTTCTGTTCTAGGCCGTTCCTTCACTCTGCTAATTTGTTTTTAGTTAACTGGCTCGCCTGTGACTGTTGCTGGATTTCCTTGCCCTTTAGCAGTCTGCTCTTGCTTCAGCAGTGTTTGCTACAGTCAGCTTCTCCCTCTTTTCTTTTCAGTTTCCTCCCCTGAACTCCTCTTCCCTGCTCCCTGCTCTACAATGGGAGATCCCCATCCAAGAATTCCTCTCTGAGGCAATTTTTTCAAATGGAATGTTCTTGGGTGTTCCTGGCAATATCCCTACTGAGATTTTGGCCCTGTAACAATGTTCAGATCAGCCGATTTAAGTCATGACTTTTTACCTCTTCCTTTTGGGGGCTTTCGATCCTTCGAAAGTTAAGGACTTAGGTGCGGGGAGGCTTGGAGACCTCTCTAGTGTGTGCATATTGTCAACCTTTTGCATCATAACTAACAATACTAACTTTCTACTGGAATTGATCAATCTCTTGCCCTGCTTTACTGTTACCGGAGAGATCTTCTCCTTTCCTGGGCCAGCCTTGACAAAGAATTTCTCTGTTTTACCCGCCTGCATTTTTTTGCTCACTTGAATATGGCATCCCTGTCATATTGATAAAGGGCTCGCAAAAATAATTTCACTCAGGTAAAGGGCAACATCTCTATGTTGGACTAAGAATTCAAGTGAAGTGCAAAGGTTGGAAATCCTAGGTTCCGACATCCCCTCGATGTTTTTGTTTCGTTGACTTTGCAAAATGAGTTTTGGATGCAACTTCCATTCCCAATCTTCGGAGCATCCATTCTTCTGACAATGGTTGCATTTGTTAGATTAACATCGCTATTTTGGGCAGTGTTTGCATGCCTCTTTCCTCTTGATTTATTTTGTGAGGGCTGGCATTTGGGCTTGTCAATTCAGCTTATTTTTAGCTCCCACCGAAATCAGCTTTTTCCATACTCATCAAAGGTATGTATTTCAAACCAAACTAGCCCATTTTGTAAACACTAATGCAGACTACCAGTGCACTTTGCCAACATACCAGGTTAGTATTTTGACATGTTACATTTATTTTGTATGGTTTGCTTTCTAAATTCGTAAATCTAATCTTGCACGCCCTGTCGACGTCTCTGGTGTAAAATTTGCCATTGAATTCGTTGTGTTGGGTAACACTCTTTCTTCAAAAACCGCTTACACTGATTCCAATTTGTGACCGGTTGTTGTTGGGTTCGTTGGCTTTGTTTTCTCTGCAAAATAAAATTTGAAAACTAATGAATACATTAAGTTGTTCTATGCCCACTCTGCCACAACAAATGCCCAACAAGCAGAATGCAAAAGCTGGGAGTGAAAACGAAACAAGAAACAAACCAGAGACCATAAATTGAAAAAAATTGAAAACAGAGGAATGCAATTGGAGAAAAAAAAACCAAGACTTCAAAAAAAAACCTTGAGACTATTGTTTAACTTTATCTTAATCATGAAAGATGAAAGTATATGCGATGGGTAGTTAGTTTGGCCTAGTTCAGGTGACTGAGAGTGTTATTCTCCCCACCCAGAATCAATTCTTATAAGTGACATGTTGAGCTTTTTAATAAAAATATTGTTCATTTCTTATAAGTGACATGTTGAGGTTTTTAATAAAAATATTGTTGTATAAACCTGAAAGATGAAAGTATATGCGATGGGTAGTTAGTTTGGCCTAGTTCAGGTGACTAAGAGTGTTATTCTCCCCACCCAGAATCAATTCTTATAAGTGACATGTTGAGCTTTTTAATAAAAATATTGTTCAATTCTTATAAGTGACATGTTGAGGTTTTTAATAAAAATATTGTTGTATAAACCTTAAGCTCTGAAAAATTTAATTTAACTTAAATACCATCTTCAAAATAAAGTTTCCCTGAGTACCTCTTCCCTCAAAACCATTGAACTCTACTAACTCTGCCTACATTTTAACTTGCTTTTTTGAACTCCTCTTCTTCACTGCCTTTTCTACAATGAGAGGAAACCCCCAAGATTTCCATTTGAAGCATTGATTTGAAAGTGAATGTTCTTGATAATGTGTCACTGAGCTCTTGACCGCGTCGCAATGTCGAGGTCAGCTGATGTAAATCACGACTCTGTTTCCCCTGATCAAATTACGAATCAGATCTTCCCCTTTTGGGGGTTGTTGGTCCCTCGAAAGTTCCATGACTTTGTTGCAGGAGGCTGGAAGACCTCTCCCGCACCTAGCTATTGTCGGTACTCTGCTTTGCAACTAACGACATGAATTGTCTCCTGATATTGATCAATCTCTTTGCTTGATTTGCTGATAATAGAGAGTTCTGCTTTCCCTGAGCGGCCTTGACAAGGAATTGCTTCCTGGCTTTTACCAAACTGTATATAATTTCTCTTTTAAAGAATATGGCATCCTTGTCAAATAAATTTGGGCTCCCCAAAATAATTTCCTGGCTTTTACCAAACTGTATATAATTTCTCTTTTAAAGAATATGGCATCCCTGTCAAATAAATTAGGGCTCCCTGAAATAATTTCACTCCTGTATAGAGGAACGACATCACATTCCACCTTGTGAACTTAACTCGTGGACAGTGCAAACTGAAATTTACACTTTTCAGAGGCTTTGAAGTCAACATCTCTATGTATCCATCCTAAAGGGGTACACTCTCTAACATTTCAAACTTAAATCTATACTTTTCAAACTACTTGAAGTTCACATCTCTATCTCCTTATTTTTATTCATTGAAGAATGCTAACATCTGATATTCTTGAGAATCAAGGTATGGTCAGAAATATATCCATTCAAGCATTACATAGTTAATGTCCACTTCCAAAAAGCAAGTGTCACAGTTCGAGATTTGAGCCCAAGAGAAGATAACAACATTTCTCCCAACCACCTAATCTACACTCAATTGACATCTCTATCCCTTTTTTTTATACTTGTCTCAAGATATAAGGATTTTTCACTTGCCTCATCGATGGTACATATTTCAAACAAGGCTAACTCATTTTGTAAATACCGATGCAAACCACCAATGTACTTTGCCAACATCCCAGTTGAGTTTTTGACACATTTATTTGTATGGTTTGCTTTCTGAATTCGCAAGTGTTATCTTGCACACTTTGTCATCGTCTTGGGCATAAATGTTGACACACTGCATCTGTTGTGCGAATTCATACCCCAATGGGTAAAATTGTTTCTTGAACAACTGCTTGAATTGATCCCAATCTATGACTTGTTGTTGCTCTTTCTGCGCTCTATGCCACCAAACAAAGCATGCTTACTCATCTCGAACTTGGTAAAATAAACTCTTTTGTAAAAATCATTACAACCAAAGTTGATCTCCAACTGTTTCAACTAGTTCTCAAGCTTTTCAGCATCCACAGCACCATTATATGGAATAATGTGATTTTGCTTTAACTTTGAAAGCGCTGAATATGGGCTTTTCATGTTCCGTCTCAGTTTGATGAGAATATGGAGCACAGGTTTGAATTTTATTCTTCCTCTGAGCCTTTATCTTTCCCCGTCTTTAGAAATACATCGAGACGTTGCTAACTTGCTGCATCAATTTTTCCATATAACACTCCATCCTTGATAACTGAGCTTCAAAATCATGTTCCTTTTTCTCGTGGCCTCCATGGCATTTTAAGAGTCTTTTTCAGTTTTCATTGGTCTTCTTGGATATCCAGAGGTCCTTGCAGAGGTTCTCCTCCTATAAATTCCTTCTATAAACTTCTTGTGGGTCGGAGTCATACACAGCACTCAGCAAACACCAATTTCTTCACCACGACGCAAGGGCTTGGTGCTCTGATACCAGTTGATCTGTAATTTTTTTCTGGGAACTAATTTTGAAACCGCAGTGGCCAAAACTTGAAATTACTGCCTTCAATGCCTACCTTTTAAGCAGGTGTGACAAGCAGTACGGAAATAGAAAGCAAAACTGAGTGCAGTTCTTCAACAAGAATGGACCAAAATTTGCAATGCTCCATGTTATTTTCTATTCAAAATCAATTTTGAAAACTAATGAATACACTTCCCTGTTTTGGGCAAACTACTTTGCTACAACAAATTCCAAACCAGCGTTATTTTTTAAGGGGTAACTTATTGACAAAAGACAATTCAAAACGTATTTTTGTTTTTGTTTTAAGGTAGGTACTATTTTAATATTAAATAAATCTGTTGTATTTCGCTTTAAATTATCACCATATCATATGGGAGCTTTAAATATAACTAAATATACACATTAAAAGGAGCTGTGTTTGCCCTTTTATCCATGATTTTGGATAATTCAGATTAATTTTGCCCCATGAAGAGTAGATCTAGATTGATTTGCCTTCACAAATAATAGAGTTGGATTGATTTGCCCCTTTATAGCAAGTTTGGATAAATTCGCCCCCCTAAAGCAGATTTAGATTGATTCACCCACAAACAACAATGGCTTTTTGGAAGGGATTGTTTAGATATTTGAAAATATTCACTCTTGGGAGTGTGAATATTTGAAAATATTCACAATTAGATTTTGCACATTTTAGTGGATTACTTCAGCATTTGCACGGTGGGAATTTCATTCCCAGGTAGATCTATAAGTTCCTCCCTTGCCTATGCTTTGTTTTATTTTTTCTTTTCTGGTTATGATTTTGACTACTATGCAATTATTTTGGCTATGGTTTTATGATTGCTCTTCCCTGTGATTTTTTTTGGTGAAGTTGGGAAGTTGGATAAGCAAATACACTTCATCTTGTGCCCTCCATTTTGGCATCGCTTGGCTTTAGTAAATTTGTTTAGTGTGTGGATGTGTGCTTTTTATGCTGGGTGTGATTGTATGCCTCCTCTCTAGTGAGGGAATTGCTGCCTGAGAAGGGCATGTTTGCTTTGGATTCTTATAGTATGCTTTTCTATGATTCACAAGCAAAAAGCACAATCATCGATGAATTGATGAATTAGAGAGATCCATTCAAAAGACTAGGGAATGGTAGGTATAGGTTTCAAAAGGAATTCACAATAAGTTCCGCTCCTCTCTCCCCTATGTCAACACCCTTGTTGAATTTGAACTGCTAAAATAGTTGTAATCGACATCTTTGGTTCATGAAGTATATAATGCTCATGCATTCCCTAGTAGGTTTGGAGACTTTAAGGATGTTACAAATTGTCTTTCTCCTCTAGTAGCATATTGGGGATTAGACAAATTGATGTAGCTGCTGGATGTCTTTGTAACATACCCTTCCATCATCAAATGCCGGGAAGGGAACGTTAACAACACACCGGGATTTTGACAGACTTAGCCCCAATATTTTTACTCCTAAATTCATAACAATTAAAAACTTCTATATGCAGATTCAACTCAATATAAACACAGCGGAATGAAACATAATAATACACAGACATAATGGAATGCATCAACATGTTTATCTCAAGCAAAAAGGTGATTCCATATGCAGAGATTCAATCTCATTCTCATGCTATTCACAGATTCCATATCAATTTCATTACCATGAATATTTAACATTCAGATTGAACGCGTTGCAGAACACAGAATGTATATAAATTAATTCACAAGAATACTTATCTTGAAAAGTAAATGTCCAACGACTAGCTACGTGAGGGAAACGTTCCACCCAACCATAGATCTCTATCCAGCCTATATTCTTTCAGCTGAGAGATCACCCCCGAGCTGGGTTGTGTATCCACTAAGGAAGAACTAGTTGGGCTCACTCACAGCCATGGTTTCGGTCATCAACTATGCTAAGCCAACACACCGTTGGGTTTATCAAGCATACCAGAAGATAGAGGAGGGTAATGCTAAGCCAGTGAGCTCAACCACAGAGCTACAAGCATCTCAAGTGAACTCAACAGTCAGGCACCCACATTACCTACCACATCCAACACAAGGAAGATCCCCTTCTCTGTTACACAGTCCCTCAGGCCACTCTTCCCTCCAGTGCTCTTCATGATGGGCATAGAAAAGTCCAGCTGCTACTCCTTGAGATCCTAGCCTTCACTGGGTTTATCAAGCACACCCAACCTCTGCATAGTCATTCCCCACTTGTTTTCTCACCATTCTGCTCACCAAATATCTCAAGTCCGTCACTGGTTTTCTGAGCTACAAAAACTGGGTTTTCCTATTGATTTCGGGGTAGCTCATGCTCCCACATTCGCCCCAATGTTCATACCAATGGATCCCCCATTGGATTTCACTGCCCAATACCAAATCTTGACGTTTTTGGCTTCCCAAAACGTGGGTTCTCTCAAGGTCGCGATTTCTGGTTCTCTCCCTGCTCGAAACTCGTTTTTTTGGATGGATAATGATGCTGCCCCCTTTCACCATGGAATGGGGATGAGGATGAAGCAACCTCCCATGAGGTTGAGTGACTTCTTGTACAAGAAACAGAGCTCATAACTACCCATACGAATTTCTGGGTTGCCCATGCTCCATTGAAGCCATGGGCTGAAATCTCAACCACTTCCTTACAACAGGCATAAATGTCATCTAGGGAAGTCAATGGGTTCTCATAATGACATGTGGCAGCCTAGGGTTTATACCCATAGCCCCCTCACCACTCCCTAGTGGATACACGTGGCCCCTTCTCATTCGTTGCCTCCATAGCCAGTTTTGGTATTTTATTTCAATATTAAATATTTACATCAATTTACAATATCCCATGGTTTAATAGCACGTGGGTAACAAAATATCAAGCATGTCTAGTTCAAATAAAATCCGAGCATAAACTAGTGGGGCCTTGGCCTTGAGCTCCACGCTAGGGAAACATACAACGTGTGTATACAATATTTACATTAGAAGCCAATATTTCCTAAGGGTCAAAATTGGGGTATTACAGTCTTGCACTACTTGATGCAAGAGTTTTGGTTTTTATTGTGATGATGCCTTAGTTGGTGATTGGTCAATAGATCTTCATGGTACATTGGTGCTAGTAATTATTGGATATGATCTCTCCATGGTATTATGATGTTGATGTGCTCTTCTCTTGGCATTCTTGGAGTATCTTTGCTTAGCATTTATTTAACATTGTGCTTTCATGGAATGAAAACCTATCAACATAGGGTCTCCCTAAGTTTTAAAGTGTTAATAATTGCTCCTTAATGAAGTATTGCCTATGGGATGTTTTATTAATGTGGGTATGAGGGTTTGAGGCCTCTTAGCTAGAATTCTCTAGGGGATGGTGATGCACTTCACTCATATCTCTCATGCTCATGACACATTGATGATCTTTCTATGTAGTGCCCTAAAATGGTTGGGCTTATTTGGCATCTTGATGGCATGGACTATAATTTTTAATGGAGTGCTTGGCTTATGTGGATGATTTGATGATATATGGGGTTTTTCTATTGGAGTGCTTGGTTGTTTGCATAACTTGATGATGCATGGAGTTTTTCTATTGGAGCGCTCTAGTTCACATGTTTTACTTCACAATTGAGGATGCTTTATGGTTGGTTTTCCTTGGAGGACCTTCTTGTCGAGAGCACCCTCCTCTCCAACACTGTTTGGTGGCATAACATGTTTCCCATAGAAAACCCTTGTTCTTCAGCACATGGATGGTATCTTGGCACTCTTAGTTACCTTTCCGAGTGAAATGCTCTCCTTGATCTTTTCTATTGGCATGTATTTTGATGCACGGGTTTACTTCATTACTTGGAGAAGGGTTGTCCCCTTTCCTCATGGAGTTGGTTGGCTATTGTGGCTTGCTCTTGGAGATGATGCATCTATTCTTGATTGATGGACTCTTTATTCCATGGATCTAGTTTTGCACATGTATTGATGAGTTAGCACTTGGATGTTGAGCCATTTTTTTAGAAACATCCAAGTTTTGGGAGCAGTGATATTTTGATAGAGTGTTTAGAATTGTGCCAACTCAATGCCGTTAGATGCAAAGTTGTGGGATTTTTGAAAAGTGGTTATGATTGACAATACGATAAATATTGAAGAAATTGATGCTTTCAAAATTGTTGTTTAAAGAGTTGCACCACATTTTGTCCATGCATGCCACTTGGAGGGTGTGCATTTCACTTGGATAGCCAACCTTTAGAGGCTATGTGTTGGGGTTTTTACTTGGCATTATCCCTCATTTGATGGAGACCTCTCTCTCTCTCTCTCTCGATTGGAGGCTTGTACATATGGCTTTGACCACTTTAATTTATGCATTTTGTTGGGATAGTTGGTTTATTTTGGTTTATTTAATCCCTATAGGCTAGATCTAAGATTTTTATTGATATTTTATTGTAGAAGAAAGATGAGATAAAAACCTATATATTGGTTTTCTCTCTCCTTCAAATCTCATGGTGCATTGGGGAGAAATCCTCTTGAGCTTAGTTAAATAACTTTTGGTTTCTCATGGTTGGTTGATCAAAGCACCATTGGATGGTTTTGTTGTTGTTCATGTTTCATTAATGGATGGGATCTTCAAATTTTAATGGTCTTGAGAACTAATGGAGTAAGGCATTCCTCTTTTATGTGGTGATTGTCAATTGGAAGTGTGAAGTTGTGGTATAACTCTCATTTCTTGGTTGTATGCCCACTTATCCCTTGCATGACAAGTATCCCTTCAAGATCATTTGAAAATATCTTAACTAAGTGTTTTCCCTTCAAGATCAGGGTTGGTAACTTCCAACCCTACCTCTTTTTAATCTTTCATTTTAACCTTCATATGGGCCTTGGTTGGCCTCATATTGCCCAATGGATAAGACACTAGTCTTTGGTCCATCCACTCTTTTTCCATAATTTACAAAATCATGTTGTTTTGCTAAAGCCATCTCTTCATTTCAGCTTGAACCTTATTGCATGCTCTAGTGATCCTAATTAAGGAAGCCTCCCTTGAGTTGGTGTGGTGACATTGAGCTCCCTCTTAGTTTCCATCAAAAGTACACCTTGAGCTTTAGGACTTTATCTTTTGGGTATGAGTTTGGGTGATTAACATTTTGGCATTGTTGTGAAGGATAAAGTCCATTTCTCAGAAAATTTGAAGACCATGCTTTGTGATATGTTGTGAGAGTGTTATCCTTGAAGATTTTGTTTTCACACGGTGACTCCATGAAGGGATGAAGCCTTTTTTCCTTGCATATTTTTGAAGATATTTGGTGGGTGTAGAGGTGAACACATCCATCTATCTTGAAGGATTTGAAAGTTCATCTTGGTGGCTCCACATAAGGTATATTTCAGATTTGGTTGCAACCCTATATTTTGGTTGGTTGAAAAATTTATAAATGAGTTACATGAAGCCATGGGATTTTAGTGTAGTATATGCTCCTTTGGATTTTTCAAAAATTCATTTGTATTCCAATCACACTCCATCCATTGTTGGGAAAAGGCCATTGCCACAATTTTATGGAGATCCTTATGACACTGACCATGCATCCAAACATGTTCCATTGGCTGGAGATTTTATTTCAGATTTGGATGTTTAGCTGCTAGCATGAGGATGTTGCCATGAGGTATCTGCAAGATCTTTAGAAGAAGTGCTAAGAAATGCTTCCATTCTTTGGGAAAATGAAAGATTACATCTCATGTAGGTTTTACTCGAGAACATCTTATGAAAGAACATGATGAAAAAGCCTCCCAAGCATCCATTCCGTCATCCCATGAAGACAAGGGTTTGGTCGACTACATTTCTCCTTGAAATTTTGAATTGGTTGATTTATTTTTTGATGATTTGGAGAATGATGATCTAGAAGAAAAACCCTTGCAGGGTGAGGAATTTGTAAAATTTTTTGCTCCCACATTTGATGATGATAAAGATAGCCAAGGGCATGTTATGGATGAGCATTTTCATAATTTTTTATCATGGTTATTTTCAGCCATCTATGTGCTAATAATGCAGATTTGGGGCAGCCTTATACTCTCTCTTCAATGATGAATTTGGAGCAACAATTGTAGGGTTATTTCTAACCATGTTTTTCACTCTCTAATGTAGATTTTTTTCATGATTTGGGATTGTTTTGTAATGATATTTATGCAAACGAAACATTTTGGGGGTTGGACATAATGTATTGCAGCATGGTTTTTAATGTAGAATTTTTCAGCCATCTCTTCCTTCAAATTTTGAGTATTTGCATGTGATTTTTTAGCTGGGAATGTTTATGTAAGTGCTACAAAATTGTGTGGTACACGAGAATTCTAATTGCAGAAATTTTCAGCCACCTTCCTCTTCTAGTTTCTTTCATATTTTGAATATATTATCAGCTTGAAATTGTGATTTTGATACTGAAATTTGTATGTGGCAGCAAACATTTCAATTTGAATTGGATTATAGAAATTTCCAATCATCAAAAGAGGGTTTCAAGCTCTAGATATAGAGCTAATTAAAAAAAAAGGATGGAATCTCATGCTCATCTAATTTGAAGGATAACCTTGAAGATCTTTGCAGATTTGTAGGGCCTTTAAACCCTTCTTGCTCGAGGGGAGTGATGATAATGATGGGGGGTTGATTTATGAAATTTTTAGCCATGATTATGTTAATGTTAGTCCTATGCAAGCTTGGATAGATGAGTCTTGCTTTGGTGCATGCCTTCATTGGCATAATGTTGGGATTCTTAGCCATCTTCATGAGCACATTGCAGATTTCAGCCATCATATCATGGAGATTGTAGCATTGATCCATGTAATTTTTTATGAGATCTTGTTTCAGATGATGGCTAAACATGGGGGAATAATTCTTGGCATTGATGAGATACTCAAGTAGTTGCACTGGATTTATGATTTGAGCTAGCATGCTCATTTTCACATGTTAGAGTAGGTAGATAGGAGAAAAAAATAAGCTCTTGCATGAGCATTAGAGTAGATACATCTGATTTTATGAACTCTTTGGCATTGATGGCTTGTGTTTTATTTGTAAAGCCACTTAACTTTTGGATGAGATGTGATGTTGAGGTTATCCATCTCGCCATATAGTTTTTGGTTTTAGTGGTTAGTATTAGCATGTACAACTAGAGATTTTGAGGTTCTCATGCACTGTCGTAGAATACATGTCTCCAAGTTGGAGCTAATGTTACCCCATATATCGTATGTGTCTCAACACTTGATTTTCATCTCAAAACTTGTTGAAGGTTAATGCAAGTATTGGATGCCTTTGACTTCTTGATGCTAGTTATGATTGTGATGATGCCCTAGTTGGTGATTGGTTGATGGATCCTCATCGTATATTTGTGCTAGTAGCTATTGGATATGATCTCTCCATGGTGTTTTGATGTTGATATGCTCTTCTCTTTGCATGCTTGGAGTATCTTTGCTTAGCATTTATCTAAAACTTTGTACTTTCATGGAATGAGAACCCATCAACTTAGGGTCTCCCTTAGTTTTAAAGTGTTAATATGTGCTCCTTGATGAAGTATTGCATGTGGAATATTTTATTGATGTGGTTACAAGGGTTTGAGTACTCCTATCTAGAATAAGGTATGGTGATGCACATCACTCATATCTCTCTTTCCTATGACACATCGATAATCTTTCTATGCAGGGTTAAGCTTATTTGGCATCTTGATAACATGGACTATCATTTCTAATGGAGTGCTTGGCTTATGTGGACGATTCGATGACATGTGGAGGTTTTCTCTTAGGGCACTTGGCTTGTTTGCATAACTTGATGATGTATGGAGGTTTTCTATTGGAGCGCTCTAGCTTACATGATGTACTTCACACTTGGGCATGCTCTATGGTTGGTTTTCCTTAGAGCACCCTCCTCTCCAACACATGTTTGGTGGCATTACACATGTTTATGATAGAGCACCCTTGTTCCTTATCAATGGCATCTTGGCACTATTGGTTGCCTTTGTGAGTGCAATGCTCCCCTTGATCTTGTCTCTTGGCATGTGTTTTGATGCATGGTTGTATTTCATTGCTTGGAGAAGGGGTCGTCCCCTTTCCTCATGGAGTTGGCTATTGTGGACACCTTGCTCTTGGAGTTGATGCATAATTAAACCTAAGTGAGAAAAAATATCATCTTATTTTCTACAGTGGTAACACCGCACATAGGCATCAATTTAAATTGTCATTTAAAATAGGACAATAGTGAAATGATTAATAAAAGGAACATGGATACTATAAACATTTTATAAATCCTAAATTTAATAATCAAAACTATTTTTCCAATTTTATGTGCATAAAGAACAAAATTATTACTTTCAAAACTAGAACCAATAGAACTCATACCCTCCATAATGAAACTACTCAACAATCTAACAGAAAACAATAGATTGGGATGATTGATTTTGTAAAATTTGTGATAAATATGAGATGAGGAAAGATCATAATTTTTTCTTTTTCAAATGGCCCACATTAATAATGTAATCAGAAACAATACTTCAATATTCATTTTTCTTTCTCTTTACCAAAAACACTGTGAACTTGGTAATTCCATTTTGTATTGCCCTATGTATCTTGTTATTGCAAAATCGTAATTGTAGGAGTATTGTGTTATTGTACATTAGTAATTGAAACTGAAATTTGTAAATTTGTAAGTTTGTATTTTTTGATTGTAATTTTATAATTTCGTAAATTATTTTGTAATTTTGCAAATTTGCAAATTTGCAAATTAAGTTGTAATTTGTAAATTAATTTGAAAACACAATTGCAAATTTGTAATTGTAATTTGCAAGTTGATTATAAATATGTAGTTGTAATTGTCAAATTTGTAATTTGTAATTTGTAATTTGTAAATATAATTAGTAATTTCTTATTGTAACTGTAATTGTAATTTGTAGTGAAATTGTAACAATGATTTAAATTGTAATTATAGTTGAGAATGTAATTAGCAATTTGTAATTATAATTATAACTAACATAAAAGACATCGACATAAATACATTAATAAATAAATAATTACAATGTGATCATCATCAAATCAACAACCACCACCACTATCACCTAACATCATGTAATGTACCATCATCATCATCATGAACACCTACTAAACATAAACATAATCTAATATAACCACCACACACATATAACAAACATTGCCTATCAAACATAAGCACCATCTTTCATACAAAAATAAATAGCTAACATAATCCAACATACACATCAAACATCACTTAACACACACCTGTAAACATTACCTACCATAATTTAACATATTTAAACATTATCTAACACAAATATAATAATAACATCTAACAAAACATAGGCTGCATGATTTAACATAACCATCATGCACACATCTAACAAACACCATCTAACATACACATCTATCAAGCACACCTAACAAACATATCTAGCTTGACCTAACATACACATCACCATCAACATATAAATAAACATTAACATGAAAAATAAACACACACACATATACTGTCCACCTCCAGAACCAAAGGCATCAATACCTCTTCCAACAGAGCTAGAGGCATAGACACCTCCACCAACAAATCCATAGGCATCAATACCTCTTCCTACAGAGCTAGAGGCATTGACACCTCCACCAGCAAATCCATAGGCATCCGTACCTCTGTCAAGAAACAAAGCAACATGGAGACCAGCATTGTTGATATATCCTTGATGATGTATCTCACCCGTTGCAATCATCATATTTAGAGCCTAGGAGATGGGTGGATAGTCAAGTTGATGAGGAGAAGAAGCCGATCGGTCGACCTATGGATCATGAGTTGGAGATGGTGGTGGGTTGGATAGGTGTAGAGGAGTAGATATTGGTTGGTCGTGATGGTGAGGAGGAGGAGGTGGATCATAATATGTCGAGGCTTAGTTGTCATGGTGAGAAGGAGGAGGTGGTGGAGGAGGACGGGGATCAATTCCCTCATCATATGTAGAATCGTCCTTCAGCCTCTAAGCATCTAGAAGGAAGGATGCACCGACAATATACTGCATCAAAAAACTCATATCACGAGGAACCATCCTCCATAAATCCACAAGATCAGGGTCTCGCATGATCTCTTGAACTTGTACTGAATGGACTCCCCGTCGAGCCAACAATGTGGACAACCTGTTCATCACATCTTATTGAAACCTATAATCTGACTTGCATCGTAGGTCGGGTCTAGGCAACTCAAGCTCATGTATATCCTCATCAACCTGAATGGGTGGAGGCCCCTCACCATCGAATGTGCCAATGTCTGCAAAATATATGGTACACAACAATAATTAGACAATTTCACTAAACAATTTAACAACACAATTTTAAGAAAATGTTAGAATATATTTCATTTGCATTAAGTAAGACAATATAATGAAACTAGATTAATTTAAACACAATGCTAATATTACCTCTATCATCCGGTGGCTCAACTTGGGTGAAAAAGATGTCGTGACACATGCTCTCTAATCCAACCTCACGTATGCATATGGCAGAAGTTCCAATGTATTGTCTTCTTCGCTAGATAGCATCTCCAACACCTCTGATGCGATACTACCTGGGAACTTGAGTTGGCCCCTCTTGGGAATCATCTGTCTCCACATGTGCATACACACCTCAGTCATCGACCTAGAAGGACGACGATCAAATGATGGCTTCGTGGCCGAAAACCTCTCAAAAAATAAACAAAAAATATCTGAACCAAAAGGGAAGTTCACCCTCCCATCAATTTGTGCACGGCATCAATATGGACCAAACCAAAACTGCCGCAAAAAATGGCATACCACCTAATGCATCTTGGTCTCTACACTAAATAATCTACATAAAATAAAAGAGGCAAATCAATGTGATGCCTATCAGTGGCAAGGTGCATGATGGTCGTCAACAACAGTGAGAGGCATCTAACCTCCTCTGCATCGAAAGAATAAATCCATAGTTGTCCACCGTACACCTGGAAATCAACAAGATCACTGACATGGTCATCAATATATATTTGAGAGTAAGTGAGTTGACTCTCTGTTGCAACACCATCTAGGACATCAGGGAACTAGGGAAAATCCTCCCCTCTCCTGGACAGACGAGTGATGAAGTAAATGTCCTCCTCAATGGGTTGTAACAATTGATCGAGACTAATGTGAAATGACTATCTAAGCAAGGAAGGTACGCCACCTGTGCTTAGGTGGTCAAGCACTACAGAGATGGTAAAAATTATTTTTTTAATTTGGTATTTTCTTTTTATTTAACCCTATTACAGTGCACTTGAAACTTGAATGCCCCGGGGCGGTTATTGGGAATGACCGCATCGAAAATGAAAATTAAAAATTAATCTAATCCGTGTTTTTTTTTAATTCGGTAAGTTTTTTAATTTAACCCTATTAAGGTGCACCCAAAACTCGAATGCCCCGGTGCGATTATTGAGAACAACCCCACACCAAAAATGAAAATGAAAAATAAAGAAATTAATCTAATCCAGTTCCCTCCACTATCTGTTTAGCTTACTTTGGTGCTTTCAAATCGGTTACACACCAGTGCACTTGAGTAAGTTAAACGCATTGGATGTAGAATTATACATTTTTTTTTGCTTAATGACGTTTCCCACGGAGGTTCCACATGATTTATGTCCACACCGGTGCATTCTTGTCAGGCGCACCGGTGGGTTTTGTATGTATAAAAGCGCCGAAGAAAAGCATTTGCTAAAACCTATGCCCGCTCACCTCCAGTAGCGACCTTCACTATAAATAGATATTTGGGATCTTTTTAGAGGAGCATCCACTATAACCTCCGCTATAGGGAATTTTCCTTGTAGTGGGTACACCTACCAAGCTTGCAACAAACCTACCAAGTAAGGACTTTATTCATATTAGCCAAGGACATAAAAATCCTTGATCTCAAAGAAGATCTTATCTTCCATAGGTATTTTCACCGCCATTGATTATTTCCTTGGATTCCATAATTAAACATCGCTTTATACCCTAATCTAGGAGAGTAGTCCCACAAGGATGGGTTCTTGGACCATACTAATTCATCCTTAACCTCCCTATTAGGAACATGACTTTCCTTTAGTTTTACCATATAGGCCTCCTAGTACACACCTTCCAGTGCGTCTAACTCTAGAAGATTTGTAGATTTTCATTCTTATTTCCAAATAATTGTAAGTTTGGGTATGTTGCTTGAGCCAAAATATTAATTCCCAACCCTTGGAGTGAGGCTAACATTATTAGGTAATTTGTTTGCATATTTAACATCTTCTCCATTACCTACCCTTCAAACTAATCAATGCCATAAAATCATTGTGAATGTTTTTAGAAGGGCTTCAAATACATAATTCCAATGGGCATCCTTTGATTTAAACCTCCATAAACATTTTGCTACTAAGGTTTTCCCAAAATGGTGAATATTTTTAGGGCCCCAACCCCCATGTCCTTTGGTTTAAATATTGCTTAGCATTTAATTAAGGGGATTCCTTCTTTTCCTCTTTTTCCAATCCACAAAGCTTGAAAGTTTCTTCCTTATCTTTTCCAAAGGGGATATGAGACAATGAGTGCTAATGGGTTGGACTTGCCTCTGACATAGATTTCACCAAAGTTAGTTTCCTACTCCTAGAAAGCCATTTATTGCACTATAGATTTATTATCTTTTCTACTTTTTCTATGAGCCACTTCCAATCATTAACCCCATAATCATTAGACTTTAAGAGAAACCTAAATACTTGAAACTTAATATGTTAATAGCGAAGAATCTAAAGTAGTAGCCCAATTTGATCCTCTTCCACCCCATTAAAAGAGATAAAATATTTTTGCCTTAATTTTAGTTGTTATACCATATAAATCTAAAATTTATTTTTGCTTATTTGCATCTCTCCAAGAACCATCATAGAACAATAATTCATCATCCACAAAAATCAAACGTACCAAGAAAATAGATCTTCTTAACCCGATATCTTTTAGTGTCTCGATCCTTCTAGCCTCCCATTGTTTCCCTACTAAGGCCTTCAACTATAATAAGAAATAACAACATGGACAATGGGAATCCCTTCCTTAACTTTTTTGAGGGTCTAAAAAAACTAAATGTTGATCCATTTATGAGTATTGTAAAGGATATTGAGGATAATCCAATTCACTATTGATACACAATATCCGGTTTGTACCATCATGAATCTCATGTACATCTAATCAGGGACATGCACCACAACTACCTCCAGTCGATTCTTATGACATCATTTGGGTATGGAAGGTGAGAGAGAGGGAGAGGGATTTGGTTCCTTATTTTATTTCTGATGACATTCATCATATCTTATTTAAGGTTAGCCTCCTCAAGTTTTATGAGGAGACTGATTCGCTTAGGGGGAAGACTGAGCTATTGATGGAGTTGATGCATCAATGGGATCATGATAGGAAGGCCTTCAGGGTTGGCCCTGATATTTGGTACCATCCCACAGAGGAGGATGTGTACTTCATCACATGTTTATCTAGGAGGTGGGAGGGACTTTCTCCATTTTCTTGATCTACCACTTGGTGTTGCAGCTGAGACTCAATTGATGTATGTTCAACAATTCATCAGCGATGATCATTACTCGACCCAGTGAGTTCCAGATGAGTGGGGGTCAATTGAGGCTACATGCATTTCAATTAAAGGAGGCCAAGTGCTTGAGCTTGTTTGTTACCATAATATCCCATGATCTCACCGATGGGAAATGCATTAGCTGCTATGTTATATTATGTAGAGAGTTCACTGCAAACGCCCAAGTTGATTAGGTGGGATACTATTTTTCGATGACTGTTTTTAATAGATTTAGATCACTATTGTAGCCAGTTGCAGGGGAGACAAATTCCCCCTTCGCATCAAAGTTATTTACTCTATTTTTTTAGAGGTTTCCAACGAATCAACCCACATTTGGACCTACATTTAACTACATGCCAATTAGACCTATGATTGATGTGTGTGTACGCATTTGGGGGCAAGGGTTGTCCAAGAGAGGACAACCCGAAATCATGTGTAGGGTGCCCAGTGCAAAGGTTTTGGCGATGTTACGTAGTCAAAACCCACAGTCAGTCATCTATTGTGTACAATATCCATATGTAGGGATAGAATGGAGAGGATGTGCAAACATCCAATTTACTCAGGACGAACCATTGAATATGAGAGGTAATATGATCATTATGTTTTGATTAACGTAATTGCATAATTTTTATCTTATTTAATGCACATGTAATTGATTGTAATATTTTTTTTAAAAATTGTCTAATTAATGTTGTCCACTATTTTGTAGATATTGGCACATTTGTCGGGGATCAACCACCACTGTATGATATGGAAATGGATGAGACTAATGAGCCAATTCTTGACTATAGACCTAACATGCAACAACACGGGCTAGGTCCCAGATTCTATCATTGTGTAGTGGATAGTCTTTGTCACTTGATGGCTCGACACAGGTTGGAGCATGTACGGCATCGAGAGATCACATGGGACTTTGAGCTCTCTCCCTTAAGGTCCACCCTTCCACGTGATAGGTTGATATCGATGCATCATATTGTCGATGCCCTCTGGCTCATCAACGAGTTGAGGGGTGTTCCAAAGACATCTCCACCTCCTTCATCATTCATCGATCTAGCAGTTGTTGGATCATCCAGCACTACACAAGCATCTACTTCTTATCCACCACCGTCGTCCCCTCCTATAGCAGACTCACCACCACCATCCACCAATGCACCATCCACCAATCCACTAGTCCCACCATCGCCATTCCATACTACACACTAGTACATAAAGAGTGTTTTATTACTTAAAAAATGACTAAAATCTAATCATCAACTACTATTTTTGAAGATATGGCCATTGGTCTTTTATTTACAGTCATATTTTTCTTTAATTGTAGTTATGTGCATTATGGCTATTGTAGTTATTAAAAATTTATGACTAGCAAAAAAACACTGAAAATTGTGACTAATGTTTTTAATCGTTTTTATTGGTCCTAAAAGTTATATTTATTACAACTAATGTTACGACTACAAATTTTATGACTAGCAAAAAACATTAAAAAGTGTGACAAATGTTTTTAATCACATTTGTTGGTCTTAAAAGTTCTATTTATTACAACTAACGTTGAGACTAAAATTTTTATGACTAGCAAAAAAACACTAAAAAGTGTGACTAATGTTTTTAATCATTTTTTGTAGTCTTAAAAGTTCTCTTTATTACAACTAACATTGCAACTAAAATTTTTATGACTAGCCAAAAAAGACTCAAACATGTGACTAATGTATTTAATTGTTTTTGTTAGTCTTAAATGTTTTCTCTTTATTACAATTGATATTGCAACTAAAAATATTATCATTAGTGAAACGCTTGTGACTAATGTTTATATTTATACAATTTTGGTATACATCAAATACATATTTTTACTCATTCAAAGCTATACATTACTCTTATTTTTATAATCATGAAAAATTATCTTCTACATATACTATATACCTTGAGATAAATAAGTGTTTTTTTTATTATATTACATCACTCAAAAGTAATTTCAGTTTGAAAAGAATATAACATAAAAGAAAAATAGATTTACTTAAAGAAACATGTGTCACCTTAAAATGCTCTACCATTTTTTTAACAGAAATAACTTTTCATGCTTATATATTCTCAAGAATAAATATTTTCAAATGTGGTTTACAAACCTTCTTCTGAAGCATTATTATTAATGGCAATTCAACATATAAGTCTTAATTGATGTAATATAGATACAGAGCCATAGAATACAACAATGATTTTATGTTTAGTGGGTTTCTTAATTCCTTCCCAAGAGGGCCCAAAATTCAATGGTCTCCATATTTTTCCATTGATAATTTCTTTCACATCCAATGATCTTATAATAGAATGAACCCATTGATCTTATGCCACAAAGGAGTTCCTATAGCATAAGGATATCTAGTTGTATATGGATTTCTGAAAGGGTTGGTAAGAACTTGTTGCCCCATCATTCGATCCATAGAAGCCATATGTACAACAAATGGTGGAGCAATCTTTTGTGAAGCATAAAAGGGTCATGTCTTGGTTGCATCATTGGAGAAGCCTCAAAGGGATTTGGTACCACATGACCCATATGGTTTCTAGATACCTTCCTTTTCATCACATATTCATATAAGCTATATAATGTAAGCTCATCAAGGTCGCTACCCTGTAACCAATAACATGTCAAGATGGATTGTTAACCCATACAATCAAATGTAGAAGACTTGTTTTGATACAGAAGATAAGAAGATAAGCAGCCAAAGTGACTCTACAATATATTCTTCGACTCCTAAATATGCTTCTAAAGTCAAGACAACAAGTATGGTTTTGTAAAAGCACGTCACGTGTTATGCTTGAAAGTTAAACATCTATCAAAATACAACCAAATAAACTATCTCTCAAGTTGATTTATATAGAAAGTTGGAATTACTGATTTACCTTCTACCTGCACACTAGAATTAGAGCTTGAAGTGGTAGCAAGAGATAGTTCCTAAATAGTGGCTCCATTTGGAATATCTCCAACATTGTTTAAGGTTCCATTTGAATAATTTTTTACAATTTAATACAAATGAAATGTTAACAAAGACAACTATAAATGGAAAAAACTTGGTGTGTTCAATATGCACCAATGATAAACATCTTAAGTAGTAGTAGGAACAATAACAAGTGCTAGAGCATTCTTTTCTTCGAGTGAGGAAGGATCAGGGCTAATATCATCAAATCCCTGCCATCAAACAAACATTCAAAAATGTCATTACACAATTGATTAACCAATGCTTAGAACTTCCAATCACTTCACAAACCACAACATTCACATTTGACAAAAACCACTAGAATCAACATCTTACTAAATCAAATCCATGGTCAATGTTGTATTCATGTATTATGTGGCCGCATTTTTAGAGGTAACTTACAAAGAGCATATAGTCATCTATTGGGAAACTCTAGTTATGGCATTAATTCATGCATTTGTTTAAGTGAACAGAAAATTGAAATTACTAAAGCTTACAAAGCTCGCAACTTTAGACTCTAGGGTCTAATTACTAGGCTTTAAACTTTAAAGTTTAAGAGAGCTTACAAAACTCGCAACTTTAGACTCTACGGTCTAATTACTAGGCTTTAAACTTTAAAGTTTAAGACTTGTTTAATTGTTTGACTTTAAAGTTTTGGACCTTGTGAATGTTTGATTAGTTTTAACAATGGACAATGATGATTAGACAAAATATGAATATATAATACATTGAAGCTTAAAAGCTAATCTAAATAGCTTACTTGAATTTTTTTATTTGGTTTCATAATTTGAATTTCATAACTAGTCCAAATCTATTAAGCACTCACTTGTATCAAACAAATATTAAGATGCAAATCTCTTGATGTTTAAAAGATCAAGAATAATGATGGACTTAAGCCTATGTATCTCTCTCTTTCTCTCTCTATTTATTTATTGATTAATGTTTGGTATTGTTTTTAATTTCTTTTTACATGGATGTTACTTATCTCATCCATATACATCTATATAGTGTACAATAAAAAAGAAAGTTACATAAAATAATTGTCAAAATAGATACTTTGTCTTGAAATAGTTGAAACTCAATCCCAAGCTAATATATCAGACTCGAGAAAAAAATATGTCTGTTACAGGAGTCTCAATTTAGAGGGTGGAAAACTCCAACATTGTCACGATAAAATATTACAAAGGGGATTGTAGGTTAAGGAAATGTCGGAATACATGCAAAACACTAAAGTTTTCAGAGGAGAAACTACAAAACCTTAGCATCCATGTTGTTAACTAGTTTTCTGAAAACAATATTTTTTTCTAATGAACTAGGATGGATGCTTTGGACATACCCACAACAATATAATTTATTTGCACAACAAAACCCTGTGGAGAAACATGATCACACCTGAACATAGGTAATGGAAGTGCTTATGAAAGATAGCTCATGGAATCAACATGTAAATGAACTATTGTTAGAGGTCCTCATTCGATACCCTCAAGTATCATCAATTGCATCGTAGCTCTCTGTAAGCAGTGCGATTCAAAAGATGCTTCACACTTTTCAAGTTCTTCCATAGGATCCAACATGTAAATGAACTATTGTCAGAGGTCCTCATCGGATACCCTCAAGTATCATTGGTTGCATTGTAGCTCTCTCTAAGAAGTGCAATTGAAAAGATGTTTCTCACTTTTCAAGTTCTTCCACAAGATCCGATAACTTAAGACATGATCGATCCCTTTTTCCTATTTTTCTTTCAGCTCGGTAGTGTTCTACTCATAGTAGCTCAATGCAAGTACGAATACGAATATGAATACAATTTGATATAGAAAAAATACGTAACCATAAATTCTAGTACACAAAAAAATATAGTAATAGGTTGCTTATAGATTAAAAAACATATTTTTAAAATTTTAGAAAATTTAAAAATATAAATAAACCATTCAAAATTAACATTTATTTTTCATTAAAAGAAACTAAAACATATTAAAATACATTTTAACTTTTTTGATAAAAACGATGTGAAAGTGAATATTAATATATTTCAAGTAAGTATATTATAAATTCTAAAGGAATCTAACAAAGCGAAGTGTCGATTAATTCACGATTAATAATTTAATTTACACATCATGGATTAATATAGTCACAAATGTGTGTCAGGGAGTCAAACTTTATTTAAAAATAAATAACTCTCAATTTTAGGAATGGGAAAACCCTAATCAAGATAGGAATTCATTCATGATGAATTTATTTTTATAATGGTGATTTGAACGCATGTGAATACACTGGAGAAACATGAGTAATAATACAAATATATTTCACCATTGCTCACTTTTTTTATCACCTAAAATCCATTGAGTTGCAACATTGGCCACTATTTGGATGCCTAATCGAACTGCGTATTAGTCTAACAAGGACAACATTCTGCCACGCAATAGACACCCAACTACCTATGAATAAGGACTGAATAATTCTAGCCATGAACACAATGCTATCAATATTATACAGTTAACAATACGTTGACCTGTATTTGTACTACATTGAATGTTCAACGATTTTCGTACTCCCTCCAAATTTCAATACAAGAAATTTCAATATAGCGAAATTATGCTACTATGGTTCTACTTTTTTGAATTATAATGCTTTAGGCTATTAACCAAACTTGTCCTAATCTTTGTGATATTTTTCTTAAATATAAGTTTACTAAATACTTGTTATTATAACTATCACTACATTTTCATATACTCATTACATTCACAGGACTTAAAGTATGAGTATGCATAGGTTTTTATATATTAACTTTATATTTTCCACTGAGATTGCTATAGTTGTTACCAAAAGTGCATCTGATACTATTCAGTTAAAACATGAGAAAATTGTCGCTATGGATATCAATCTTGGGTCAAGTAGAAATCCTCAAATTTCATCAAGTTCCTTCATAGTGAAAATGGAGACATGCTACACAACTACATTGGCACAAAACAAAATCCGCAACTCCGGCTAGAGACTAGAGTACTAGGTAAATTTCTTTTAATATTGTCTTTATTTTTAGTCTACATTGTTTTTCAAACATTGGTCCTTTG
This sequence comes from Larix kaempferi, assembly GCA_027924585.1. Lineage (NCBI taxonomy): Eukaryota > Viridiplantae > Streptophyta > Pinopsida > Pinales > Pinaceae > Larix > Larix kaempferi. Next base: position 4,420,891 of record BSBM01001540.1, read on the forward strand.
GTAATCCTCAAACTATGGTGTCCAAGATTTTATTATCTGATTTAGATATATTGTTTCTTGTGGTTCTTTGGTAATGCTCAAGATTTGATGTCCCACGAGTATTTTCCCGGATGTAGATATATTGCTTCGTGTGGCTTAATGTCGAGGTAACAGCGCCAAGCATGTATTGATTGTATTCAAATTCCATACCTTAGAGAGGAAGCTTGGGATTATGCCCTTGGTCAAAATACATACTTGAACAGGTGTTGAACTACTTCAGTCCATACATATATCATCATATCATTTGTTCATTGTACGAAGAATCCATATGCATTATACAATCCAGTATGTGCAATGTAATGTTTGTGCTTATACATCAAAATATAAAATAAAATTAGAAATGTAAAACATAAAATTTCATAAAAGAATACAAAGTGTTAATATGTTGAGATATAGACACACAAACTAGAATAGGGGATATCCTAAGCACCAAGAGATTTGCGTCTCATCTTATTTTATAATCCTCTTAGTGCTTATTTTCTGATCTTCTTAGTGCTTAGTAGATTCAAAATTAAGATGGATTTATGATGCTTTTATAACAATAGGCACAATGGCAACTCCATTATGATAGGGAAAATGCATATCTCATGCCATGAATTTCATGAAGATGATAAGAATCCACTTCAATTCTATAGTCCATCAATGGCCTATTCTGAAGCAGAGCATCATGCTTATATAATGTTAATTATTTCCCTACATATTTTGATTCAAGACATGTCATAAAAAAGTCAAGGCTCTATTTGGGTAGCATTCTACTTTAGTGTTAGTTTCGTTTTTTCGGTTTTGGAGCAGTTTTCACTGATATGTATTACAACATAATTTGTTTATTTCTTCATTTGTTGCTTATGTTAGGTTGGATGTCACTGTCAGGGTATTACTCTGGGATGTTATGTGAGAATTTGGTAGATTAATTTTTGCACTCCTAGAATATTCTATTGATTATATGTAAATGTGGCCCAGTTCAAGTTATTCTTCCCAACCTTAAGATTTGTATTGATGATGTATAGGTATTGTGAGCATTTCCTTTATAGTGACTAAAGTTGGCTTTCCATTAAATTTGAATGTTTGTATAAGCATGCTAGGTTGTCTGCATTTCAGGAAAGATTAATGTGATGTAAAATGTAATAAATAAAATATACATAATATTAAATACTAATAAACATATTATGAATAAATGACCAATAATTTTTTAAGGGACACATTCTTTCATGAATGGTCACCTTAAGTGCCTTTAGGAGTTATATAAATATGGAATTCTTATTCTTTTGTAATCATCATTCATATTCAATAAATATTTATCTTATCTGACATGGATTATTTTCTATTGGTCTACTCATTTGGGTAGTATTTGAGTATGAACCAAATACAAAACATAACATTGGTATCAAATCCAAGTCTTATCCGGCCTTTGGTCATCGTCTCAGAGGTTCTCTGATCTGGGTCTGTGACCATCAAATCAACCTTTGGACAAGTTCAAAATTTTTGTTAATACTCTGCCACTCTTCATACATCCTCCCAATCCAATGCATCACACTCAACCCTTTCACTGCCACCATGATCCATATCACCTCCACCTAAATCCCACACTTGTGTCTCTCTCTCTACCATGCACAACCCTCCTAGCACTCGCGCGAAATTCCATCATCACTCACCATACGCATCCTCTACCCAACTCCCCATACAGCCGCCCTCCCTCCGTCCCTAACCGGGCATAGAAACTATCCATGCCCACATACTTCACCTTCTATCGATGCTTCCTCCTACCATCCACGCCTTAGGTTCCCTACCTTCTCCCTCTACTCCACCCTCACCCCATTTCTCTCCCCACGCTTGTTGCAATCCCATTCTCCATCGTTTTTCCTTACTCTCAATTCACATCTACACACACTCCCACCATTCCAACCCTATCCCACACAGACTAGACCCACACTTGCTCTCTCCCCATGCCACATCCTACGCACTCTTCCAAATTTATTCCCTTGCGTATCCACTTCTCATGCTCCCAGTCACTGCCCACACCCTCCTCATCCATCTCCATTACCTACGATTCCCCCATTGTGCGCTCTTCACACCCACGCACAAATCCTTCCCTCACTACCTCCTTCCATTTCCATGTGATTCCCTTCACTACATACTCCATGCTTCTCGATCCATTGTTGAGTCGATTCGCATCCCTCCAATCCTCCACTCCCTTCCCAATTCACTGCTCATCTCCATGCATCTGTTCACCTCATCCATTGCACCATTGTTTTTTCTAGCACTCCTTCCCACGCCTCACCTCTTCCCACATCCTACCAGCCTTCACGCCTCTCTCTTCACCAATCTTCCCTGCCATGCCTTCCAATGCCGCTTATCTCCTCTCTTTGTGCCCTATCATCCACCCACATCATCTCCCCAATTCATAATCCACCACCCTTTTAAAACCCTAATTCAAAACCCTCCATTTTTTCCAATTCAATTTTTTTTTAATAATAATAGTACTTATTATTCATAATAATACATATTATTATTAATTCTAAAACCCTATTTTCTCCTATTTTCTCTATTTCACTATCCATCCAAAAAAATTCATCATATATTATTATTACAAATATTATATAATAATAATATTAGATTATTATTAGACCTTAATAATAATAATAATAATATTTATTTAATAATTGTTTTAATTACAATTATTATTTATAAAAGGGGAAAAGAAGACAAAATTCAAAGTCAAAGGAAGGCTTACATAAGGACCACATTGGGTGCTCCCTGCACTTTTTTTGTGTCCATTGATCACTGAAGAAAAGAATAGAAGTCGAAGACCATGGAAGCCATATTGCAGTTACAAATAAAAGAATTAGAAGCTAAACTAAGGCGTTATCGAAAGGGCAATAAAGATTTGCAAATAATGAATGAAAATTTGCAAATGGTGATTAAATTACAAGAAATGCAAATGGAATCTAAAGAACACCAAATTTCCGTAAAAAAAATATCGTATAGAAAATTTGTCCACACAAATTAACGAATTAAAGGACGAAAATGATTTCAATCACAGATTACAAAGCCAAGATATAAAGAGAGAATTTGACAAGAATAAAGCAAAAATAACACGCTTGAACAAAATCCTTAACAACAAGGATAAAGAAATTACGCAAGTTCTGGAAAAATTAGAATGCTAAGAATCATAGATCTGTTGACATCGACAACAAATAAAAGAGCTACAACAGAAAAATGATGACATTAAAAATACGCACAAGTTAGAAATCACAAAAATCAATAAAATGTTACTGAGCAATACTAAAGAAATATTTCGGCTAAGAAACCATAATAAGATCTTAGTTACAAAAATCAAGAAATTGAAAAATATTTGGAAGACAGAGCACTCTAATGAATACGTCAAAGGAAAATTTCTAGAAATGCAAGAAGAAAAACACCACTTAGAAATCATAAGGACGATCTTAAGGAACAACTTAAGAAGTCCAAAGATGATGAAAAGTTGCAAGAATAAATGATTATGAAGATTCAGAATGATAACAAGATGTTATAAAACAAATGAGAAGAAATACAAAACGAGACATCAAAATCTTCAAGAATGAAAATACAATTTGTAGAAAAAAGAACAATTACAGATCCACTTCAGATCATCGTTCAAGATGTCAACCCAGTTGAAGAAAATCATACGCGGAAGTTAAACCAAGAAGACACTACAAACATGATAAGGGAAAATAACTTGATAAGAATTCCCAATCGACATCCAAATCATAAAAGCAGATATCCTAAAAGTCGTGAACAACTAACGAAAGTTACTGATACCAGTGCAATCAAGTCTTATGATGACGATTCGTCGTGGAAAGTTATCGCTCCGCAAAAAATCAAATTAGTATGGATCAATCCTTTTACATTTCGAAAGTTGTGTTCAATACTTAGAAGTTCATATCAACATGTATCAACTACGACACAACAAAGAAAGATACAACGGTACAGGCACATGATGTAAATCTTCTTCATCAATATGCTTTGAGGACAAATCATTTTTGAAGAGAAAGGCAATGTAATAAATAAAATATACATAATATAAAATAATAATAAACATATTATATATAAATAACAATTAATTATTAAGGGACACATTCTTTCATGAATGGTCACCTTAATTGTCTTTAGGAGTTATATAAATATGGAACTCTTATTCTTTTGTAATCATCATTCATATTCAATAAATTTTTATCTTATCCGACATGGATTATTTTTTATTGGTCTACTCATTTGGGTAGTATTTGGGTGTGAACCGGATATGGAACACAACATAGAATAGATTATTTATTTTGATGCTCGACAAATTGAGTATTTGTCCAATTACCAAACAACAATTCATAGGCAGGTGCCTAAAATGGGGATTCTAACCCTTGGAGGAATAGATTTACCAAGGATAGCTATCCCTTAGATATATTGATTTTCCAACTTTGTTATCATAATGACAGATAGAACATACCTTATCTTTCTTCGATATATGAAACTATATGCCCTGTTCTCTTATCACTCACTGATTTGATTGGAGGAGAGGGTACTCTCCCTAGTAAAATTTTCTCTCAATGCTAGGGCATTATATTTTCCCACATATAGCGATAAGTTTTAATTATCAAGCAATTAGTTGCTTACACATGTCCTTTGGTTCGTTATAATTCCTGAAGACTATCTTGGTGATTTGTAGATTGTTGGAATGATAGGCAATTGAAATCTTGGTGGAAGAAGGAAGTTATGACAAATGAAGGTAGTCACAATAAGTAGAAGCAATTAAATCAATGGTGAATGAAGGGAAGAAAGGATACCTCCAAGAGGTATTAGGTACTTATGGATGAAATGTGCAGAAATTAACCCAATTGGAAGAGCAGAGACTCCACCAGGGTTTGGTGAGACTTCATTTGACTATTGGCAATAACATGTTGACATTTTCAAATTTAGTTCTTAGTGGGAATTCTAAAATTTAAAAGGTTGGATTGATATTGTTTGAAAGGAGGCTATGTGTATTTTCCATGTCCAAAAAACTTTTATTGTTAATTTATTTTTATGATTTGGAGGATACAAATAGAGTGCTTAATGGAGGACCATGGTTTTGGGGAAGATGAGGCTTGCTTATGAAACCTTGTTTCAACAACTTTTCTCTTGACATTCAAATAAAAGTTAGGCTTCTCAATCTTCCACCACATTTTTGGAAGATAGAGGATGTGTTTGGGAAATTTATTTTGGAGGAAGAAGATGATATCCCAAGGACATGCTAAAGCATAGTAATGGAAATGGGATTAATTAAGGGACGTGGTAGAAGCAGTGATTTTGCGAGATGGATTTTTTCATTGGAAACTAGTTTTAGATCATAAAAATAGTCGATTTCACTTCAAGTACCGTCACAAGTATAGTCACACACCTTCATCTTGTAAAATATTTGCGAAGGTAGAAATTTCCCAAGTGGTCAAAGTGCAAACAAGTAAATTTAATGTGAGGCATCAAATACAATCAGAGTCAGCTTAGTGGCAATTCTAAAACTTAAAACGCTAGATTGATATGGTTTGAAAGGAGGCTATGTGGTTTTTCCATGTCCAAAGAACTTTTATTGCTAATTCTTTATTTTGTATGGTTTGGGGATAAAAATAGAGTACTTAATGGAGGAACATGGTTTTGAGGAAGATGAGGCTTGTTTATGAAACCTTGATTCCCATAATTTGATCCAGCAAATTTGATCTTAACATTCCAATAAAATTTAGGCTTCTTGGAGGAACAAAATGCAAAGAAGATAGGCAATGCAATTGGGACATTTATTTTGGAGGAAGATTATGATATTGCAAGGAGATATTGAAGTAGAATAATAATGGCAGTGGGACTAAGTAAGGGAGTTGGAAAAATAAGTGACTTTGCAATATGGAGATTTCAGTGGAAAATGGTTTTGGATCATAAAAATATTTTATTCCATTTCAAGTATGGTCATAAATAGTCACACACCATTGGCTTGTAGGAAACTTGTAGAGGTAGTAGAAACTTCCCAAGTGGCCAAAGTGGAAACGAGTATTAAAAACAAATGTTACACTTCTCATCCATACTAGGTTGTATAATTTACCTACTATTATTGCAATAAAATTAAAACCTATTGTAAATTTTGGAAATAACTATCAAAATAAATAGTCTACCTTGAAATAAATGTAGAAATTTCTCAAGTGGCCAAAGTGGAAATAAGCTTTACACATAGATGTTATATATCTCATACATACTAAATTGTAGAATTCACATCACTTCTCTCACTACAAGAAAAAGAACTTATTGTAGAATTTGGAAATAACTCTTAAAATAGATACTTTGCATTGGAATAGTTCAAACACAATCCCAAGTTAATATATTATAACACTCAATAAAAAAACTTGACAAATCAAGAACAAAAGCAAGCAAAAAAATTAACATTCAAGAACAAATCAAGAAACTTAACAATGATCCAAGCAAATGATTTATAAAAACAAGAGCACAATGTGACAATGTCCCCGACATTGCCACCTGCTATTGTGAGGGAGGGAACTTATGCTACAAAAAAATGAGAAGGAGCTATTAGAAAAGGGAGGAGCCATCTGCGCAAAGTTGTGAGCAATTGAATATCCTTCTTAATGTCCATCAAATAGATTTCTTTTGTAAGAACAAGGATTATTGGAAAAGATGCAAACCATGTGCTAAGCATCCTTCATCATGATCAAAGACCCAATTTGTTATATGTTAAATATGGATACATCAATGTGGACTTGCAGAACGGTATGGCATACGTGTAAACACACAAATGAATTTATTGAAATAGGTAGAACAAACAATCTTCGCCCTGATCACTCAACCAAATTCATATTAATAATTATGCATATGCAATATATCTCTTCAAGCCATGGCTTATATAATAGTTGAACAATATCCGAAAAAAAAAACACTTGTGATGGTAATAATGCCTATGTAGTGGGCCTATGTAGTGGAAGGCCATGACTAACTTTGACAAATTGACATCCCTCCTCTTTTCAGGACTATCAACAGATGAATTCGATGTTGTCTAAAAACTAAACCAACCGCGACCTCCTCCCTTAGTTTATTTCCACACCATCTAGTGGTAATGTATCTACACTTTTTATGTTAAGTTTAAAAAGGTATTCTCAATAATCTTATGATAAATATGTGAAGGTTACAAGGTCATCATCTTTCAGCTCTTTCAAATGTCAAAAATCCATGTAGTGATTTAACAATCTGGAAAAGGAGGCTATCAAGCTCTTTAACATCTTTTAAGCAATAATATACTTAAGAGTCCTACCACAAACATTTATGGTACATATAGGCCAGACTTGAAAAATAAAAGCTACTATGTTAAGTGCACCACTACAGTTTAAGACTAATAATATGGATAAGTCTCTGCATCATTTACTTGCAGTGAAAACAAGTACAAGGAATGGAAAAAAGAACATGGAATGGAAGGCCCGACTTTTCTAGGAGACAAACACTACTGAAGTGAAAATTATCTGCCTAAGTCAGTAGGAAACATATATAGGTAAACACAAGGAAATGAATATATACCAGTCAAGCACCTTTCATCTTAAACCAATAGATAAATCACATACATGGTCAAATACTAACTCTAAAGATTGAACATACAAGTAATACTGGACGACTACACATTAGGATTTTAAAATGTGCTGAGCATTATATTGTCAAGCTTACTTGATTGCATTTTACAATTAATTTTTGTTAAGGACTTTTTACAAGAATCACTGAATTTTCTTCTTAGAATGGCCTAGAACTGTAACAGCTCTGGGTATAGACAACAATCAACTAGGAAACACATACCCTGAATAAATTTGTTCTTAAAATGGATCTGGGATAGGTATATAGAATGAATACATTTTTTTGTGAACCTCGTAATTTTAGTAAGTATGATGCCTTTCGGTATGAGAAACCATCGCTATAAATTCTAATGCAAAAGATAGAAAATAAATACCACTAAGTTGTAAACAAGAAGACAAATCCAATTTCAAAAAGAGAAGACAAATCCAATTTCAAAAAGAGCAATCAGTTGGCTGAGCATTAAATCCTACGATAGCTATAACAATCTACGACTATTAGCATAGATAGAAGCCTCTATGCAAAGCAGAAAGGTGACTAAGGTATTATATCATAACTATACATTTATGGATGAGCGGAATAAGAAGACATGGAATATATTCAACATTTGAGGTCGCTGGAGAACGTATGCACATAAAAGTTTGAAGATAAAGAGTTTCCAGGTCTTGAACATCTGAGGTCGTTTTAGAAGTTGAGGGCATATGAATGTGTGAAGCTAAAGAGCATATAGGGGTCGGCACAACAACCACAGCTTTGAGAACTATATGTTTATGGATGCACGGATTTAGATGAGCTGCCATATCTTCAACATTTGAGAATGCAGGAGAAGCTTTTGGCACGTACATGTGTAGCTGAAGGGCATACAGGGGTTGGCACACCTGACACAACTTCAAGAACTTGATGTTTCTACATGCTCGGAGTTAGAAGAGTTGCCAAGTCTTGAAAATTTGAGGTCGTTGGAGAAGTTGCGGGCACATGAATGTGTGAAGCTAAAGAGCATAGCAAAGCTTCGAGAAATATATGTTTATGGATGCTCGGAGTAGGAAGAGTTGCCAAGTCTTGAACATTTGAGGTCATTGGAGAATTTGTGGGCACATGAATGTGTGAATCTAAAGAGCATACAGGGGCTGGCACATCTGACACAAATTTGAGAACTATACATTCATGGATGCTCGGAGTTAGAAGAGCTTCCATATATTCAACATTTGAGGTCATTAGAGAAGTAGTGGGCACTTCAATGTGTGATGTTGAAGAGCATACAGGGGCTGGCACAACTGACACAACTTCGAGAAATTGATGTTTATGCATGCTCGGAGTTAGAAGAGCTTCCAGGTTTGAACATTTGAGGTCATTGGAGTAGTTAAAGGCACATGAATGTGTGAAGCCGAAGAGCATACAGGGATTGGCACAGCTAACACATGTTCAAGAACTTGGCGTTTTTGGATGCTTGGAGTTAGAAGAGTTTCCAGGTCTTGAAAATTTGAGATCGTTGGAAAATTTGTGGGCACATAAATGTGTGAATATAAAGAGCATAGAGGGGCTAGAACAACTAACACAACTTCAAGAACTATGCGTTTATGGATGCTCGGAATTAGAAGAGAATACATGGGTTGGCACAACTGACACAGCTTCAAGAACTTAATGTTTTTGCATGCTAAGAGGTAGAAGAGTTTCCAGGTCTTGAACATTTGAGTTCATTAGAGAAGTTGTGGGAACATGAATGTGTGAAAATGAAGAGCATACAGGGGTTGGAATAGCTGGCATATCTTCGAGAAGTTAGAGTTTCAAGATGCTCGGAGTTAGAATTGCTCCCAGGTCTTGAACATTTGAGGTCATTGGAGACGTTGTGGGAACATGAATGTGTGAAGCTAAATAGCATATAGGGGCCGACACAACTGACACAACTTCGAGAAATATACGTTTATGGATACTCGGAGTTAGAAGAGCTTCCATATCTTCAACATTTGAGGTCGCTAGAGAAGTTGTGGGCACATGAATGTGTGAAGATGAAGGACATACAGGGGTTGGCACAACTGACATAGCTTCAAGAACTTGACGTTTATGCATGCTCGATGTCATATCCCAAGAAAATCATCTTAAAAATATTTTATGTACTTTTATTTCTTACGAGTTAGACACATTAATGTATTTAGTGAATACTACACTATGGGTCAACTGGCATAGTGCGTGCAACGTAAAAGTTGGGTCATGATACCACAAATGGTGAAAGATGGACGATAAAATACTTCCATGTGCCAAATAGGATGATTGCATACATTGTAATGCATAGAGAGTGGAAAGTATCTAAACTTCCACGATGAGGATAACCACCAGTTATGTGGAGGCAAAGGAAAGAAGACCGAATCCAAGAATAGGCGACAAAGAGTTCTTCCTTTGAGAAGAATGTTTTCTTGGGAAGAATTGGGGGGCGGAATTTGTTTTAGGGTTAGAGGGAAAAATGAAAGAAAAAGAAGATAAATGAAATAGTGAGAATCCCCGAGGGATTGAACTAAGTGATGACGCTGGAAACTAGCACCCCTTTAAATTTGATGGGAAATCTTGTATATAAATTGTTTAAGGAGTGAAAATTGGTATCATTGTAACCTCTGTACATATAAGCTGTGATAAAATTATTTAAATCGATTTCTATATGCTAGTTGATGCATGGTTGTTTAGTTTTACAATTCGATTTCATTTCCTTCATTGTGTTGAAAAATCCGCCCTAGAATTGAACTACCTTGCCCATATTCGAGTGCTCTTCTCATTGTTCGATTTGAGTGGTCACTTGGGTTTTAGAAAAGGGATAAATTCATTGGTATGAGTTGGAATTTGGGCAACATAAGATAAGAAACCATAGTTGTATGTTATCTCACTAGTATCAGCTAAACTCTGTTAATTTGGGGATAGCAAAAATAGATTGAAGTATAGGTCTTAGGGCCTTGTTGAACCTAACCAATTTATTAGTTGTTTGCACACTAAAATATGAATAATTAAAAGAAAATAAATACAAAAAATTGGAAGTATTTTCATATCCCTGTATTTACTACTACAAAGTTTGAGAATGAAAAATGTACAATTTTTTTTACTAATAGTAACTAGATACAATCCACATAGAGGACATTTTGTCTTAGCTTGAAATAAACCAACACCAAGTAACAATGTAGGAAGAACTGTAAAATTTGGACCAATATGCAAAATATGTTATGAAGAGAGATACGTTCAGAACTAACACACTAACACATTCGAAATTTATTATTATGTGTAGCGGCATAAAGGGGATGTGTATTCTACCTTTAATACTAACTAAACCATTAATTCATTTCATACAAAGGAAAATTGCAAACATAATGGCCAATATGATTTTATAATATAAGAAAAGTTCAATACAGGAAATTGATTCATGGTTATTTTTCTATCATATAATCTATTGATTTATCAATCAACGGAGTTTAAGAGTTTCGTTTTTAATAACTTAGGACTGCTTATAAGAAAAGAGCACCGCCCAAAAGGCTTGTGCGAAGAAATTCATCTATTCCTATAAGTAAAACCTTGGTTCATTATCATCATTCAAACCCTTGTAGAAATTATGTGCAATACATTTAACTTACACGAAACCTTTTGGACTCCAGGACGCAAGCATTAGTAAGATCAACTTCACTTGTGGCAATTCACAATCGAAATTTTAATTAGTTTTTCGTGACATATTAAACCTTGCATAATAAATAGAGGAAGTTAAGGAATGCGTCCTTACAGATTTATTCCTTACACATGAACATAACTATGAAAGTATAAATATTATACTTTAGGAAGCATAGCTCCTGTGAGTTCCCAAGACCTGCAACCGGTATTAAAAAATATCATTGTCTATGAGTAATAATTACTATGATAAAACGAATTACAAAGTAAGGTTATAAGATTAAAAACCTAGCTCTATCTTTTAAATGAAAACATCTATACTATGCACCATTGCAAAAGATATTCTAGGGCGTAATTGTATATTCTTGGCACCCATAATGGGTAAAATGATAAATAAGAGAGATTACAAAGATTTGCTCAGAAGGGACTAAGAATTTAACTTGAAGTTCAGGTTTAGGAAAGGTAAAAACCTCCACGCCATGTTTAAACCTGAGAAGCAAAAAGGGGAATAAGAACCCTGAAATAGTTTAACTCGATAATTTTTAGAAATGTAATAATAAGAGTACTAATCTCAAAATAAAACTCTTACCTTTGAGATTGGTTAACAACATGCAGGATGAATCCAAAATACCACTCGTATCCAATAAAATGTGAGATTAACTGTATCGTCTCCCACTCAATTCGAGTCAATTCCTTAAAATCCGTAAGAAGTATCATTTTAATTGTTCGGGCAAACGATTTGTTTTGAAAGGAAACATCAATATTTTTTAATAACCAACAAATACTGGAAAACATGCAATTAGCGTAAATGCCAGATAAAATACATTCTTAAATTGATCATCAACTACCATACAATATTTTTTAAACAAAACCAGAAACGCAACTCAGCCCTCATCTCAAGGAGTATGTTAGGTTAAACGAACTGGGTGGCTCATTTAAACTATAAATAGTTACCTTAACATTTACGCACTATAGTGCATCCCATCATCTTTTTTTTTTTTCATCGTGAGGATTATAGCCCACACAATATCTCGATAAATGAAGAAAGGTTAATACTATTGTTTATTTATAAAGGTAAGAGTCCAGCTAAGTCTATAGGCCAAGATGCTAGGCCAGCTAGGTAAATTGTTCGATCAATATACTTGGTCGCTGATTACCTTATGTCGATTTTAACGCTTCGATCAAAACGCTTCGGGACCTTATCTACTCATTCATTCTATGGTTTACCATATGGTTTTGTGATCCTAAGCAGGAAGTAATGGAAAACCATATTCCAGGACTAGAGTATGCTCACGACCCCTTCGTTAATCTTGTGAAGTAGACTGCATTTTTTTTTGTTTTTCCATGTAACTTCATTTACAGTAGCATATATCAGCTTTGGTTTTCTTTATTGATGAATTATTACTCTTTCCTTTGTCATAGGGTTTCCTTCGCTTCATTATGAAGGGGTACTAATCTCGCGCTCAAGTAAACTCTTTGTTGCTTTGGTTTGATTAGAGATTTTTTATTTTTTTAACTATAAGAAGAGACGCTAACATTTCGGGTCCAGTAACATTTTGGACTCAATTGATTGTGCAAGATAAAAGTCGGTGGCACAAAAATTCCATGGTGACGATGGAGTTACACTCCCGGTAATATCGCCCCCCCCCCCCCCCCCCCCTCCACTTGCGTTATAATTCATGCCAGGGTTCAACTACAACCCTCCTATTACAAAGAAATTCTTGGGGCTCATTCACTTAGGTTGTTCATTCCGTGTCGACTTCCTACCATCGAACTCAGGGTTTTGTGTTTAAGTCCCTTTCAAATGCGGGACACCAATTCTAGTGATAACACAATTGGCGTGTGCCATTATTTTAGAATCGTTACATTAATGGAGTTAAAATCCACATTCCAGGTTTTATGTAGCTTGTATGAATTCTGAAGGGGTGGACGATACCCATCGACTCTCAAAGCTTCTTTTATATACTATCTGGTTGTTCGTTCTAAAGATACGTTTAGTAACATAATTATTTCAGTGTAATTATATTCAGTACATATATATATAATCTATTCATGGTGATGAAGAACCCTATCAATCATGGTCTATCTGCTTCTTTTATATCAATTTTATAAACAAATTTTTTAATAAGCTTGCTTAGATTAACAAAACTAGTTGTATTTTTGTTGAATATTAATGCAGAATGCGAACCAAGATATTCATATCATTGTTCAAAAACTTCTCACATAAAAGCATGCATGTCTTTCTGTCTTGAGTATTGTGTAAAATGTCTGTGTGTTCCACCAAGTACTTCTGGAAACACATAATTATGCCCTTGTTGTAACAACTGGAATACAAAGGAGGGTGGCCTCAAGTGCCCTTGATTCCATTCCACACTCTAAATATTTCCCTCTTATCTACATGGCCTTAGAATAATAATATTGATCATATAAATGATAATACAACGTTTTCCTAGTTTGCTTTGCCCATAGATGAGTTGATCCATACTGAATCCTTTTAGATCCTTAAATTTGTCTCTCCCGGAACATGAAAAAGTTGTCTTAATGGTGTAATGTTTATGCTAAGATTTATTTTGTCTCTGCTCAAGTTTTCAAGCTAATATTATTTAACCGGGCAATTTGGGTGAGTCCTTTTCTTTCTATTTAGCAAAAAGTGATCTGGGTTCTACATTAATTTTTGGCTTCAATAGTTGGTTATTTATATACCAGTGATTGATAACCATTAGATAACAAAACTACAATTACAAATATATTTCATGATAATATTAATCGGTTAACTTCGAAATCAATTTGCATGGATAAGGATAAATCGTGCATATTAATCTAGATAAATAAAATATAATAGTCTCATAAATATTCCTTTTATATTTGAACTCTATAACAACTATACAATAGTGGAAGGTTGAAGAAACATTGAAAGTAACATTGAAGAAACTTTATGTCCCTCGTGCTAAAAAAATACCACTCGAGATCTCTTCCGGGCATAAATGATTTCTCTGCATAGCACAAGAAATGTGAAGACAAACTTTCAACCTAAAAATTTAAGAATGTGAGAGCATCATAATTTTATTTAGGCAATTATTTAAAAGTATTTTTAATCTTTTGAAGAAATAATCAACAATATTAGTATATTTAGATGTTCATTTGTCAATAGGGTTCAAATTACTAAATTTCTAGAACTCAATTCAGAATTAACAACAAAGATCATGTAACCTACCAGGTAAGTCCCATGGCTCACACTTGTAGATATCAACCTCGGGAATAATGTCCAACTGTATCTTCCAACAATGAACTTTCCTTTCCAAATAATAAGCTACTAGTTCCTCATTCATGGGATGAAACCTAAACCCGAGAGGCAAAGACATTGGGGCCATTACAGCTAAATATGTGCCCAATTTATTGTTTTAGCCTACAAAAATGCATAAACAAATTATACACGGCAGAAGGTATGGATTCTTCAAAATATACACGGCAAAAGGTATGGATTCTTCAGAGAATTCTGGAAAGACTTCGATCAGTTCACAAAGCCTCGACATATATCTAATATATTCAAAATAATAAAGAAGAAAATGAAAACCTTGATCCTTTTTTCCTGCAAATAAACAAAACATGAGCTTATGTAGAGGCCCGATAAAAATTTAAAAGTTGTTCAACTGAAGAAAATGATGACATAACTTACCAAACTCAGCTGAAGATCCTGTTAGAAACCGATCAGGATTTAAAAATGCAAGTCGGCTGCTGATCAAGGACTTAAAATACCAGGAACTGAAAAAATCCTATATTTCAAGTCTTGACATATCAACTGATTTATTATATTGGAAACTAGATATGTCGATTCACAGGAAGAAAACTTGTTGTGCAATTGGAAATGGATGTCGAAGCACCTTATGTCATTAAATGTGTTCCATGGAGAAGTTAACCGCATAGTTTCAAGTCATGGTTGTGTCGTCAAAAATGTATTGCAGGGACAATCCGATACCTGTGATTTTTCCTTGAGCACTCTCGACACATGGGCGCACTTGACACACGTTTGAACATGTGCCACAACAAGGGAAGATTTGGGGGATTTCAAATCATTTACATCTACTAACAAGTCATACCATAAAAGAAAAACAATGTAGGCATAATAAGAGAAAGAATTCTCACTTTGAGAGGGTATGAACTTGAGGGAGGAAGTTATCTAGGTCTATACACAAGTTGGGTTAGTAAGCATTTCCATGGTCCTAACATGTAGAATACTATAGGAGAGTATATTAAAAATAAAAATAAAAGAATAATAAAACTTTTAACATTACAATTTGTATTTCTAAGACTTTTAACATTATCATATCTAATTATGTATTTAAGCATTTTGTATGGTCAATTTTCATTTCTAAGACTTATAAAAGAAGAAAGAGAAAACTTGAGAAGGAAGTTATGAGGTCTATACACAAGTTGAGCTAGTAAGACTTTCCATGGTCTTAAAATATATAATATTTTTTTCCTTGGTTTTTTTCCTTGGAAAAAGTCCGTAATTTTATTTCAAAAAGTTGATTAAAATTACATATTGCACATGTAGTAGAATCAACAAGGATCCCTACATTTTCACATATTTCTGTCCCATATAAGCAAAAACCAGCTTAGAATGAGCTGAACCAAAAAAGAAATGAGCTCGGGAACAAACCCTCATTGCACATAAAAATGGAGAAAGAAAATACTACAGAATCCATCAAAACCAAAACCCTCATCGGAGGAAGCAGAAGATCCATGTCTGTGGACAGAGCAACAGACACGGTAGACCTCCCAAACCGGCGAAAAAGCCAGCAAGCTAACCCCTGATGAAGAAGCAGCCAAGACAAACCCCAACCTCTCGGCTCGGCTCCTTCCGTGCGGCTCTGGCGGCAAGCGGCTGGCCCCCATCTTGTTGTTGAAGATCTGATTGCAAAGGTGTGCCTGACCTTGATCCTGATTTATGCATTGAAGCTGAATGCTTCGTCGCGAGCACTCATCTAGCCGACGCATTTGAAACCCTATCCAAGACGCCCAACCAGTTCTTGTATCTCCCGCTCGCATACATAGACGGCTGGATCTCATGATTGGCCGCAGAAGGAGGTGCATCGCGTGATTGAGGCGCTGTGCGAGAGAAATGATCTCCAGAGCTACGCCGCCGCTACAGGTCTGCGAGCTGTTCTCGCTCCTATCCTTGAAGTGTATAATAATAGATCTGCAATACGCGCCCTTCAAGAAGGAGCTCCACTCCATGGAGGCCGTCGTTGCAACGACAAGAAAATCCGTAGGGCTCGCTGAGACAGCGCCGCCGCATGAGGCCAGAAGCCCACTACCACGGGCATCACGCGAACAGGGCTGCTGCCACTGAAGCCACCGTTGTAGATTTCTCCGCCAGGAGAGCCGCTGAAGCCGCAGTCAAGAGAGCCATCGATGGACGCCACCGAAGGGAGATGCTGTTGGAAGTTGCTCCGCACAGCAAGGAAGGGCCGCCATTCACCACAACGCCGCCATGAATCAAGATCTCCCCTCCGTACTCGCCGCCGCTGATGCAGGATGAATGGGTCGCCGCAAAGGTCACCGTCGATTGCAATGAGCTTCAGGGGAGTCTGGCGACCAGGGACGGAGCCCTGGCCGCCACTAAACCCTAGCTTCGCCCCGCTCGGCCCGCCTCAGCGATCCAGATCTGTTAAAATATATAATATTATGAAAGAGTATATTAGAAATAAAAATAAAGAATAATAAAACTCTTAACATTATTATATTAAATTATGTATTCTAAGGCTTAGAAAATTTTCATAGACGAAAAAAAGCAATTATAAAAGTATCATTTAATATTTATTTTGATTAATAATATATAAATATATATTAATTTTGTAATATATTAATATCTATAAAATTTATATATTGATTTTAGTTATAATCATAATTCCATCTAATTGATGAAAAATTTAGTTATTGAAAAATTCCCCTTCCTACGATAAAACACTTAAAAGTGGCTATATAAGCTTGTTGTAAGTATCAGGTGGTGTGGAAAATAATCCTTCCATAATCTGTAAATAAGTATATAAGCCGGAGCTCCCGGATTCAGGTGCTAGCTCCACCCAGACGACAGATGGGAGTAACCTCACGCCACCTGGCCACACGTCTTCTACACGCACCCATGCTGATGTCACCCAAACGAAGTCAAGCAGATAGGCCATTTAATAAGCATGTCCTCAACGTCGTCTCAGCCTCTCTGGCCACCACGATGATGGATCTCCTGCGTGCGAACCACAAGCTCTTAGCTCAAGGCACCGATCCCCTGTCTTCTTGTTCGATGAGGCTCACTTGCCAGGCTATGCTCCAGGTTCTTCATTCTCTTGGCTTCACGCTCTCTCTGCTCCAAGGTCTCTGTGCACTCAACTCCCTGCACTCGCACCCCTACGTCTGTATCACCCCCCTGCACTTGCACTCCTGCATCTGTTTCACCTCCCCAACAACCATTATGGGAAGGACTAAGGGGGCCAAGACCAAGAACAAAAAGGATGAGAACACTCTGGAGGAAACTCCAATGAGGAAGGGATACGGACTTGAGGTCTCCATTCTAATTCGTCTGCTGCTGGACAACTAGGAGGCTAGGATCATAGCAGAAATCATGGCAACCAGAAATCTGGAGCAGCATTGGGACCCATACTAGCTCGTTAAGAATATGATGGGGCAACTAATGGAAGATATGCAACTGAATTGGGCCTCCGTGCACCATGCCACCTAATCCTTGCTTGCTACTCTGCCCAATTGGGCATCCACTCTCGGCACCTTGAACATCACGCACTACTGGGACTCTTATGCTCCCACCAAGCCCTTCAGCCATGACTTACGCTCTGGGAGCACCACCCCTGGAGCCACCTCGTCTGCTTTTGTCCTAACTACTACACTTGGAATGGACAGGCTCAACCCCGGTGGCAGCTCTGAGGCCATGACACGCAGCAGGGAACAATTGAAAGGTAAGGAAAGGTCTCAAACCTCCTTCCCCATTCCAAGCACCTTGGGTCCCATCTTGGCGAAACGTACTCACAATGAACAGTCTGCTTTTGCCCCTGTTCTGCCCACAAAGACCACTCCATTGCCTGTCAAGCACCCGACTCCTGTCAAGCCTGTGACCATCATTGGGACTTCTGCTTGTATGCTGGAGAATGCTGCTTTGATTTCAGCTAAGGCGTGGAAGGACAACACAACATACAATTCCCCAATTTTGGAGGAGACTCCGTCGGCAATTGACTGAGCAGGTTTCTTTGTTGTCCTCTGTTTGTTTTTTTTGCCTTTCTAGATATGCACAGTCTGCAGAATGCCGCTAAGGCCATGAACTCTTTGAATTTTTACCTGGTTCTCCCCTCAGTAGACAGGGGTTTTTTGTACTGTAATATTTTGATTTTCATCAACTCTCTCAATAAACATGGATGGCACCTCTGGACCAAACCATCGTAAACTGTAATCTATTTTGTACTTCTATTAAACTAATGTAATCGCTATTACAAAAAAAAGTATATAAGCCGGAGCGACCTGAACGGGGATCATGGCCATGGCACAATTAAACCTTATTAAAGTGTATTGCATTTTTTAAAATTTCCTAAATAGCGGCTTCCCAAAGATCATAAATCTCTTTTCGCTGGAAAAAAAAGATCATAAATCTTTTGCAACCAAAATGACAATCAAAAGTAGAAAATAATTGCCAATTTAGAAAGGCACTACAAATTAGCCATTAAAATAAAATAAAATACAGTCAGAGCCGGGTGTTCGCGGCACGTGTTTAAAGTAAATATATAAAATATAATACTCCTTAAATTTATTTCCTATGAAAAACCATAATTTAGGGATAAATCTGAAATGCACATAAAATAAATATAAATTAGAAAAAATAAAAATAAAAGAGAAGCCAGAGTGACGTGGTTGCGGCACGTGTCTAAGATAGATATATAAAATATAATACCTCCTTAAAATTTTAAAATGCTGAAAAATTATATATTTAATTATTAAAAAAATAAAAATATAATTTAGAGGATAAATCTGAAATGCGCATAAAAACAATATAAATTAGCGACAAAAATAGCCTCATCGGGTTCCCAAATTCTTGCTCTAGCGGTATGATTGCTCGGAAGGATTCATTACATAATATGTCAACATGAAATAAACATTTCAATTTTTCAGTTAAATGTATCGAATTTGTGATGGAGTGTCTCAACTATGCAAATTTAGAATTTCCAACTGTTAGCATATGGATATACAACAATTTCTAATGGTCGTATGAAAAATATATTTATTTCTACAGTCTTAAGAAAATGAATTACTCTTCTATTTACTGTTAAAAGAAATTTCTACAAATTTAAGATTTTTAACAGCAAAAGGACGTATGCAGCAAATTCTACGGGATGTTTAAAATGAAATGAAAATATGATGACAAATATCTATTCATGTTTTGAAGAACATGTATTATCCTGAAATACAGAAGATGACCTTTCCACTTTACCAAGTATTCCAAATATTCCTGTCTTATGGTATTCTTTGCAACTTTCTTATCCAAGATCATCTCAACTTCCAAAGGCTTTGCTATATGCACTTGCTTCAACCATTGTATCTCCCTAATTTCTCTGATGTCTGTAAACTTGATATCCATATCTGACACTATGCTTCTAGGAAAACCATGTAATATCACAACTTCATTAAAAAATAAGTTAGCCACATGTGTACCATCACTAGTCTTGCAACAAGGAATAAAATGAGCCATTTTCATAAATATGTCAACAACTACAAAGATCGAATCATTCCCTCTCTGAGTTCTTGGCAAACCCAAAACAAAATCCATACTTACAGAGTCCCATGGCCTATTTGGAATCGGTAAAGGAGTGTAAATCCTAGTGTTCTAACTCCTTCCCTTAGCATGCTGACACACCCTGCATCTACTCACATATCTCTATACATCTAATCTCATCCTTGGCCAAAAGTATTAATGACTCAAGTGTTCAAATGTTTTATCGGCTCCTAAGTGCCCTGTTAATCCTCCATTGTGTTTTTCTTGTATCAAATTCTCTCTCATGGAACAATTAGGAACACATAAATGATTATTCTTAAATAGTAAATCATCCTGCAACATAAACTCACTCGATGGGCTGATATCTCTATTTACAAGATTCTGACATGCTTCAAATGCATTTTGAAAATCCATATTAGCTTCAAACAACTCCAAATAGTCAAAGCCCAAAACTTGTACTTCACTCTCCTGTATGATCAGACTCCTACTTAAAGCATCGAATACCTTGTTTGCTTGACCACTGATATGCTTTAAGACAAAAGTGAAACTTTGGGAGAATTCTACCCATTTTACATGCTTATGATTCATCTTATGCTGCTGCATTATGAACTGTAGTGCATGGTTGTCCGAAAATAATACAAATTCCTTAGGCACCAAATAATGTCTTTGGTGCTTTAAAGCTTGAATCACAAGGTAAAATTATTTGTCATAGGATGAGTATTTTTGTTTTGAATCATTAAGTTTCTCATATAAATAAGCGATATGTTTGTCCTCTCAACTTAGTACAACTCCAATGGCTATCCCACTGGCATCACACTTGACTTGAAAAAGTTGATTGAAATCAGGAAGCTTCAATACCGGTCTGTTGGTGATCTTCTTCTTCAACATCTGAAAACTTCTTTCAGCCTCTGTTGTCCAACAAAATGGTTGCCTATCCTTTTTAATAATATCTATGATAGGCACACAGATACCACTAAAATTCCTAATGAAATTTCGGTAAAATCTAGCTAAACCATGAAAGATCCTAACCTCAAAGATATTCTTACGTGAAGGGCACTTTTTGATTACTTCTACTTTCTCTAGGTCCATTTTCATCCCATCCTTTGAAATGACAAATCCTAAATACACTAGTTATGATTTCATAAAAGAACACTTTTTCATATTCATCAACAATTTCTCCTCTTGTAACTTTCCTAAAACATGTCTTAAATGCCTCAATTGTTCTTCTCTTGTCCAACTGTAAACTAATATATCATCCAAGTAAACAATAACAAACTTACTAATAAACTCCTTCAGAACTTCGTTCACCAGTCTCATGAATGTGCTAGGTCCATTTGCCAATCCAAATGGCATGACAAGCCACTCGTACAACCCACCATTGATATTGAAGGATGTCTTCCACTCGTCTCCTTCTCTTATCATGATTTGATGATAACCACTCTTTAGGTCAATCTTGGAGAAATAAGTGGCTCCACTCAAACAGTCCATCATGTCATCCATTAGAGGCATTGGAAATCTTTATCTGATAGTAATATTATTGATTGCTCGGGATTCCATACACATCCTCCACTCTCCACCTTTCTTTGGACTAAGTACCATAGGCACCGCACATGGACTCAAACTCTCTCTTATAATCCCTTTATCTAACAGTACTTGGACCTGCTTTCTGATTTCTTCATTTTCCTTAAGTGTCATTCTATACGCAACCTTGTTTGGAAGACTTGCTCCCATTATGGAGTCAATCTGATGGCTTATACTCCTCTTAGGTGGTAGCTCATTTGCTAGGTCATCCACCATTATAACATTGAAGTCGTGTAATATTTCCTGAACTTCAAGAGGTAAATCTGCAATATCAGTATTTACAAGCACCACTTTTGGTTTACAAATCATAGCATAACTTACCTCCTCTTTTTCAATCTGCCACAAAAATTCTTTACCACTTAACAACAATGCTTTTGGGATGTCTTGTTCAACTGTACCTTCCTTTTGTAAAGGATGAAGAGTATGCCTAATACCATCCCTTTCAAAATCGTAATAATTACTCCTCCTGTCATGCAAACCCTTCCTATCAAACTGCCACGCCTTGCCCAAAAGAATATGGTAGACATCCATAGGAATAATGTCACAAATTATTTTGTCTTTATAGCTACCTATTTGAAGCTCCACTTCATGCTGATTGTTCACCAATATTTGATGACCCTTATGCAGCCATGATACCTTGTAAGGCATTGGATGTTTGATATTTTTCAACCCCAACTTTTCCACCATCTCCGTGAAACCAGATTGTCAGTGCTCCTACTATCAATACACATTGCTCCAAAGGCTCTGTCCCATTCATTTAGCCAATCATTCTACTCTTCATAAGAAGCAAAATCTCTCATAACACCAATACACATATAAAAATACCTTGTCTCTTCAGATATGCTATCATCTTTGGTTTCCACTAATCATAGTTGAATGGAGAGAGGGGAGGAACTGCTTTCAAATTCATGGAAGTTGTTGTGAGATTCTCATAGAGATCTAGAGACAAAGATAAAAGTCAGACTAAGTCTAACAAAGCTCAAAAGAATTGAGCAGGAAAAATAGAGAAGAGAGACTTGTGTTACAACACAAGAAATTGAAGAATAATTGGAAAAAAATCAATTACATTATTATTCAGTAAATGTGTACATAAATAATAAATCTCCAAAGGAGAAATTCATGATCCTTAGAGGAATTTGGAATCCACACAAGTGGCAGGCTTAGTTTGCATTGGAACTATCTCCCAATAAGGTCTAGTGGCCACCAATGATGAATGGCTAGTGAACTGAGGTGGAATGGCGCATGACTGAATCATTGGGGCTAGAAATTAGGGGATGAGACTCCAAGAGGACATAATACTGACTTGTAGTGGTCAAAATAGACGCTCCTACACTCAGTGGCAGTGAAAATAGGTGTAACAGTCAGTTAACTAGTCAATCAAGGGGACAAGGCGCCCTAAATCATGGAACTGAATGTGCTAACTCCTAAAATCGTGCATGAGGGTGCCTTTGGAATTAAGTGATGTAATCAAGGTGCTCTGATTGGATAAGAGGGCCAATGATGACCAAAGTTAAGCTCTAGGGAACAATACATGGATTTTTTTCATGTCGAATTGAAAGTACTTTCGTATATTTATTTGTTTATAGTTAGAATATGCCATGTAAGCATTGGAGAAATGTCACATTTACCTCAGTTGTAGAATGTGGTTGTTGGTGTGATGAGAGGGAGGAAACGCCTATTTATAATAAAATGCAGGAAAAATAAACTAAATTTAAGCTTAAATCTCCAATAAAGTGATAAGGTTCTTATTACATAAAATGACATTTTATAAACATTAGAGTAATATGATGCCATAAACATCTAAGGTTAGAATATATTTACAAAATCATGAACATACATACAAAATAAGTCATGTGTATAGAGTCTAACACCCAATAAAGATGACGTGGTTAGCTACACAACATGCTCTTCTGTTTTAAAAAAAAAAAGATTTGCCTTCAAGTTGAAAAATCAAATAGTAAAATCCAACAGTCAAAATAATGTTGGAATAATTAAAAATGTGCATTTTCTCTTTAATATAAGTCTTAAGTATGTGGTTTAATAGCTCAAAAGGTGTAGAAATGTGCCTTTGGAACTTGAGGAAGCATCAAATTGCCTAATTTTAATATAAGTCTTAAGTATGTGGTTTAATAGCTCAAAAGGTGTAGAAATGTGCCTTTGGAATTTGAGGAAGCATCAAATTGCCTAATTTTGATAACCTTCATAGGAATTTTTATGAATATGTGTGAAGAAAAGATGGACACACTTTTATGATCAAGTCACTTGAAGATTAGAGAGAGGTTTGAACCCAAAATCACTTTATTTCAAAAAGCACTATGTCAACCAATTGTACTAGACACGTTATTATACTAAAATGTGAAAGGAGAAATGTGGATATTTTATTTTAGTTGATGGCTACCTAGGGTGCTGCAACAACTTGCAATATTTGTTAATCTGGGTGTTGTAATAGGACTGATTGAGACTCCCAAGTCACTTCCTCTTTGGTAGGCCCCTTCATTTGATCTTGTACTTATTTATGATTTTCCTTCTTTGGAGGTACTTTTCATTCAACTCAAGGATGCCCTTATGTTCTAGTATTAGCTTGCCCTCTTCATTTATGAGAGGCATCTTTGTTTGAGTTACCACTTAATTATCCATTTTCTTTTTTAAATAGGAGACCTAGAAGACAACATGGAGTCATCCTTTGTTGGAAATGTCTAGTGCATAATCCACCTTAACCATTTTTTCTTGTGCACTTTATATGATTCATAAAACTTGGGTTGGAGGTTGTTCTTATAACCATGACGTTGGATAGTGATTTTTTTGTAGAGTTGCAATTGGACAAATATCATATTTTCAATCTCAAACTATATTTCTAAGTGACATCGGTTGGCCTATTGTTCCATTCTATTTGATTCTATGGACAGGTTGTCTTTTAGAATGTTGAATATGTTTTGAATTTTTGGCAATGCGTCCACTACAATAGGGGGTCATTTTGGTCGTAGAATAAAGTGTGGTGTTACCCCATATTTGTCCTAATGTAACCACCTCATCCGTTTTCTTTGCTTATACCCTCTATAATTTCAAAGATACCCCTCACAACACTTAATGACCGTTATTTCCCAATTGTTTCAAGGTGATAGGAAGTACTGGTATTGAAAGTAACCCTTGCTAGTTTGAAAATTTCTTGCAAAAAGTGACTTACAAACTTGGGATCCCTATCGGTAATGATGTGGTGAGGGAGTACATGGAGTGTAGAATTTGAGCATGTAGATCTAGATACTAAGCAACATATCAATATTGTGAAAGAGATCAACAGTCTAACAAATTCATGTAATAGATGTTCTAAGCATTAATCATTACACAAAAGAGAGAAGTCAATAACAAGAGAGCATGTTGTATTACAATGAGCTTCAATGAATGAACATAAAAAGTATAAACGGGCAAGGCAATTCGAATAGTTCATGGAGGCAATTTGAATGGCTCATGCAATGCATGAGATGCTACACCGGCTTAACTAGATCCATAGACCCTTAGTTAGACATGCACACTCTCCAAGATAAGTTTAATTGACTCATGACTTCCCTAAGTGGACTTAGCTCCCTACATGCTAGGAGAAACTGACTACAACTGACATAAGGCACATGCAACTAACCAAAGGCACATGCATGAGGTACACATCCCTAAAAACACTTTAGGAGGGTGATATTGTCTCATACTAGCAAAAAAAGAGGTGCATGGAGTCCCTAAACAGTGCAGTAAACTCCCCAAATTCACTCCATAACTCAAACTTACAATGTGGACCCTAAAATCAAGGAAAATAAGTCCTAATTGAAGGAATTCACCCTCATATGCGAAAATAGACTTCAAGAATTCAAAAGAAGGTAGATAAGGTACTTTAATACCCTTCGATTTTAGAAGTAAGCTCTAGGGTGACTCAGGTGGTCAAATTGAATGAGATTTGGCTCATTGGAATCATGAAATCGTAGTCTAAGTCACTAGGTAGGAGAATGAATCTAAGGAGAGGGTTATTATGCTCTAAAAACCCCCCATAAGCTAAATCAAGTGAAATAAATGTAGAAAAATGGGTCTCGACAATTTGCAGCCATGTTGGGTACCCATGTACAAAAGATTCTCTAAAAATGAGTAAGAGGAAAAAATGACATGGTAAACCCCCACCCCCCAATAAAAGAGAATGTAAATGAGAAGGATAAAGAAAATGCTCCGAAGGAGCCTTCAGTTTGAAGACAATTCATAACTTGGTGAACTGCTTCTCGATGAAGGGCTTTGCAAAGATCCTTCCAATTTTTTGTGAACTCCTCCTTCTCTTGGAAAGCATGTGATCCCATTCACAATATCCAAACACTTTTAAGTGATTAAATAATGGTTCTTGACCACTCCTTGGTTTGAATTTTAAATGGAGAAAAATGATAAGTGTTATGTGGCTATAGACCTTACATTATGAAGGAGAAACGACTCATCCAAACTCGCTTCAACCTCACTTACAAGACGAATTTTCATATCAACGGGAGATACAACTATAGTTGTATAATTTGGCCATTGATATGTAAGTTTTAAACCTGTGTAGAGAAGCAAAGCATACATTCTCTTTTAAGCAAAACATAGATTACACCCCAACATTCACACATAATACACAGAGATTTACCATGGAAACCCTTAACCAGGAAAACCTGTGCCTCTCATTTTCTCATTATGATTATTAACCACTCAAAATACAAATATAGGTATTCCACAACATCCAAAACCCTAATATGTTAACCCGGATTAGAAATAGACCCCAATCCCTTAATCGGGATTAAATTACATATTTTTCAAAAAACCCAAAATTAGGCCAAAAATAGCCCAAATTTTTTTGAACTCGCTTCCCGGAAGGGGGAGGGAGTTGGCATGAAACCCCCCCCCAATAACCCCCCTGATCCAACAGAAAGAGGAGGGGATTGTCAGGTGCGACGTCAAAGACGCACCCCCCCACACACACATGCAAAGAATATTACACAAACCCAACACTCTCCCACTTGTTGTTTTCTTTGCATACAAGGGGAAAAATATTTTATTGGATCAATAATCCAAGGCACGAATTCCCATTGCTTCTTTACACCAAGAGAAGTTCTCAATGCTCATAGATTTTGTCAACGAATTTGCAACATTCTTCAAAGTGTCGACTTTCTCCAGTAACACCTTCTTGCTTTCAACCATGTCCCTTACAAAGTGATATTGCGCATCAATATGTTTTGTTTTTTAGTGATATGTAGGGTTCTTGGCCAGGAAGATTGCACTCCGACTGTCACAATAGAACATTACAGCTTGTTGTTCAAACCGAATGTATGAATACAATCTCTGGAACCATACAACCTCTTTACTTACATGAGTGGCTACCATGTATTCAACTTCTATAATTGATAGTGCCACTACAGCCTGTCTCTTACTCATCCAATTGATAGCACCTCCAAATATATTAAATGCATACCCACTTATAGATATTCTACGATCCATATCTCCAGCCCAGTCGGCACCAACAAAGTCATGTACATTCAACACTCTATCCTGTATATTCTTCCTTGATAACAGATTACACGATCTATAGTTCCACGGAAATACATGAACACCCTCTTCACGATTGTCCAATGCTCCTTTCTTGGTTTTTGACATGTTCCTACTCAAAACTCCTACTACATGGTAAATGTTTGGTCTAGTGCATACCATGGAATACATCAAACTTCCAACTGCACTAGCATAAGGAACTTGAGACATTACTTATTTTTCTTCTTCAGTCTCAGGACATTGTTCTGCAGATAATCCTACACCTATAGGACTAGAAACTTTTACTGGTTTGCATTCCTGCATATTAAACCCGTGTAGTATTGTTTCAACATATTTTCTTCGGTTCATCTAGAGTTTCCTTTCTACACGGTTTCTCTTGATCTTCATCCCCAAGATGAAATTGTAGCACCGATATCCTTCATGTCGAACTTGGAGGATAGCTGCATTTTCACCTCCTTGATAACCTCCATGTTCTTTCCAACCAACAACATGTCATCAACATACAACACTACATAAACAAAATACTTTCCAACATGCTTGCAATAGACACAATGATCAGCTTTGCTTCTCACAAATCCCAGTCCCAATATGTATGTGTCGAACTTCTGGTACCACACCCTTAGAGACTGTTTTAGACCATAAAGGGACTTGTTCATCTTGCAAACCAACTCCTTCTTACCCTTTACTGTAAATCCTTCAAGTTGCTTCATGTAGATTTCTTCTTCCAGGTCCCCATGTAGGAATGTTCTCTTCACACTCATCTGATCTACTTCAAGATCAAAAGAAACAACAATAGCAAGAAGAAATCTAATAGAAGTTAATTTTGCAACTGGAGAAAATATTTCACCAAAATCAATTCCCTCTACCTGATAATATCCATTTGCTACCAACTAGGTTTTGTACTTCTCCACTTTACCTTTTGCATTTAACTTCTGTTTAAATAGGCATTTGCTACCAACGAATTTTCTTCCAACTGGTAATTGAACTAGATCCCAAGCTTCATTTTTCTCCAAGGCATCCATCTCTTCAACCATGGCCTTCTTCCAGAGATCGCTATCCTTGGAATCAACAACTTCCTTCACATTTCTAGGATCATCATCAATAATAGATAAAGCAAAATTAGACTGAAAATTGGGAAAGGAATGCCTTTCTAGTTGCCTTCTTTCTTGAGATGATCTCCTCAAAACTGGGACATGAGGTTCTTCTTCTTCGGATTCAGCTTCTTCCGTTGAGTTAGATTCTTCATCTTCTAACTCAAACTCTATTTTCTCTGGTGTTGATGTATATGTAACTTCAGAATGTATTTCATCTATGTATTTCATATATATTTATTGTACCCTTATAAGAGACGTGTTATTCCTCTATAAGGAAGTGTCGTCATGTGTATTGACAAGTGTCGCAAGTTTGTGTACTTGGCGACGGTTTATTAGACCAGCATGTGTGGGGTCGGCCCTGAAATATATATTATATTGTGGATGTATCTAGATAGAAAAGTCGGCCCCATAGTGTAACTGGGCAAACAGGTTAGTATAAATAGAGATCGGGAGATCTCTATTTTCATCACTTAGAAACTCACTCTTCTCTCACTCAGAAAGTGGTGCACTAGTGAGGAGGAGGATCATCTGCTACTAGAAGACTATCTCAGTGTATTTTGGTTTTACTTTGGTTGAGCCATTGCTCTCTCTATCTTTGAGGAAGTTGTGGGGTTTTTCACCTTAGGGTTTTCCCCACAGAAACTTTGTGTCTCTTGTCTCTCATGCTTTTGATTCTTGTGATGCTTGTGATGCTTATTGTGATTGTTATGCATTGATATACTATATATGTTATTCTCTCAGTAAAGATCCAAGATTATTGTGAATTAATGCTCAAAATTTAACATCTGGTTCCTTTTCCATTGGAGTCACTTCCTGTCTGGGAACTTCTTTGACCTCTCTAAACACAACATCTCGACTATAAACAATATTCTTAGTTACAGGATTCCAAAGCTTAAAACCTTTCATACCATTTTTATAACCAATAAAAATACATTTTCCAGCTTTATTATCCAACTCACTCATTTTCTCCTTTGGAACATGTACATAATCATCACATCCAAAAAAATTTGAATGTTTAATAGAGGGTTTCTTTCCAGTCCATACCTCATGTGGAGTTTTGTCAACCAATGTTGATGTGGGTGATCGATTTACCAAGTAACATGCAGTATCCACTACTTCTTCCCATAATTATTGTCTTATCCCGACACTGTTGAGCATTCTCCTTGCCTTTTTCATTAGTGTCCTATTCATCCCTTCTATAACTCCATTTTTTTAGGTGTGTATGGAGGAGTATTTTTCCTTTCTACACCACACTTCTTACAGAATTCTTGGAATTCATTCCCACAGAACTCCCCACCATTATATGTCCTCAACACCTTTATTTTATTTTATGGTTGATTCTCCACAAGAGCCTTAAATTCTTAAAACTTACCAAATACTTCAGATTTATTTCAAATGAAATAAATCCATGTGTACCTTGAGAAATCATTTATGAATGAAACATAATACACAGATCTGCTTAATGATGGAACATGCATAGGTCCAAACACATCATTATGTATTAACTCTAAAATTCCATTTTCTCTTGTAGCACCAAATGCAAGTCTTACTCAATTCTATTTTCCATATATGCAATGTTCACAGAAATCAAAATGAGTTTGCAATCATACATACCTTCAACCATACCTTTACCTTGTAATGCTCGAAGGTCCTTTTCTCTAATATGCCCCAATCTTTGATGCCATAACATTGTCTATCATCCTGATGCAGTTAGGGTTCTGTCTTCTTTATATCCTCCCTCATGCACAAAAAATAGTTACATTAATTGATGATAGTGCTTCCCAATCGTTTGTACAGATTTCCAAACCGAACTCCCCTCATCAATACCATTGATCCTCTAACCATTTTGTATTTTCCATTTCCACAAACAATCTATACACCTGCAACATCCATCTTTTCGACATATATCAAGTTTCTCGCTAGATTTGGAATGTGTAGTACTCCATCGAGAGTTCTGGTCCTTCCATCCTTGAGTTTCAACTTGACTCTTCCATGTTCAATGATATTAGTTGGTGAATAATCTCCCAACAACACATCTCCTCCATTGTACTTTTCATATTCACAAAATGCTCCCTATCAGATGTCATATGACTCGACTTACCTGATTCAATCCACCATATATCATGTTCTAAGTGATTACTTGTGGAAGATAGGTACACATCCCCTCCTTCTTTTGAGGAGGTCTTCTCCTCTGTGGAATGGGTATCCTCAAATTCCTTTGCTTTCTCAACATTATTGGATCTACAATCCTTTTTATAGTGCCCATCTTTACCACATTTCCAACACTTCATTATGAATTTTCCTGGGGATTTAGATCTACCCTTAGATTTAGATCTCCCCCCATATCCTTTATTTTTGTTTCTCTCCTGGGGGCAACCTCACAAATAAGGCATCCATGCTATGATTATCCATGGCTTTCCGCCTCATCTCTTCTGACATTTGGGATGCTACTATTTCATCAAATTTTAAGGTCATTTTTTTTTTAAACCATGGGAACAACAACCTCCCAAGGGTATATCCAACAGCCCGCAAGCTAGATATACCAGAAACTTGTGACTCAGCAAGGGCCAAGACGTCCCGAGAACCATTATCCTAGGGGAGAGCCTCTATCCCAGGGATCGCCTACCCTTCAAGCCTCGTCACAACGAGCCAATAAGAAAACCTACCCCCCCGCCGATTTTGAACCTACGACCTCCAGGGAGATAACACATGTTCTTAACCATTAGGCCCACTCAGGTGCTCTAACTTTTAAGGTCACTTGAATAGCACTACCTATTGCTACAATTAGGTTATCCCAGGAATCCTCCAAAGAACATAATAATGTAATACATTTATTTTATTTACCCATTGTAATTCCAATAGAGGTTATTTTATGTACCAGAGTATTGTAGACATTTAGATGCTCTGTCATTGTACTGTCGTTATCCTCCATTTTTGGGTGATACAACTTCTTTTGAATAAACAACTTGATTACTAGGTATTTTGATGGATACAAACTCCATAGCTTCTTCCAAATCTTTAACGCATTATATTCTCCTTACACGTTCAACAACATAGAGTATGTTAAGCACAATGAGATTGTACTCCTTGCCCTTCTTTCTAATTTTTCTGTATCTTCTTTTCGCATTCTAGTGGGCTGTGTACTTGGATCCACAACAATCCATTGTTCCCGATCTACAAGAAGATCCTCCATTTGGAGCTTCCATTTCTTAAAGTTTTGGCCATTAAATTTATTGATCTCGATTCTCAAACTACTCTCCATTATCTTTCAATGCACAAATCAACACTACAAATCTCCTACTGAACCCAGGTTTATCGCATACCCAAGATCTATCAATCGCATCGAACCCTCAGCAACAAAGGTATCCCCTTGAAGCCAATAATCGAAATTTGATACCACATGTAAGTTTTAAACATGTGCAGAGAATCAAATCATATAGATTCTTCTAAGCAAAATAGAAATTACACCACAACATTCACACATAATACATTGAGATTTACCCTGAAAACCCTTAACCGGGAAAACCAACAAAACTTAGAGCCGCACCTCTTATTTTATCATTATGATTATTAACCACTCACAATACAAATATATATATTCTACATCTTCCAAAACCCTAATCCATCAACTCGGATTAGAAATAGACCCCAATCCCTTAACCGAGATTAAATTACATATTTTTTTAAAAAGCCCAAAAATATGCCGAAAATAGCCCAAAAAATTTTGAACTTGCACCCCCTCCTGGTAACCCCCCTTGAGCCAGCGGAAGGGGGAGGGTTTAATGTACCCAAACTGATTAAAGGCACTCTAACTCAAGACTTGAAAAATTAAACACACAATGGATGGACTTGATGCAAAAAGAACTAGCTAGTTTAACTAGAATTTCAATTAAAACTCCAAAAAACCCAAACTCTCCCAAATTCTCTCAAGATGAGTTTTAAGACCTGCATAAAGCTCAAGACAACCTACAGTAGCCTAAATAGAGTCCCAAATTTGATAGCTGCACTTTCAGGAGTACGCCACGCCCGAGTAGACTCCTTGAGCTAAACCCAAGGATTCAAGGCAATAGCCCCGAGACTTATGTGAAAAATATGTTTATTCTGCTACAATCTAGAAGTGAATAGCCTAAAAAATAACCAATGCAACTATAACAACCCTTAAAAAGTCAATTAGGATCCACTAAATGCAAGAACATAAGACTATTTTTTTGGACTACTCAACTAAGGAAGTTTCAACTCAGCTCGAATGGCCTCTAAGGGTCATGAATTTCAAAAGAAGGGCTTGGGATGGGTTCTCCTGAGTCTTAAAAACTTGCAAAAACTCACTCAATGTAATTTGGATATGCAGAAGACAATTTATTGCAAAAATACTAGAGGCTAGCTAAATCTAGCATCAAACGAAAATAGGTGAAGTATTCATTAAAAATAAGAGATAGTATTTGCAGAATGGAAGGAAATTGATTATACTAATTTGTAGATGAGGTATTTTTCATCATAGGGCTATTAGTACAGCAACAAACATCCATTGAATCACCATCCACTATCCATAACATAGACAATACAAATATTGCAGAAATAAACTAGCAACTGGATTCTTCTTGTACAGTTTTGAACCAAGATCGTGGTTATTCTCATATGGCTGTGTCCTTGACCTGAAAATGGACTTGTACAACTCGAATGGTGACCCCACTGAGAAAATCACACCAAGAGATGCGCCCTCCTTACACAAAAATAACCAAAAACACTGGGAAACACATGAAATGAATGATCTCTGGATTACCAGACTTGAGTTTCTTGATGGATTTTGACCCAAACCATTGATATGAAACTATGTATGCACCCACCACCTGATAAAATGAATATTAATCCAATATGGATGGCCAAGAAAATCCCAATCACTTCACTTCATCCAATATGGATGGCCAAGAAAATCCCAATCACTTCACTTCATCCAATATGGATGGCCAAGAAAATCCCAATCACTTCACTTCATCCAATATGGATGGCCAAGAAAATCCCAATCACTTCACAAGTGCGCCATCTTCTTCCAATAAACTTAGAAATTGAAACTAGGAAAGGAAAAACTCTACAAATTGAACCCAGCTGCAACTGGAACCACCGGAACACTATCATGCCAAATTGAATCTCTGGAATACACCCACATAGATAATAATTTGTTGCATTTAAGCTCTTTGAAAAGGACTAGATGTCCTTCTCCTCAATCACTAATTGGAATGCTAGCAAACACTCCAACTAGTTCTGGTCACAGAGGGGCACATCTCCCTACTGTTGCAAGGGGCACATCACCCAAGCAAAGAAAAGCTTAGATCTCTTCAAGATGAATAATCAAAATGGAAAAAGATGTGAATGAGTGTGTTCAACCTTCTTTTATTAACCTATGTTAGCTTTTATGCCACCCTTTTTGGACTTGCCATTGAGGAAATTCGAACTGTAGGTGCAATGGATGTTTCTTTGGCAAGTTGCTTTTGCCTTAGATCTACTTGCCTTCATGAATCCACCCTCCTTGGCTAAAATTAGCCTCTAGATATTTCCTAAGGCTTTTATCATGCTTTCCTACTTTTGTTAATCTTCCTTGAGCCTTATCTTTCAAAATCAGGAAACTCCTATCTTCATTGTTTTTTTGTTGCTTTCCCTGCTTTTCTTGCTTTTGGATGCTTTCTGTCCAAATTTTTATGAGGAGACAAATCATCTCCGTTATACTCATTCTATGCTCCCTCTTGGTCCACCTAAGCCATGGAAAACTCATAAAGAAATATTAGATTTATTAAATAAAACAATTTTAGGCCCACCATAAATTATTTATTTACATAAGGTAAATTTAATCAAAATTAACCCCCCATAGTAATTTATTTAAGTATTTTCCACTAGGACCCATGGAGGTTGAATGGGTAGTGGTGAACCATGGTGCTATAAAAAATGGGGACATTACATCCCTCCCTGCCCAAAATTGCTTGTCCTCAAGCAATTGTAATTCAAGATGTCATTCGAAAAGATGCTCGGTTGTTTTGTCCGGTGGTCTACCGGGAGGAAGATTCCCAAAAACCTTCCCATGCCACCTTCTTCCACCTCTCCCAGTGTCAAAACCAAGATTCTTCTGAAGACTCCCAAACCACCCATTATGAGCATAGTGTTCCAATCCATCATAAGAGTTCCCATGTAGGAAACCAAACCGATGCTCCTCATGGATAGAATGATGGAAATCTAGGCTATCTTGTCCTCCAAGATCCCATTTTTCATGTTGCAATATTCTCGATGTTTCGGTCACCAGGAGAAACTTGTCACTCCATAGGATACCAAGATCCCATGGCCATATTCGAATTCCATCACTTCCCATCCTTTTAAAAATCTCTGCCATTAGATCCAACAATGCTTGGATCTCTTCTTGTTCCAACTGACTGCTTGCTTGCTTTGTTGCATCCAACATTCTATGAATTATGCAAGATGATGGTGGTTCTCATCCTTCCATATAAATGCACACCAAATCCTTAGGATGCATGTGTACTAAAATTATCCAAGGGCTGCAATACATACCCTTGTTGTTTCTCACATGGTAATACAACATCACTTAAACTGAAAACAAAACAAAAAATCATCTTAGAAGCAAAAAGAATCCTTACCAATGTGAGCAATTCTTGCACACCCTTGAGTTTCCATTCTTGTTATGTATATATCCACCCAATCCATGGATGAATAAATAATTTGGCTTACTGGTCCATATGTAATATGATCATCCACCTCACTTAGAGCGAAGTTCTCCACCCTTAAGGGTAGCTCATGATCCTTCTGCATCAAATCCAATGCTTGTCCAACATCCCCCATGATAGTGCTCTCCTCGAACACTTCCAATTCTGATTTTTCCTCATGTCCAATCCTCACATGAGAATCCTTCATCAAAACATGAGTATTACCAGCCATGTATGCTTGATTGGTAATGGTTCAAGAGGAAGGATGTGATCCTCCCAACTCCATGCGTAGATGTTCTACCTCCATGGCCTTGTCTTATGCAATTTTGAGAGCAAGATCTCTATCCATTAAGAGTTGCAAGTAATATGATTTTATTCTCACCATTTATTCTTGTATGATGCACAATGCAGTACTAGAGACACTTTCAACCAAGCCTTTATGTCTCTCCTCCAACTGGGTCCTCCACATAAGGTCTTCAACAAATTTTCATGCACCATCTGTTCTTGACAATACCTCCAACACCTTCTCTTTTGAGACTAAGAGTTGGCTCTCAAATTCATACAATGGAATCCTCTCAACATTATGTATGCAACCACAGGTGGTTTCATCCAACTCATGAGAGTCATGCAAACTCCCATCTATCAATGTTGTCCCCTCACCGAAATCATCTTTGACATCAAATTTCCCAACATTGGAAATTTACTCCATGCTACCCTTCTCACCGAAAGTGTATACTATCTCAGTATGATACAAATGAATTTTATTTATGCAAAAATCAGAATTATGGTCATAACTTTGTGCCATATGAGTGGATGCTAGGCCACCTCTCATGTGCTCTTCGTCTGCAAAGCAGGATGTAGGTTTGGCTTCAAGTTCTTCAAGCTTTGCTTCTTCACAATCTTCCTCTATTTTGCAGCCATCCTGTAGTGGCTTGCTTTCCTCCCGTTGGGTCTCTTCTTCTGATGTAGAACTCAATGGTTCATTGCTCCTTTCATGCTCCTCCAAAGGTTGATCTTTGACTGTAGATTTTCCATTGTCTAGACCACTTTCTTCACAAATATTTTCGGAGACTTTCTTTGTAGACAAACCAAAGAGTCTTTTGAAACTTTGCATTCCGGATTATGTTGATAAGTCCTCTTTGATCTGTTGCAAAATTTGATGTGAATAATCAATATTATGATTTATCTTCTCCAAAGTAGGCTCCTTTTCTTTTATTGCTTGTGCAGGAAGGATAATGGGAAACAATATGCCATCTACTAGTATTTCCATTGATGAACTTTGCATTTTTTCAACTCCATATATATTGTCATATAAGGAATCATCCTCCTCGTGTTAAATGGACAAGCCTACATCTATATAAATAACTTCTTCCTCTTCATATTGCTGCCAATCTTCATCACTCACTGGTACAAGCCTCATAGTTGCAACTTGAAGATGTTATATGCAACCTT
Organism: Larix kaempferi; assembly: GCA_027924585.1. Lineage (NCBI taxonomy): Eukaryota > Viridiplantae > Streptophyta > Pinopsida > Pinales > Pinaceae > Larix > Larix kaempferi. The sequence goes on from BSBM01001540.1 coordinate 4,457,322, forward strand.
TATTCAATGGATATCTTATGGTCCATAGGTATAGAGGACCATGCTCTAATACCATTGTAATGTACCCAAATTGATTTCAGGCACACTAACTCAAGACTTGAAAAATTAAACACATAGTGGATGGACTTGATGCAAAAAGAACTAGCTAGTTTGCTAGAATTTCAAGTAAAACCCCAAACAACCCCATACTCTCCCAAATTCTCCCAATATCAGTTTCAAGACTTGCATAAATCTCAATACAACCTATAGCATCCTAAACAGACTCCCAACTTCGACAGCTGCACTTTCGGTAGTACGTCACGCCCGGGTAGACTCCTTGGGTTAAACCCAAGGCTTTGAGGCAATAGCCACGGGACTTATGTGGAAACTTCATTGCTTTTGGTGCAGTATGGAAGTGCATGGCCTGCAAAATACCCAAATCATCTATAAAAACCCTTAAAAAGTCAATTAGGATCCACTGAACTCGATTTGGGAATGCAAGAACATAAGACTAGTTTTTTGGGCTACTCAATTAGGGAAGTTTCAACTCATCTCGAATGGCCTCTAAGGGTCACAAATTTTAGAAGAAGATATTGGGATGGTTTCTCCTGAGTCTCACCAACCTACAACAAGTCAATGAATGTAATTTGGATATGCAGAAGGCAATTTATTGTAAAAATACTAGAGACTAGCTAAATCTAGCATCAAATGAGCATAGGTGACGTATTCATTAAAAATAATAGATAGTATTTGCAGAATGGAAGGAAAATGATTATACTAGTTTGCATATGAGGTATTTTTTATAATATGGCTTTTAGTATAGCAGAAAACATCCATGGAATCACCATCCACCATCCATAACATAGACAATACAAATACTGTATAAATACACTAGCTACTGGAGTCTTCTTGTACAGTTTTGAACCAAGATCTTGGTTATGCTCATATGGCTACATCCTTTACCTACAAATGAAATTTTACAACTTATATGGTGATCCTACTAAGAAACTCACACCAAGAGGTGCACCCTCCTTACATAGAAATCACTAGAAACACTATGAAACACATGAAATGAATGCTCTCTGCATTACCAAAATTGAGTTTCCTGATGGATTTCGACGCAAACCATTGATATGCAACTATGAATGCACCCACTACATGATAAAATGAATATTCATCCAATATGGATGGCCAAGAAATTCCCAATCACTCCACAAGTGTGCCATCTTCTTCCATTAAACTTAGAAATTGAAACTAGGAAAGGAAAAACTCTGTAAATTGAACCCAGCTGCAAATGGAACCACTGGAACACTATCACACCAACTTGAAACTCTGAAATACACCTGCATAAATAATATTTTTCTACATTTAAGCTTTGTGAATGGGACTGGATATCCTTCTCCTCAATCACCAATTGGAATGCTAGAAAACACTCCAAGTGGTTATGGCCATAGAGGGGCACATCTCCCTACTGTTGCAAGGGGCACATCACCCAAGCAAAGAAAAGCTCATAGCTCTTCAATATGAATAATCAAAATGGAAAAACATGTGAATGGGTGTGTTCGGCCTTCTTTTATTAACCCCTATTATCTTTTCTGCCACCCTTTTTGGACTTGCCATTGAGGAAATTCGAACCGTAGGTGCAATGGATGTTTATTTGGCAAGTTGCTTTTGCCTTCGACCTACTTTCCTTCATGAATTATCCCTCCTTCGATAAAATTAGCCTTTGGATCTCTCCTAAGGCTTTTAGCTCGCTTTTCTGCTTTTGCTAATCTTCCTCGAGCCTTATCTCTCAAAATCAAGAAACTCCTATCTTCACTGCTTTTCTTGCTTTTTGATGCCTTTTGTCCAACTTTTTCTGAGGAGACAACTCATCTCCCTTATCCTTATCCTATGCTCCCTCTTAGGACACCTAATCCATGGAAAACTCATAAATAAATATTAGAATTATTAAATAAAATAATGTTAGGCCCACCATAAATTATTTATTTACATAAGGTAAATTTAATCAAAATTAACCCCCCATTAGTAATTTATTTAATTATTTTCCACTAGGACCCATGGAGGTTGAATGGGTAGTGTTGGACCATGGTGCTATAAAAAATGGGGACATTACAGAGGGGATTGCCAGGTGCACGATCGAAGATGCACCCCTCCACCCCACACACATGCAAAGAATATAACACATACCAACATGACACCGCTCGAAATAGAGAAGAATTGGAAAGGACTTGGAAGACCTTATCACAACAAGAAGAGAACAAAAATCCTAGGAGGAGCCGAAGAAGACAACAATAATGGTAAAATAGAAGGAGTACCTAGTCAACAAGGAGAGATACCCAGCTAGCAAAGGGTATTCAATCAAGAAACCAGAGAGGGAGAATCGTTTGTGAATTTAAAATCACACAGAGACCAAGTGACCCAATCTAAAATGATAGAAATTGTTTTCATCCTTAAAGCTAAATTGCAAAGCTTTAAAGCAGATGATATCATAATGAAAGAAGAGTAGAGAGGAATAAATGCTATGTTGTTATAGACTTTGACGGAGAATAACTTTGTTTGTTAGCAACACATATAGCTAGCAATGTTGAGAAATCAACAACCAAGAAAAATTCCAAGGAAAAGAAGAAAACTCGTCAAAAATATATATCTTCCAGTAGTGAGGAAAGTTCTGACACTAGTGGAGTAGACAATGATAGTTCTACATATTCTCCGCCTAGGAAGAAGTCCCGCAAAATAGCTATAGGGGACTTGTGAGGTGAATTTAAAAAGATAAAGCCTCCCACCTTTAATGGAATTGTTAAAACTGGAGAAGAAGCAAAGACATAGCTTTTAGATATAGGTAAATATTTGCAAATCTGCAGTTATTCTAGCTACATGAAAGCAAGAATAGCCATTTATAACTTACATGGCAAAACAACTTTATGGTGGTATGAGCTCAAACTCACTAAAGACATTAATGAGAAAAAGGTTAGGTGAAAAAACTTTAAAAAGTTGTTCAAACAGAAGTACCTATCTGAAAGGTATTATGATGGAAAAATTAAATATTTTTATGAGTTAAAGCTCGGACAATAAACTATCAAAGTGTTGATAAATAAATTTATGGATTCATTGAAATATGTTCCTTACATTAAGGAAGAGAAAGTTCCTCCCCACGGCGGGTGATGATGGACACAGCCAGCCCCACTCTTTGACAGCATGATGGGCACGCGCCCTCTGCAGACAGCCACGAGGCTTGACACTCGTCATCCCATGCAACTCAAGTTATGTCTACCGTACTCAGCACATGGAGAATTAAATCATTCCCCGAGCAGGGCAGGAGGCCTCCTACTCATTCCTGTGTGCGCTTAGTCTACTCCAATGGAAGACCATGAATGCAATGGTATGCCGATTATGGGTTTCGAAGAGGGCACTAGGAATAGGAAACACCATAAGAGATGGTATGTTTGGCTTTGGGAAGAAGCTTGGCTCTCGAATCTGCACATCCTGACTGGACAATTTCGTTCTGCTTGCAACTGGTCCGCTGGTTCGCTGCTAGCCATTTCAGCAATGCCGCCTGCGAAATGGGCTTACACTCGACGCAATGGAAAACCAACCGGCCCTCCTCCTGGACCACCGGTCAGGTTTATGAAAGGAGTAGTGGGAAAGGCTCACCGGTACAGGAAGGAAATTCCTAAAATTCAGGAGGATATCAAAGAAGATGAGGAGGACATGGAAGTTTCACTGGGTTTCCTTCCCAACAGTGATATTATGGAATAATTTGAGGCTTTAATCCCTGACCTTTGGTCTACAAGAGGCTGCGCTACCCTCCACCAGCATACCTTAGATTATCATTGGCTTCAGAAATCTATGCTTGGGAAGACTTTGGCAGACAGAGGGGAAGATCAAGCGGAAATTTTACTACAGCAAGACGAGATGGTCCTGATGCTCAAGCAGATTCTTCTGAACCAAAAGAGAATTGCTCTCCGGTTCGGCATCGAGCTCCCTGCTGAACCGTCGGGTTTGAACTTAATCGAATAGCTTTAGTTTCTGTGTATAGTGCTTAGTTTTGCTTATGGTAGTTCTTGAATTACTGATTGAAATCTCTGAATGATACTTTGTTTCTGTTTATGGTCCTGAATTACTGCTAGAAAACTCTAATATTTTTTATTATGGGCTTGTTTTCTCAACTTTGAGAGGGCCTTTAAAACTTTTGAAACCTTGGTTTGGGTCTCTCTACCCTGAGAGGACCCTGTTTTTTGTGTACATGTGGAAAATAGCAATATAAGGAATCATCTAACTTAAAAAAAAAAGGAAGAGAAAGTTAAAATTCGACATTTTATAAGTTGTCTACCAAAATATGCAGAGATACAATTGAATTTGACGACCCAAAAACTTTAGAAGATACATTCTGCAAAGCAAGATTGTGTTATGAGCAAAGCAAGAACAGGGCAGAAATATCAAAAAACTGGAAGGAGAAGAAGAAAGATAAATTTGAATAAGCGAAAGAAATGCTTTAAGCCAAATATTTTCAGAAATCAATCTAAATCTACCCAATACAACAACAATATGGGAAGGAACAAGACATAGTCAAATTTCCCTACATAAAATAAAAACCAAATCATTGGAAATTTAGGAAAGAAAACTGAAGGAACAGTTCCAAGGCCAATAAATTACTGGGATGTGGTGGAAACCATTATTTAAGCAAATGTCCACACCGCAGTTAAGTTATTAAATATGTGATAACATCCAAGAGGCTTCTACAGATCAAGACATTGCAAGAAATCCAAAAATTTGTGCGGCCTTGGACAACCAACAAGTAGATCGTCGGTCATTCATCATTGAAGTGAAAGGTAAGATTGTTGGCAAACCGATCTATGTACTTATTGATTCAGGTGCATGCAAAATTACATATCCCCTAAATTAGTGGAACAAGGTGCCTTAGAGAAAAATAAGTATAAGCAAGCTTGGCTAGTACAATTAGCAATGGGAATGAAAAATAAAGTGTCGGAGCTTATTAATGATTTACCCTTAGAATTAAATGGGTTAAAAACCAAAGCTGAATTGAATATTCTTCCTTGGGGATCCTATGATCTACTTATAGACATGGATTGGTTAGGGCATAAAGTAATTTTAAATTGTTACACTAAATCAGTCACATGTGTTAATGATAAGGGCCAAATATAAACAATTAATGGTATACCTCGAAATATATATGTAAGACAAATTTCATCCCTTCATATGAAAAGAAGTGCAAGCAAAGGGTGTAAATTGTATGTAATACAAGTAACAAATTTCAACAAATGAAGTAAAGCTAAATTGAATATTTCACTATTCTAACTGCGTTTAAAGATGTGTTCCCTGATGAGGCACCTGGCATACCTCCTAAAAGTGACTTAGACTTTACAATTGATCTTGTCCCTAGGGATGTGCCTATCTCGAAGGCACCAAATAGAATGAGTACACCCGAATTGATGGAATTGAAATTACAGTTGCAAGAGCTGTTAGAGAAGGATTACATCCGACCAAGTGTTTCCCCACGAGGAGCACCAATCCTCTTTGTATGAAAGAAAGATGGAACTCTTAGAATATGCATAGGTTACTGAATATTAAAGAAAGTGACTATTAAGAAGAAAAATCCCTTACCCAAGATCGATGACTTGTTTGATCAAGTCAAAGGAACTATGGTGTTCTCTAAAATCGATTTATGCCCAAGCTATCACCAAGTCAAGATTAAGGACCAAGACATTCACAAAACTATTTTCAGGACTCGTTATGGGCACTACAAGTTTGTAGCCATGCCTTTTGGGATGACTAATGCACATCCAATGTTCATGTGTCTCATGACCAATATTTTTAGCAAGTATCTTGATAAAATTGTGCTTCTCTTTATAGTTGATATTCTTACCTATTCAGAGACTAAAGAGGAACATGAGGAACATTTGAGAATTGTGTTGCATATTTTAAGGGAACATCAACTATACACAAAGTTTAGTACGTGTGATTTTTACAAAGACAAGATTCAATACTTTGGCCATGTGATTTCTTCCCAAGGAATGGTTGTAGATCCAGAGAAGATTAAGGCTATAATGGAATGGCTTACACATAGAAATGTAGGTGACATCCATTCCTCCATGGGCCTCGCTAGTTATTATAGAAGGTTCATAGCATGTTTTTTCTAAAATAGTTTATCCCATCACTTCCCTCTAAAAGAAGGAAACCAAATTTTTGTGGTCCACAAAATGCGAAGAAAGCTTCCAAAAGCTAAAACACTTACTTACCACAACCCCTATACTGAAAATTGTTGATCCTTATGGAGATTTTGTAGTTTACACGGATGAATGCAAAGAAAGACTTGAAGGGGTCTTGATGAAAGATGGACTTGTGGTCAGTTATGAGTATAGGAAGTTAAAGGTCCATGAAAGAAACTACGCTAAGCATGACTTAGAATTAACAACAATAATTCATCCCTTAAAAATGTGGAGGCATTACTTATTCAAAAAAAGATTCTTGTTAAAAAACTGACAATTTTGGGCTGAAATATATGTTTAATCAACAAAGTTTGAATGTGCGATATGCAAGGTGGCTAGCCTTCTTGAGTAAATATGAATTCAATATAAAGCATATAAAAGGTAAAGGGAATATGATATTATATGGATATTAAAAAACGAGAGGAAAGTCGGCGGATTTGGACGATTCTGAGAGACTGACGAACTAACGGAGATCCATGAACATAAGAAGGGGGGGGATCGAGCCTCCCTCATGGTATTGAACGGAGGGGTTCATATCGACAACGTCCCAATCCCCTTGAAAAAAATGGGAGGAGAGGGATAGGGAGGTCACGGATCTAAGTTAGAAGCAGACAACTGATGGGAGCGACTGAGGTAATGTTTGCCCAAAATGGCCCACATCCCATCTATGCAGATCAAGTCGAATAAAATGAGGGATTGCATCCAATATATGAAATATCGTTCCCTAATTGGGAAATTTGTGGGAATTCTACCATAAACAAAAAAACAAAAAAAACAAAAAACCCTAATTTGGTGGATCAATTCCACTTGGAATCCCAAAGGCCATTATGATCTACACCTTGGATCCAAGGGTTTCTTCACTATCAGTTTCATCAATCTAGAAGATAGAAATCGTGTTCTAGATGGAAGACCTTATTTCTTTTACTCTGTCATCATGTTCCTAAGGCCTTGGAAGGAGTGGTTCTGACCAAAAAAGGAGGACATGAGGGTGGTGTCAGTATGGATCAGACTCTACTCCCTCCTAGGAGAATATTGGGATCCTAAATTTCTGGAGGATATTGGGAATAATTTGGGATACTTCATCAAGATATTAGAGCATACGAAGGCCCAGAGATATGCAGCCTATGCAAGGATCTATTTGTACATGGATCTATGAAAGGAGCTACCAAAGGCCATCAACCCATCATGGGAAGATGAAGACTGGATCCAACCCCTAGATTACAAACATATCCTTCTGATGTCATCAATGCCATGAGTACGGGCACCTGTTTAGAGAATTCCCACAGAACATTACAACACCTCAACTTAAACAATCTGAGAAAAATGGAGATCAGGGGTTTTCAAAATTTCAAATCGGAAGAGGGGAGGTCGAAGGAAGGAGAATGCAGAGATCCAAAAAAAAATCTCTATCTCCAATCAATTTGAAGCCCTGGCTAACCAGACAGAGGAATATCTGGGGATGAAACACCCGACAAAAACTCAACAAGACCAAATTCAAGCATATAAGAACAAAGGGAAAGAGGGGAAGCTTGACTAAGACAAGGAGGAGCAGATCAACATCCAATAGGGAATGGAAATTGAAGAAGAGGGAAAAGACATGGAAATTGGAGACTTGGATCTTGATGGCATTGAACAAGCCTCTGAAGACACGAAAAAAGGATACGTTCCTCAAGAACAAGTTGCTCTCCTAAAAGAGGCAATTATCAAAGCTCGGTCTATGAGCCCCATGGGGATCAATCTGGGATCCCAGAAGGACAACAAAAGAAAGCACGCAGAAATAGCTAAGAATCCAGGAAAGAAATTGAACAGGAAACGTATTGCGGCAACAAGTCTAAAGCTAGTGGAATCAGGTCAGTACCCTACCATTAGGGTTGCTCTGGGTCTTTGATCCCTCTTTTGTTATCAATGAAAATTTTAACCCCGAATAACATAGGGATAAACAACCCTCGGAAAGTCAAGATCTCGAGGAAGAAGATACAAAGAGAAAATCCTGCACTATTTTTTCTACAAGAAACTAAGTGTTCAACAGATCACCTTCGGGAGGTTGGAAGGCTGGCTTGGAAGGGAAGTGAGGGAATGGGTATTGACACCCATGGATAAGCGGGAGGTCCGGGGATCCTGTGGGATCCAAGCAATGTGTTGGGAAAAATATATGCACTCTAATTCAACATTTAAATTGTCAACCCGGGGAGGGAGCTTATGAGATACAATCACTATATGTGCAGGATTGAAGGCTTGAACTAACCTAAGCTGACTAAAGATGCAACTATATGATTTTAAACTACTTGCATGACTTTCATAATTCAAATGCAAGAATTTATTCTATCTATGAAAACAGGAAATTGATTAACGAATGAGGCGAGTAGGAAATTTAATAAAAATGTTTAATTGAACTGAATTGATTTGGAAGCAAGTAGAAAACTTAATAAAGATGTTTAACATAGAAACAAGTAGAAAACTTGATAAGGATCTTTATTTTTGATCCAAATCTTATGTTATGATCATCTTCATTAATTATATGAAATGGGAAACTAATCCTATGATTAATGAAGAAACTATTAAAACTGAAATAACTTAGAAAATAGAATTATTAAATCTTATCTAAAGCAAATATTGAAAACTTATAATAAACTATACTTAAAAATAAAACTGATACATTCTAAAACAGTAACTTATTAGCAAATCCAACATAAAAGACATAATTATGAAAATTAGTTGAAAAGAAGATTAGAAGAAATAGTAAGGAAACTAAGAAGAATGAAAAAACTTAATTAAAACTCTATGTAACATAAAACATGATCTTAATTAAATTAAAAACTGTTAATTAGAAACAAGAAGAACTATGGTTGAAAGGCAGAAGAAATCAGATTCTGAAAAAGGCCTAAAACAATGCAGAAAGTGTAAAGGTCCGAATGGTGGTCCGAATGCCTGTCTTAATGGCGGTCCGAATGACAGTCCGAATAGAAGAAAACGAGTTAAACTAAGGGAAAGGAAGAATTTTGGATGATTTTAATTACCAGTTGGCTGCTACATATGATCCTACAGTGCAAGGGAGGCAATGGACTAATAAGTTAGAGGTTGAGCTACTAAGAAACCATTTATTCTAATTATTATCTAAGAAGAGGAACTATTCTATGAGATGTGAGAAGAAGGTTGAGATGGAAGAAAGGGTTAACCTAAAGTTTACAGGAAGAGGCTAATTAATTGAGGGAATTAAGCTACAGCTACAAGAAGAAGAAATTGATGGAAGAAACTAAGGGAACTAATGCTAACTAAGGGATAATTTGCAGCAATATTTAACTACAGATGATGGAAGAGGAATTAAAAACAAACTACAAACTATTTAAGCTTTGGTCGACCATTTCCTAATCCTGAAAAAGAGATTGTGTTAGCAGCAGAATATGATTTACAAGAAAAGCAAGGAAATAACATCTATAGTAAACAATAATAATTTAAACAACTGAGAAATAAACTATCTACTTGCAGAGAGAAAATACAAAATGAAATAAACATGTGGTTGATGAGGGGCCCTTCTCAGCAATCAAAGGTGGAACTAAATCGTCTTAATCACTATCAGCAGAGCATCAACGTACTGAAACTTCCATTAATCTGAGAAAAATTACACAATACTTCTATCTATTCTCTACGCTATCTGATCCTGTAAACTCTTCACAGCTATGAACTCTCCCTGTTTCTCTATGCAAGCGTCTATTTATAAATTACAATGGATGAGAAGGTCGACAGAGTCGACCTCTCTAATAATAGAGGCATTTATGTCTATAATCGGCTGCTTTAAGTGATGCATGACAGCGCAGAGGGCATCTATCAGTCTTCACAGGGTTGGTTCCTTCAAGCAACTGCTTGGAGCGTCGATCTTCCTTTGACGTGGAACGGGTAGTGTGTTGGCGGACTGAGCGTGGACAGACGAATTTTTCTAGAACACCAGCGTGAATGGGTGTGCATGATTCTAGGACTAACAAGCAAGGAAATCGGCGTGTGGAGAGTTGACTTGGAGGTAGGATGCGCTGTCAAGCTTGGTGAGCCTGGGGACGGATCTTCTAGAGCAACGTCTCATTAACCATGCCCATTGCGTGGCAAACAAAACCCACGTGCCCTTTTCTGCATTTAACGGTCTGGGATATGCCAACCGTGGATTTCGGGGGCTGAACGCGAGGCTGAATGACGAGCTGAACGTGGCTGAGCATTAGAATGTAACACATAGTCTGAACGAAGGGTCGTTTGAGAAACACAGACTGTAAATCAAAACTTAAATACCAAGTATGCCCAGAAAATGTTATTTTAAGATAAATAAATCATAATATAGCAAGATGTAAATAGGATTTGCGTAATAAGTAAATATATATGCATACTTGGTCTATTTGATGGGCTAAATGGAAAAAATAATAACTTGTCATAGCAAAAATAATGAAAATAATGCCATTCAGAATATATTTGATGATAAAAATGGTGACAAAATGGACACCAACATTCCACCAAACCGAAGATATGCCAGGTCCCACTGAGCAAAGAGAAAAAGAAATAAGGAAGAAGTGGATGCGGCTGGATGGACTCGGAAAGGATGAGAGTGAGCAGAGTGATGGTGAGGATCAAGCAGGGGTCAGTTTTAAAACAAGGTCCAATTGAATCATGAGACGGAAATTTGGCACATTGGAATGATCACACCATTATTCAGAATTTTTGAAACGTGTATCATAATAAAGATGTGTGCGTTAATGAATTCATATGGTGTGTGAAATATTCAACCATGTCCAAAGTAAACTTTGGACAGGTTGAAAGAAAATTTTCATCATGGGATTATAACATAGTGCATTAAAAAGCATGATGATCTTTGATTAATAAAATGACGATTCACATGTTGATTTTTTTTTTGCATATAACTTAATGAAAAGTTAAAACCATATGATAACTAGATAATAATTCTGAAAATCGCAATAATGCATGATTAATTGATTCATTTGGTGAAGTCGAGATGAATTAAAGGAATGAGATCGTGTGCAGAGATGATATTTGATTAAACCCTAAGATGGTTAGTCAATTAGATTTATCAATAGAATTAAAAAAAATATATATCTTAGCACACTTAATCATGATGTTATAAGCTATGGTTTTATTTGGATCATCATTCATTTGCTTCATTCGACCCTTCATACAGACCATTTGTTTGTACAAGATGTGCTTGCTGGCTTTGATTACTGCTGATTATGCAGAGAATTTCTGAGGTTGCCAGCACACAAAAGGATGATGTAAACCTACTTTTCTGAAATCTTCAGTCCCTCTTCTTTTTTTCAACATATATCAGAACAGTTTTTTTTTTTTCTTCTGCTACTTGCATCATTACTGAAACAACAAATCATTGTATAAGGACTTTAATTGTATTATAAGTAAACATAAAAATAGAAGCAATTCTGAATCCTGGTAAACAGAAAAAAATAGAAATAATGTTGAATCCTCCCCCAAACCGAAGGTATGGCACGTCCTCGGGCCATTAATAAATTCATACTGGGTTGTATGCTTCTTATGTAAATATTCTAGATCAACATCAATCAGCAGAAAATCCTAAAAAAAATACATCATTATTCTAAAAACTAGAACTTTTTGAGAAAAAGATGCATTCATGATATGACCAAAACAATATCATAATAAGTCAAAATCTTCAATACATGCAAATTCATCAGTTTATGCTCATGAAGACCACATAAAAAATAATAGTGTAAGAGATGCGAAAAATGCCATAGGAAAAACTAGTCGTCCATTACTCATTGTAAAGATCTCTTGTCATCCAAAGAATATAGATAAGGTTCACCATAAAGTTTGTGAGATCTACTATAATTATGGGTCCCATTTCTAGGATAATCATATCCTAGGTATTTGTTTGAATTAGATGACATGGTCTAAGTCCAACTTACAGCCATTATCTAATGATAGTATAAATAATCGGCCTAAACATGTGTTTGTATACTCATGTTTTTTTATGAGCTATGTGAATAGCAATGCATTAACCAAACCTCTTTTACTCGATATTGACCCGCTGCCAGCAGGCCTGTTCAGTACCCGGCGGGTTTATCTTGGTACCATGCAAGCATAGCCCCGCTGTCAGCGAGCCTGTTCAGTACCACGACGGGTTTACTTGCATTTACCGAGCTTCCTTGTTTAAGATCTTACTTAGCATGGACCCACTGCCAGCAAGCCTGTTCAGTACCCCGGCGGGTTTACTTCGTATAATGATATTTTTAGTAAGGAAGCCGGTTGGCACTAGAGTGTGCTAAGCCTGTTAAACACATAATTCAAATTTTTAGCACAAACCTTATGAGTAACTTTATTTATAATGGCCTAAATTACAGATCATGTCAAAAGATAATAACCTAAAGCTGTTCTTTGACTTCATAGTCTATCTTCTTCATAAAAGGTCAGTAATGTTCACCAAAAAATAGAAAATATCACCCACTTTTAGGCTACCTTTTAAAGGTGCTTTAGAGACAAGTTTTGATAATGAGTCCAGAATGAACTAGGATTCCATAGGTGTAAGATTGAGTTTTGTGGAGATCATAATAATTAAAGTAACTGGTATAATAAGAAATATGCATGTATGATTGCTTTGGTTTAGTCATTAACATGATCTTATTCTTAGTTCTTTAAAGGAAAACATAAAGTGAAGTTGTATGAATATCTAAAGCTAACTACCCACATACAACTTTTTATTTATATACATACTATCCTATTCTATCTAAAAGAAAGAAAAACTCATTATTCAAGTGTAAGAACTTTTCCAATGTAACCATGTGCGAAGCAAAATGAAAAACATACCTATATCCACATATGAAAAATTTAAAGCAGTGATTACCTGCATGTGGAGAATCAACCGACTTACTTGCTTTTACAATAGAAGGTGTCGAATGAAGGAATGGTATTGTGGCATCATTACCTCTTGGAACCATCTTTCGATGTAGTCTTGATACTCACCTTCCTTCCTCATGCCATGCAGATCCTCTTCTTCTGAATGTTCAATTGCTTGAGTCGATAGATATGCGGAGAACACTTCAACATCAGGTGTCTCTCCATCAAATGTAGTCTCCAAGTTTTCAGTTTCCTTGGCAGATTGGCAAGGAGATTCGGTTTGTAGCTCATGGTACTGTGGTTCTTCTATTATTTCTGGAGAGGTAGATAAATTCTTGACTTCTATCAAGATGTGTTCTCCTTGAGAAGAAGATATTGAGATCCCAGCTACTGCTAGGATTTGAGAGAGTTCTCTCATACTGATAAGCACCTTTGAATCCATGTCATCGGCTGGTAGGTTCTGTCTTCACACATGGGTTAGTGCTGGGGTTCTTACAGCACCAAATTTTATTTGTATGTGTTTTTTTTTAAATAATTGTTATTACTAAAACAAATTTGCAAAAAACACACCACACTTGCTGGAAGAATAACACACACTTGAAAAGAAGGAAGGCAAATTTTACGAAATAAATTGTGGAAAATTAAACACTCAAACGAACAGAAAGGAAATCATACTTGTGCGGAAAGGAACAAGAAGGCTTTGGGGCGACCCACTAAAGTGGATGCGTCAGGCTATTACACTACGGGAAATCCGTAGTGAGGTCGTCTTTGCGTCTTACCGTGTCCCCTCCCCCTTGCTGTGTAATGTAAAGGAAAACTATCTACCCCTATCTACCTTGACTCCAATCCCTTTAGCACCTCCCCAACAACGGCGCCAAAATGTTGGGAACAATATATGCACTCTAATTCAACATTTAAATTGCCAACCCGGGGAGGGAGCTTATGAGATGCAATCACTATATGTGCAGGATTGATGCTTGAACTAACCTAAGCTGACTAAAGATGCAACTATATGATTTTAAACTACTTGCATGACTTTCATAATTCAAATGCAAGAATTTATTCTATCTATGAAAATAGGAAACTGATTAACGAATGAGGCGAGTAGGAAATTTAATAAAGATGTTTAATTGAACTGAATTGATTTGGAAGCAAGTAGAAAACTTGATAAAGATGTTTAACATAGAAACAAGTAGAAAAATTTATAAGGATATTTATTTTTTATCCAAATCTTATGTTATGATCATCTTCATTAATTATATGAAATGGGAAACTAATCCTATGATTAATGAAGAAACTATTAAAACTGAAATAACTTAGAAAATAGAATTATTAAATCTTATATGAAGCAAATATTGAAAACTTATAATAAACTGTACTTAAAAATAAAACCGATACATTCTAAAACAGTAACTTATTAGCAAATCCAACATAAAAGACATAATTATGAAAATTAGTTGAAAAGAAGATTAGAAGAAATAGTAAGGAAACTAAGAAGAATGACAAAACTTAATTAAAACTCTATGTAACATAAAACATGATCTTAATTACATTAAAAACTATTAATTAGAAACAAGAAGAATTATGGTTGAAAGGCATAAGAAATCAGATTTTGAAAAAGGCCTAAAACAGTGCAGAAAGTGTAAAGGTTCGAATGCCAGTCCGAATGCCTATCTGAATGGTTGTCCGAATGACAGTTCGAATGGAAGAAAACGAGTTAAACTAAGTGAAAGGAAGAATTTTGGATGATTTTAATTACCAACTGGCTGATGCATATGATCATACAGTGCAAGGGAAGCAATGGACCGATAAGTTAGAGGCTAAGCTACTAAGAAACCATTTATTCTAATTATTATCTAAGAAGAGGAACTATTCTATGAGATGTGAGAAGAAGGTTGAGATGGAAGAAAGGGTTAACCTATAGTTTATAGGAAGAGGTTGATTAATTGAGGGAATTGACCTACAGCTACAGGAAGAAGAAATTGATGGAAGAAACTAAGGGAACTAATGCTAACTAAGGAAGAATTTGCAACAATATTTAACTACAGATGATGGAAGAAGAATTAAAAACAAACTACAAACTATTTAAGCTTTGGTCGACCATTTCCTAATCCTGAAAAAGAGATTGTGTTAGCAGCAGAATATGATTTACAAGAAAAGCAAGGAAATAACATCTACAGTAAACAATAATAATTTAAACAACTGAGAAATAAACTATCTACTTGCAAAAAGAAAATACAAAATGAAATAAACCTGTGGTTGATGAGGGACCCTTCCCAGCAATCAGAGGTGGAACTAAATCGTCTTAATCACTATCAGCAGAGCATCATTGTACTGAAACTTCCATTAATCTAAGAAAAATTACACAATACTTCTGTCTATTCTCTACCTTATCTGATCCTCTAAACTCTTCACAATTATGAACTCTCCCTATTTCTCTATGCAAGCGTCTATTTATAAATTACAATGGATGAGAAGGTAGATAGAGTCGACCTCTCTAATAATAGAGGCATTTATGGCTATAACCGGCTGCTTTAAGTGATGCATGAGAGTGCAGGGAGCATCAATCAATATTCACGGGGTTGGTTCCTTCACGCAACTGCTTGGAGCGTCGATCTTCCTTTGACGTGGAACGGGCAGTGTGTTGGCGGACTGAGCGTGGACAGACAAATTCTTCCAGAACACCAGCGTGAATGGGCGTGCTTGATTCCAGGATGAACGAGCAAGGAAATCGGTGTGTGGAGAGTTGAATTGGAGGTAGGATGCGCTGTCAAGCTTGGCGAGCCTGGGGACGGATCTTCTAGAGCAATGGCTCATTAACCATGCCCATTGCATGGCAAACAGAACCCGCGTGCCCTTTTCTGCATTTAACGGTCTGGGATATTCCTACCATGGATTTGGGGTCTGAATGTGAGGCTGAATGACGAGATGAACGCGGCTGAGCATTAGAATGTAACACATATTCTGAACGAAGGGTCGTTTGAGCAACGCAGCGTGTAAATCAAAACTTAAATACCAAGTATGCCCAGAAAATGTTATTTTAAGATAAATAAATCATAATATAGCAAGATGTAAACAGGATTTGCGTAATAAGTAAATATATATACATACCTGGTCTGTTTGATGGGCTAAAGGGAAAAAATAATAACTTGTCATAGCAAAAATAATGAAAATAATGCCATTCAGAGTATATTTGATGATAAAAATGGTGACAAAATGGACACCAACACAATCCTTCCCTCGTAGGCTTTGTGGGGGACCCTCGGGCCCTCACAACAGATTCTCATGTGATATGATTCCCAATTTGGGGGATCCTCACGAATATATATGGTCCTCACCTGTCTTAGGAGAAACTAAGCTTTATTGAATCCCTAAGGGAATTTCACAGATGGGATGAAGGGAAACACTAGATTATGGGTGGATATTTCAACCTTATAACATCCCTATATGAGAAGAAAGGAGACAGATGAAGACTGGAGGAGGAAAATGCCATATTCAGAGACACCATTGAAGAATTGAAGCTAGAGGATGTATTCTTGGTCATAACATTTACACCTGGAATAACAGGAGGGGAGGATATCGTCATATTACCTCATGCCTCGATCGATTCTTAGTTCAAAATCAATAATGGATTTTGGGAGCGATATTTCAACCATGGTTCTTCCTTCAGCGGGATCATATCACTAGTCAGTTAGTCTATGGTGGAGCGGATTGGTTTCCCAGTTAAAAAATCGTTCTGTTTCGAACAATTCTAGCTCAGGCACCCCGAATTCAAAGAGAAATTATTCCAATTGTGGGCAGAGCTAGGTAGTGGGAAGGAACAAATCATGTATCAGTTCAAACAAAGCTCAAATCTTTGAAGGAGAAAATCAAGAAATGGAATAAGGAGGAATTCGGGAATATCTTTTCTAACAAAAAGACCTTGGAAAAAATATTAGAGGAGATCCAGAACTGAGGAATGAGGGAAGGCTACTCGGCAGATCTGTGGGAAGAAGAAATCCGAACAAAATCGTAGCTGGATAAAAGGGAGAGACAAGAGGAGACCCTGTGGTGAAAAAAATCCAGGGTCACTTGGTTAAAAGAAGGGGAAATGAACACAAAATTCTTTCACAGATTGGCCTTTCAACATTGCATTCAGAATAAGATCTTAATGCTTAAAAATGAGAAAGGTGAAAGGCTGGAAACAAGAGACGAAATAAAGGGTGAGTTGCGCTGCTTCTTTCAAGACAACATGAGTGAGCCTAACCTTGAAAGAAGCAGGGATATAGCTAGTATTACCCAGCACATCCCCTCATTGGTCTCCTAGGACCAAAATGACCTCTTGATGAAACCTGTGACTCTGTTGGAAGTCGAAGAAGTTGTCGACCAAATGGCGGATGGAAAATATCTGGGTCCGGATGGCTTTACAGTTAACTTCTTCCATCATTTCTGGGACCTAATTAAAATTGAAGTTTGAAAAATTGTAGAAGACACAAGGAGTACTCAGAAAATCCTTCTCTCCTTCCATGCCACCTTTCTCACCCTTATCCTGAAAAGTGAGGGGGCAGACTCCCTATGTAAATTCAGACCGATAGATCTATGCAATGTCATCTATAAAATTGTGACCAAGGTGATTTCCAACTGCTTAAAACCCATCCTCCCTTTTTTGATATCGCCTGAACAATCAATATTTGTGGAAGACCTCCAAATAATGGATGGTATAATTCTTGTTCACGAGGTAATACATTCCCTCAAAACAGAAAAGATCCCTGGGATGATGTTTAAACTTGACATAGAAAAATCCTATGACAAGCTCAGCTGGCAGTACATTCAAGAGGTGTTAAGGGATTTCGGGTTTAGGGAGGAATGGATCCGATGGATAATGAGTCTCATTTCGTCGGGTTTCTTTTCCATCCTAGTTAACGGAGCCCCTTCTGGTCTCATCAAACCATTGAGAGGGATTAGATAAGGAGATCATTTATCTCCATTTCTATTTGTCTTTATGGCTGAAGGGCTGGGAAGGAAAATTAAGGCTATGCAGGATAATCAAGAGTTAAGTGGGCTTTTGGTCCACCCATTGGCGGAACGACAGTCCCATAAACAATTTGTGGATGATACGATGCTTATTGGGAATCCCTAATTTTAGGAGGCGCGATCTATCAAACGGTGTCTACAGGACTTTGGGAAAGCTTTGGGTCTGGAGGTAAATGAGCAAAAATATCAGGCTTTTTCTTCAACACCCCCAGGGTGACCAAACTCAACATTTGCCACATTTTGGGGTTCCAAGAGAGCTCTCCTTCCATCCAAATACCTCGGGGCTCCTCTGGTGGATTCTGTGGTCAGGAAAGGTTCTTGGTCTGAACTGTTGGATAAAAGGTTCTTAGTTTGAATTGTTGGATAAGATGAGGAAAAAGATGGCTAGATGGAATTTTTTCCCACTTAATTTTTCCAATAGGCTTGTCCTGGTAAAGTTAGTCCTTCAAGCCATGCCAATTTACTTATTCTCTGCAATGGCAACCCCCAAGGCTATCCTAAGGGGAATCAGAAACATTCAAAGAAAATTCCTATGGAGTGGTACAAGTGAGTAGAGAAAGTGGGCTTTAGTTAGCTGGGAGACTATATGCACCCCGAAGAACCATGGAGGGATCAGGTTTCGCGACCCAAAAAAGGTCAATCTAGTGAGTGGAGCAAAAAACTGGTGGAAATGGGCTCCTCGTAAATAAGAGCCTTGGGCTAAATTATGGCATGTAAAATATGCCCCAGGATGTGAAAAAGGTAGTCTCATCCATTTCTCAAAGGAAAAGAAAGGCTCCCATATTTGGAAACTATGAACCTTTAATGAAACCTTGTTCAGGAAAATCGTTTCTGGGAAGTTCGAAATGGGGAATTAGCCCTATTTTGGGAAAACTCATAGTAGCAAATGCCTCCTCTCAATCAGAACTTGGATGATCCTCGCCTCAAACAGGTGTGTATCGATCAAGGAAAGCCGAGGGTTAAATAATTATAGAGGAATATGGAGGAAAATTCAGAATATCGAACATGGGCTCAAAGCGACTCATGGGAGTAGCTTGGACCGAGAGAGGAAACTCATCCAATAGTGGAAGCTCTCTAAGAAAGGAATATTTTCTTCCATGAGGGGGAGGATAAACCTCGCTAGGGATTCAAACCCAATGGATTCTTCTCGATTAAAGAAGCTTACGACATATGGACCGGGTTCAGATTCGAAAACCAGAACAAGTTTGGAAAAAAATATGGGAAGCCTAATTATGGCCTAAAATTACTATCTTTTTTTGGCTTACAGTAAAAGGAGATTCTTAACTAGTGACAACCTCATGAGAAGAGGGATGTAAGGTCCTTATCGATGTTGTCGATGCGCCAATGATGAAGAAACGATGAGCAACCTCCTTGACTTGTGTCCATTTGACGCGCACCTCTGGGACTGTGGAGCAATAGCTTTCAGAAGAACCAACAGGCATAGAGGTCGCACGGACCTGACAATTAGTTCATGGCCGAAAGATCCCTTCCAGAAACCCATAGCAAACCATCTTTGGAAAATATTCTTGGGCTTCTTAGTCTAGGAAATTTGGAGGGAATGAAACTTTAAAACGTTTTAGGGAAAGTTTGGTACTAAAGAAAAGGTTGGGGGCACAATCAAAATTAGGATGACGGAAACCGTCAAAATGCAGGCATGGGAAAGGACAGATTGGGAGGCCAAGGGGGCATAAAATTTCATCTTGCAATCCTGGGGGATATAGGGACCTATGCAATGTTTCAAATGCCCTAAATGTGCAAACCTGGTAACATCGAGTCCTACCCAGTGGGTTTCCCCCCCTTCTAGTTTCCTCAAACTCAATTTTGACGGGGCTTCTAAAGGGAATCTAGGGCCGATTGGGTTCAGGAGTATCATCAGAGACCACAATGGAAGAATTTTAGGCTTTGGTTTAGGATTCATTGGATTCAAGACGAATAATGTTGTAGAAGTTGAAGGGCTGATACATGGTCTGTTAATGGCCCACCGAAATAACTGGACTCCCCTCATAATAGAAGGAGACTCAAAGGTGGTATTAGAAATGGCCACACACATACACAATGGGACCCCATATTCAAAGGTGGGGACTACTTGGAGGTTGGAAATTCACCTAGAAAGGTTAGCAGACATCCTAATACCCCTACTGGCCATCTCCTTCAGCCACGTCAGGAGGAACGACAACAAAATGGCGAACCCGTTGGCTAACATCAACACTCATACCTACCGAACTGTCACAGCTGGCGCGTGGGGGGCATTAAGTGATGAGACATTTCGAGACAGATGTGAGGCATTAATTGTCCGATACATGCCATGAAATGAAGAGGGTAGGCTATAAGGACCGCAAGTGGATTGTCCACAAGCCATGTGATGCAATGGATCCGATTCCACCTCGAAACGATGATAGGTGGGAGGGTATGAACGAAGGTAGTATGGCATTAAGTCTCAATAAATTTAGACAGCTCGCATTTAGTCAAGCAATCCTGGAAGCAGGTGAGGTAATGAGTATCGAGGGTGGTGGATCTGACGACTCTCAAGGGGGAATCTAGGAAGTACTACATAGCATGGGCATGACCTAAGTGATAGTACCAGGGTAATTATGGACAAATATGGAGACCTTCTATATATTCTATGGAAAGGTGGCCGAAAGCATCGTCGGGGTAGCGAACATTCCTGCATGCAAATTGTGGTAGTTTTCCTGCTAACAAAAGTGAGAGCTATCAAAAGGTGGAGCAATATGGACGGTAAGGCCGCTGCGGAAGAAGGGAGTATGGCCAAACGCTGGAGAATTGGAAAGAGTGTGAGAGATAAACCCATCAATGAAGGCCATCGGGTTACCCGCACTCAGAATAAATCCATGTGGGAATCCCACACATTCAAGCTTGGGTTGTCTCCTGTGGTCCAGAATGAGATGAATTCGGTCAAATCCATACTGTGGGGAGAGCTTGATGAGGAAACTTTGTAAATGGAGAGTAAGAAGTTGGAGGATTGGGTAATGGACCCAGGAAACAATGCAGCCCACCTGAGTCTCTACGAGCGAACGGTTGCCTTGTACTCGGTTATGAAAAACCTCATGGGGCACGTTCAATGGGAGAGGATGAAGAAAGAAAAAGGGGATGAGGCCCCGGTTCATAACTAGAAGGCTCACCATGCAGAAACCAGTGAGATTCATCAAAATATTGACGCCATTATGAGCTCACTAGGGATTTGACACCCGGTGACTCCCTTGAATCAGGCTGGTAACTCTGTCAGTGGCTTCCATGGTCATTTTCTAGACCTCCCCTACATTTCGCTGGGGTTCTAAGAGGCCGAGTTTCATGGTCTTGATGTGTTGTGTCTTGGATTATGTAATGGGTTTTGGGTACTAATAGTAGGTTTGTTTCCTTAAAGATAATGGTCTGTTATTTTGTAATTACATAGTCTATGCAAGTCAGCGGGAGTTGGTTTAGTTGGTCTGATGAATTAAAATTATGTCGGATAGGATGACTGCAATTATGTGGTATCGGGTTATGTCTGGGACTCAATTTTTTCATTCTGCAAGTCTCGGGTTAGATGGGATAAATGTCATGATGGCCAAGCAATTATGGGCCAATTTTGTCCTAATGTAAAAGCTTCTCTTTTCTATAATATAAAATCTCTCTTACTTACAAAAAAAGGTAAAGAGAATATAATTGCAGATGCCCTCAATAGAAGTATCCATGTGCTCCATTTGACGATGGTAATTCATTCCGAAGTTGAACTTAGGATGAAAATAAAAGCAACCATGGAAAATGATGAAAATTGCAGGCATATTGCACAGAAATTACAGTAAGAAACTGCAGGAAAATCTAAAAATTATAGCTTAACTCGTGATGGATTGGTAATGTTTAAAAACATAATTTATGTCCCTAATTCTGCATATTTAAAATAACTTATTATGGATTAATTCCATAGACAACCTCATTCAAGCCATCCTAGTTATCATAAAATGTTGACAACCATCAAGAAATTGTACTTTTGGCCTAGATTAAAGTCTGAAATTGTTGAATATATTGCTAAATGTATGGAATGTCAAGAGGTTAAAGTAGAGCATCAACATCCAGTTAGCTTATTGCAGCTCCTACCTATACCATAATAGAAGTGGGAAACCATTTCAATGGATTTCATTACAAGTTTTCCCAAATCTAGTAAACATCATGATTCAATTATGGTTGTAGTGGATAAATTGAGCAAGGCTACTCAATTTATTCTAGTTAAATCCACTTTTAAAGCCATAGATATTGCTGACATTTTCTTAAAAGAAATATTCATGTTGCATGGAGTCCCTAAAGTTATTATCTTGGGCAAAGATACAAAGTTCAGTTCCAACTTTTGGAAGGAACTATCTATGGGTTTGGGGACCAAATTAAATTTCAGTACTACTTATCAGCCTCAAATGGATGGACAAACTGAAAGAACAAACCAAATTCTTGAGGATATGTTGCATTTATATGTGATGGATAATCCCAATAAGTGGGAATACTACCTCCATCTAGTATAATTTGCATATAATAATGGGTACCAAACCTCTACAAAAATGAGTTCGTTTGAAATTCTTTATGGAAAAAAATGTTACACCTCAGTTACATGGGACAACCCCATTGATAGAATCATACTGGGACTTGATTTGTTGAATTACTTAGAGCAATTTTTTGGCAGATTCAAGGACAATCCTAAAATAGCTTAAGACAGAAAAAAGAGCTATGCAGACCTACATATGAAACCAAAAGAATTTGAAATCAGAGATCATGTGTATCTCAAGGTGAAATCCAAGAGAAGTGTTTGCAATCTAAAGACAACGAACAAATAAGATGGGTGTAACGCCCTCCATTATGAGTAATATGCCTGAAAGTATACATACGATATTAAATACTTATACAAGTGGACAAATATATGCTAACCTATGAAGGAAGTGAGTTAATTTGTACTTGAGCTAACTGTCGATGGGCTTGAAACTATTCCCACCAGGCTCATGAGTGAGTCGATCAAACACCCTTACACTGTGTCATAGGAGGAGAGTCTCCCCTCACTCATTGGTTAAACCAAAAAATACCCACATCATTGATCAAACTCTCGTAGTAATTCATCAAACGAACCCTCGGGGTAGATCCTTCAAACCCTCAAAATTTGTAACCATAGCTAACAGGGTGAGCATGGCTCTCACCAAAATTTACCAAAATAAATGGAAATACAATTGAGTTAAACTCTAAATGGTTTGAGTACTTGCATGAAAAGGATGAGTTAAGAGCCCAATACAAATCAATGGCTTTCGAGAAGGGCCCATGCCAGATCAAGTAGTACACCAACTCAATTTACTTCCATGATAGGACAACAAAAAAACTTGTACTCAACTATAGGTCACTTTCCTCCATGTTTCATATCCATACAAGTACATTTACAATAGAATACCATGGGCCATACCACCTATCAACTAGTAGATGAGTTGCAGGCCGCCTTGGGAAAGATCTTGGTTGTTAATAAACATAGTATTGAAGTGTTGGTTGGTCATTATGTGGTAGCTCGACCTCTTTTAATTCACAACATAATCATTGGATAGATGAATGAGGTAGGCCCTAGGCCGAATATAACGAAAAATATGAAGAATCCATAACCCACAAAATAGTCCAAGCCAACATATGTATAAGGTAGACTAATGTATGAGAAATCGATTGAGCCCATAACAAGATATATTTTCTATAAGCATATTCACAAACAAGAAATAATATTACTAATGCATAGTTAGTTGTGATAAAAAAGAAGGCTAAAGGGATATTGCTCCCTCGTAAGGAATTATCATATGAAACAATAATAATCCCTTATGGTATATATTCAACAATTGATGATAATAACGAGCAACTAATCACAACTAGTCCATGATGATGAAAGGGCTAGTACTCCTCTTAAGTACATACATGAATTACAAACATTAATAAGGCAAGAACTCTGGAGCGCTGTATACCAAGATAAATTCATGGATGACAACAAAACTCACTAAAACAATAACTATAAATACTAGTCATATATTTCAAGTGAGCACTAACATGTGAAATTTCTGTAAGTTGCTATTGAGATTATTGGAGCATACACCATACATCAACAAGTACAAAAAAAAATTACGTGTATGAATTAGTGACATTACAAACTTGGTGAATTTTAGGAGCAAAAGTTGTATATCAAGAGTATGAAGATACATTGTAAAGGTCTTCTAGTTCAATGAAAACATGATTTGGGACAAGTTCTCTCACAGATCTTGAGTATAAGGAGACATTGTGGAGATCTTCTTCAATGAGAACTTTATTTGGGACAAGCTCTCCAATGGATAGTAAAAAATTGTTGATGACCTCTTCTTCTAGGCTGTAAAAGGGCCTTCCTTAGCTGAGTGGTGGATTAGAACTAGTGCAGATCCAATCATGGTAGGGTTTGTGCAAGGCTCAATGGATTTGAATATGTCCTCGTAGGAGATACGTTGCGAAGCTTCTGGGGCCTCTTTCAACCTGTCAATGTATTTGAATACGTCCTCGTAGGACATACGTTGCAAAGCTTCTGGGACCTCTTTCAACCTGTCAATGGATTTTAATATGTCCTCATAGGGCATATGTTGTGAAGCTTCTAAGGCCTCCTTCAATCTCCAATAAGAATGGATCCTTGTAAAAACTAGTATACCAACTTGTTTATCACCCTTGCAGCTCTGATACCATGTAAAATTTGAGCATGTATATCAAGATACTAAGTAAAATAACAATACTATGAAAGAGATCAACAATCTAGCAAATTCATGCAATAAATCTGTTGAACATTAATCATTACACAAAAGAAAGAATACAATAATAAGAGAGAATGTTGTATTACATTGAGCTTCAATGAATAAAGGTGAAAAGTATAAATAAGCAAGGCAATTTGAATAGGTCATGGAGGTAATTCAAATTGCTCATGCAATGCATGAGATGCTACTTAGTATTAACTAGAGCCAAATACCCTTCGCTAGCCATGCACACTCTCCGATATGAGTTTAACTGACTCATGACTTCCCTAAGTGGACCTAGCTCCCTACATGCTAGGAGCAACTGACATAAGGCACATGCAACTGACTGAAGACACATGCATGAGGTGCATATCCCTAGAAACACTCAAGTAGGGAACTACTATCTCATAATAGCTAAAAAACAGGTGCAGGGAGTCCTTGAACAGTGGAGTAAACTCCCCATATTCACTCCATAACTCAAACTTGAAATGCGGGACCCTAAAATTAAGGAAAATAAGCTCCAATTGAATAAATTCTCCCTCATGTGCCAAAATAGACTCCAGGAGTTAAAAAAAAGGCAAATAAGGTAGTTTAGGACCCTTAGAGTTTAGAAGTCAGCTCTAGGGTGACTTAGGTAGTCAAATTGAATGGTATTTGGCCCACTAGAATCATGAAATCATAGTCTAAGTCACTAGGTAGGAGAATGAAGCTAAGGAGAGAGTTATTTTGATTTTACATGGAGATTGTGGACTTGCTTAAAGAATCAATCAACAACCCCAAAAGTTGTAAGCTTGGTATTTGAAGAGATGAAATGAGCATGATTTGTTAAACAATAATTTGCCATGAATATAACATGGTTGTCTCCAAGGAGCAACGCAACTATGATCAAATCCATAGATATCTCTTCCCACTTTTGATTTGTGATGGAATTAGGTTGCACTAGGATACATCATAGTTTCCACCTTATTATGTTGGTAGTTGTCACATTTTTCCACAACTTGCACAATATCACACTTCTTTTTTTAGTAGTAAAAGTTCAAGGAGACATTCTTGTAAGTTTTGTGGCAACCCACATCACCAATCAAAGGAGATGCACACCCATGGTGAAGAGCCTATTCTATGAGAGTACATCCATATCTTATCTATAATCAATTCTTGAAGAGGATGACACCATTATTGATAGTTCAATCTTGGATCTTCTTACCATTACTAATATCCTGCTAAAATTGAACCATGGTAGGATATATTGTGTCATCTACGATGAGTTAGTTCCACTAAGAGAAGTGAGGTGCATTCTACAACAAAAGTTGGAAGAGATGTGTCATGCACTTTCATAATGCTCATAAAATAAATTTAAAATTGTTGACATTTGATGTCTCATCTTAAAAGAGAAAAAAGAAAAAAGAAAGAAGAAAAAATAAAAAAAGAAAGGCAACAACTTGTTAATTACCTTAAAGCGAAAATAAAAAATAAGCTAGCATAGATCCATCTTAACCTCAAATATTTTATGCATAGTGAGGTTCGCACCTGGATTTTTTAATCTCTCTTGTTGTTTAATATATTTAGGTTTAAAATGGAGTAAATTTTGTTTTTTTAATTCATCCCAATGCTTAATATATATGGGGTTAAAATGGATCTATGCTAGTCTTGTATCGAAGTAGGATAATTGATTGAGATGGAGTTAAGGGTGGGTGGTTCATCCCATTGAGATAAATCATTTGCAAAAATATTATCTTTATCCTTCTTATAAATGATCTCACAGTTCATCCCAAGGGGTTAACTCAATCGATTGTCTCCAATGTTGTTGGTCATTTGGCTAGTTTTGTGTAATACTGGTGTCTAGTTTCAATCACACTAGGTTAGGTGCACTAGTCTACACTGACAAGTTTACTAGGGATGTCATCCACAAATGTGGGGAAGCATCCCTTGGGTTTTCTTGTGATGTTTTCATTAAGAAAAGGTTGATCTCAAAAACACAAGCTTCAAGGTAGTCAATTCACTTATATTGCCCCTTTGTTATAGAACCTTATCTCAATACATACTTTAACATGAGGTGGAACTGGCACCACTTGGCCATTTTATGAAGTATGACCATAATTTATTTGTTGTGTGTAGATATGCATCATTCTTTGTCATATGTAGACACACATAATTCTTTGTCATTCAATTTCCCACTTCCAAAGGAAATGGGTCTATCATCCTAAAAGGTTACTGCACCAAGTCCAAACCTAGAGGAATCACACTCAATGATGAAGACTTGGGTAAACTAAGTTGTGGCGAGCATTGGAGTTGAAGAAAGGGCTTCCTTCAAATGCTCAAATGATTGTTGTGCCTTAATTAACCAATGAATGATCCAGGGTCATCTTAGAAAATATCATGCTATTGACAATTTCTAGTCCTAAAATTTTGGCTCATTTTCAAGATTTTGATGTCGAACAAATGGCATTTAAATCAGCCTGCAAATTCTCTTTCCAACATGCAAAGGAAGACCTAAAATGTAGGAGCAAATGAAAATCTATGGTCTAGACAAGGCTCCCCTATTTTGTACATTCTTTAACCTCACACTCATCCCTCACTTCATATTCGAGTTAGGGTACTTATGTATAAGCATTTTTTTCTTGACAGTCTTTTGGCATTATTATAAAATGTAGTTCCATCCACCTGTTATGGCCTTTTTGTGAATAAGCAAAGCCATCAATAAGCAAAGCCATCACATCTTTTCCCCGAGATAAGCTACCACCATTCTAGCCACTGTGATTTTTTTTTATAAGTAAGAAAAACTATATATTAAGTATAGACATAAAGATTACATCTAGTTCCAATCAAAGCGAAGTTCAGTCTGAATTGTCTTGAGACTCCAGAATATAACATCATGCTACTGTTAAACCATTACAAAACTGCCCCTCTCTAGAGAGAAAATAGGGTTGAGGACTTCCTTTATGCTTCTACTGCTACAACAGACAACACCATAGACACAAAATCGATGAAGACTATCCAACTTCCATGCACACACTAATATTACTAACCCAAATACCCAAACTCGGCATTGTTATCATACTATACCAACTGTGACCATCAACTATAGGACCGACATAAACCATATACAACAATTTCCAAACAAAACTGAGACTAAACCCAAAACATGATTTAAGGCACCTAGTGTCCCTTTCATTGTTTAGACGAGCCATCAAAACGAGCTCCCTATGGATTCATGTTAGCCTCAAATTGACCACCCTCAGCAGGGATGTGAGGCATGCAAGAGATTCCCAAGTGATGGGAAATTACATCAACCTTCAAGTGCATTAGTCGAGCATCTACGTAATGTTCCTTCTAGCTCTAAGTAGGCACTTCGACACTTTTACTCTTTTCCTCTTTCTCCAGAAGAACTCGTGCCAACAGGCCTTTTAAAACCCATTATAGAGAAACAAGCCTTTCATACAAGGATTGTTGGTCCTGGGTGGAGCCCGGATCAATTATCCAGGGCTCCAAGGTGGCAAACTCCTCTGTCTACTTCACCTCTTCAAATTCTGCCCACAAATCCTTCTCAATCGCCCTTATTTCATCCTGAATGAGTTGTGAAGTTGTTGCTCTGTAGATCCATGCCACCTGGGTGACTCTTAGTTTCTCCATGTTCGCACGTCATTTACCATCCTTGTTACTGCTCCCAAAATTACCCCCAGCGTGCATGGCATCACCTCTGCTCCTATCGAAAGCCTTAGCAAATGAACCAGCCTTAGTTTGCATCGTATCATCTAGGGGGTCCTTCATATAGAGAGAATAATTGAGCAAGCCATTGGGTAGAATTAATATCCCATCTCATAAATGCCAACAACCTACCATAATGATCCAACATTCAATTCCTTCCTTTTGGCGTCGCTTCATATCATCCCATTGATCCTCCGCACCACACTTTCCCTAGTTACTCCTCCTTCCCATGATCCAACCTTTAATTATCAGATCACCCATCGTACTTCCCAACCTCATTTAATAACGATCTTTGTACCTGGTAGATGGCCTCACGCATGCCTGTGTGTGAGCTCAACTCCTCCACGCGACACGATTGAATCGTGGCCTCTTACCATAATAGCACCCGGATCCGAGGTCCAGGCCACCATGAATTGCTTTGTACTTGTACAATGTTTTTCGCCACTGGTTCATTAATCAAATTACTTTTCATTATACCTTTGTGTTTCTTTTTCTACGTTAATACTACCTTTCATTTCATTCTCAACATATTAGGGATCAATGAAAGACATTCTTCTTTTTTAATTTAGTCAAAGGACAAGCAATAGTGGAGAAATTTCATACAAAAGGTGGTAAAATATTACTAAGCCCATGAATCTGTAAATATTCTTATGAGACATAGGCACTGACCAAACTTGAATGAGTTGAATACAAAAATGATCAATCCAAACACCTATGACATAAATGATATGGCCAAGATATTCTAGGTAATTCATGGAAATTCACACTTTGATTCTTTTGCATGGAGTTTATTCTGTACTAAAGTAGCTACCAGAAGAACTAAATGCTCTCATTTTTCTATGAATGTTCTACCATATGTGAGGATAACACCAAAGAAGAAGAAAAAAACTTGCAGATACTTACCTAAAACTTTGTTCATTAAGGCCTAAAATGTAGCAGAATAATTGCAAAGATTGAATGGCATCACTTGGAATTGATAGTTACCCCGATGGGTCATGAAGACAATCTTCTCTTGGACGCAGATTCATGTTGGCATTTGGTATAACCAAAACAATCAATCATTAAAAAATTAACCCCATGTAGCTCATCCATCAAATCATCAATCCAAGGCATGGGAAGCTTATAATCTAAATTGATTTAATTATGTGTTTTGTAATCAATACAAAAACAGTGAGAACCATCCTTTTTCCTTGCCAATACAATAAAAGCAACATAAGGGCTCTTACTAGGGATTGATATCCTACCTTCCAAGGATCCCCCACGAGCCTTTAAATCTCAAACTTCTAAACATGGTCATACCAACAAAAATGAACCAACGTGGTGCTTTTAGTAGTGTCAAGCTCAATAACATGCTCCACACACCTCTTAGATGGAATCCCTACGAGGATCTTCTAGAAAACCACTTTATATGCTATAGTAGGTTAGAGCAGCCTAGAATATGGGTTTGTTGAGAAGGATTCGTCTCTATACAATACAAACAAACCATGAAGCCAAAGTGGCCCTCCTTCAAAAGTTTGGATGTGCACTAAAACAAACAAAAAAGTCATTAGTGTCAAGTTTAGCACCGAATTGTAGTGCATTGTTTTTCAAGTTGTAGTGGTTTTCCAACACAAAATTCATAGTTAAACTACTTTTTGTATTTAGCATTGACTATCTATAAATTAAAATTTGTGGAAATAAAAACAAAAAAAAATTAAAAAATGAAAAATAGAAACAAAAAGTGGTAAAGGAATGCTAGATTTGAACCTAGATTTCCAAAAGGCAATAACTTTACTTGAGTACATTCCCACAAAAATCTACTAGTGAAAGTGTAGATCTGAATTGAAACTATAATAACCTAGTGCTAATTAAAACATATGGAAACAAAAATGGAAAATGGTAAAAAAACATAAATAGAAATGGACAATAGTAAGGGAATGTTGGGATTTGAACCTAGATCAATTGCCAAAAGGTAAGAACTTTACTTGAGTTACAATCCCACATAAATTTGTCATTAAAAATGCATATCTAAATTGAAACTTTCCTAACCTATGCATGCAAACAAGTGAATATGCAAATATAAGATATATAACAATGTTTAATACTAATAGAAAAGTAACTAATGAAATATAGACGGGTGTAAGGATTTGAACTTATATCTCTTTATGAAAATGCAAAGGATTTCCTTAGGCCACACCCAAGAATTGGATCTATGCATTAACCCCTAATATGTTTTTTTCTTCTTTTTTATCCATTAAACCTAAAAAAAAAAACAATAATAAACATTAGCAAATCAATAAAGGAAAAACAAAGTAAAAGAGGAACTAAGGAGAAGAAGGGAAGGGAGAATCCATTACCTTTTTCATGGAGGTTCCTCCATGAAACCTTGGCCTCCATGCACGAAACCTTAAACTTGCAACATCATAACAATAATAAACATTAGCGAATCACTAAAGGAAAATTAAAGTAAAAGAGGAACGAAGGAGGAGAAGAGAAGGGCAATCCATTACCTTCCTCGTGGAGTTTCCTTAATGAAACTAAAACCCCAGCTTCCACGAAGATGAAACCCTAAGAGAGGAAACCCTAAGGGATAAAGGAGAAAGGAGGAGAAGAGTTGAGAGAAAGAGAAGAGACGAGAAAATAATGAGAGAGTATGGTTTGATGGGTTTTTGTGAGGGAAAATAAGAGATTGCAATTAAAATAATGGAAATACCCCCACACTCATGAGGATTGACCCAAGTGGCTTATTTTTAGCCCTTTATCTTTCTTAAATTTCATTTTGAAAAGTTTACCCTACTTTTATTTAGTTACTCAGGAAACCTAATGCTAAAACCAATGCTAACCCAACGTTATATCCAACACTGTCATCGTCTAGTTTAGTGTTGACTCATGAAATAACACCAAGTTTAGAGTCATTCCATGAAATAGCATTGTCTTTTCATAAAAACTACAAAAACACAGTAAAAATGTAAATAAATGCAAAAAAGGAAGCTAATGACACCATTTTGTTGCAGTGATTTGTTGGGAGTTAGTAGTTTGGATACTTTTAGATGGTAAGTCTTTGATAATGTATTCATGATCATGGTGAAATAATAGAAATTTCCTACAAGATGGGATCACAAAGATGCAACTGCTTCCACCCGTTGCACCAAAGATAGGTGGCAATAGACATATCAATTCACTTAGGGTACCTTTGTGGGAGGCAAAAGTCTATTTAACATTATTGTCATACAAGGAAAGTTGAGTTCACTTATTCTTGCTCCTTATGGAAGGATACCTCCAAAAAATCAATGAGAGTCAACTCTATTAGTAAAAGGAAGTCTCTACCTTGAATATAATTGTAGCAAACTATAAGAGATGGTCTATTTCAAGTCAACAAAGAAGAGTGTAGAAGTTGGGTTGAATTGTGTTCTTGTAGGTGGTTAGAAACCTATGAAGGATGGATTTCACTCCACCACAATTGGTTTTTGAAGCACCGTAAGAGAATATCAGAGTGGGGGTGCGCAAGAGATAGGGTAGGCCACCAAAAAAAGTAGAAGGGAGAGAAGAACATTGGTAAAACTCTATAGGTATAGAACCAAGAAAGTTGAGAATGTGGCCATTCATAGAGGTTGTCAATTTCATCATTCAACAAATACCAAGAAACAAGTTAAGCCTGTTGATTCCATCATCAAGCATAAATGAGCTAATATCCTTGACCATGTGGTGAATGAAGAGGTTGGTAGGGTCGTCCCTAATTCAAGACATTCTAGAAGCAAAGACTCTAAATATGCCAAGATAGTTTACCTTTATTGGTATGCCAAGGAAATGGTAGCCTCCAACATTGAAAGGTAGGAGAAGTTAAATATTTAGAGAGCAAATATGATGTCTTAATCAATGCAATTGTCATATCAACTGAGGACAATAGGATGGAAGACGTTGTTGAGGAGGACAACTTGGTTGCTATAACTAGTGGAATAGAGGCCAAAACCATACAAAAACCATATACTTGGACATAGAATCCCATGAATGATTTTGTAACCTAATATGTCTCCTTTTATGAATAATGTTGTTTTAATGCTTCATTTGTAAGCTTGCAAACATACTAGTATATGGACTCCTTTTACGGTTAGCTTTTGGGCTATAAGAACAACTATTTTTTTAGATTATAGTGGCCTCTAGGCCTAATTTTGTTTATAGAACAATGTTTTAATTTCCTCTAAGCTTAACACCAATCAATGTTGACAAGGCCATTATTTTTTAGCTCATTTACAAAATGGTAGGCCTATCTTTTAGGGGCCTCATCCTCTTTTGATTTGTACTACATTCTTGTATATTAATAGAGTATCTTCTTACAAAAAAAAAACAAAGAAGAGTAATTTCACTTGGTGGTTAGTGGGGTAGATTCCGACGGGGATAAGACAATTTTAAATACCCAAAATAACATATACTCCTTCAATGTCTATGACATAAAAATTACCATTGAGGCTATAGGCTTCCACTATGAATTCCATGTTGTGCACCACAACTTCATAATTAATATGTGTATGGCTTGGTACATTAATGGGGACGCATTCATTCACATGTATTGATATGGAAGACCAATTGCCTAATCTATTTCTTATCAAGAATGTTCAAAGCATTGTTAGGATCTACTAAAGTGAGGAACCTTTGTTTTTTAATGTAGGCATAAAAGTTGAAGGTATTGATGCTACCCACATAGTCAATGCACCAAGGGAGATCGAGGGTTCCTTGCTTCTAATGGTGGAGCGGATTGGTCTTATGGTCCAAGGTCATTATTTAGTTGTTATAGGGGAGTATCCTACTAATGTTTAGATTCAATGTCTGAGTGGCATATATCTTGGGCATACAAGTTTTGTTTTTTTTTTTTGCTTCAAACATGTCTCTTAAACCAAGGCTGAGAGCATCAACGACAAAGATCTAAGGTTGAAAAATTGGATTTTTGGATAGGGTGGTAGAAAGGGATTTTGAATTAAGACATTTTAGAATTTATGTCTTCCCTGGTCATCCTATCATATATATAATCCCTTTTACTAGAGCCAAGTACCTTTCTCTTTATATTCTTAACACAAGTGTATGCTCTTCTAGATACTAACAACTTTTTTTCTAAAGAATTGAGTCCTATATACATTAATAGCTATTTTTTTAATATTATTAAGAATTGATTTCCAACATTTTAACCTTATTTCAAATTTATGAACTCATATTTGAAATGTAGATACTTCACACTATATCTAGGTTTGGTCTTTGAATGTAAGGCTTGCACCTCCAATCCACTTGCAAAATTGTATTAATGGATCTTTGTCTAAAGATGAAAAGTAGCCTTCCAAAGTTTTGTTCAACTTATGAATTTGGAGGGGTGTTATCTCATACTCTCGGAATGTTGTGGTTGATCACTGGAGAAATCAGGATGTTTCGAGAGAACTCTCTACGATGGACAAATTGGTTGCAAAGTTGAGAAGTCTAAAATGTTTTACGATATAGTGGGAAAAGCAAAAGCGAAAGGAAATGGCTCTGGAACTTGATAATATTGAGGGGGAATTGAGTGTTTTGATTGAAAAATCGGCTATTGGGAAGCTCATCCCAAGTGAACAGATTTCATTATTAAACCTAGAAGGGAGGAAGTTAAAACACCTTCAGTTTCAAGAGGAGTCTTGGAGACTGAAAAGTTGTGCTATATGGATCAAAGCGGGGGATCAAAACTACAAATTCTTCCATAAATATGCCGGTGCCCAGCGGGTTCAAAATACCATATGGGATCTAAACGATGGGTCTGGCCGGCGCATTTCTGGTCTTGGTGAGCTCCAAAAGGAAGCCAAAACACATTTTCAGGCGATCTATCAGGACCCAAAATCTGCCTCAATGATTGAACAGTTTAAGGTGATCAAAGAATATCCGAGATTATTCACTGATGAGGAGGGGGATCTGATCTTTAAAGAAATATCTCTACATGAGATTGAAAAGGTACTAAATGGTTTTTCAAAAGACAAGAGCCCGGGTCCAGATGGGTGGACTGTTGAACTGTTCATTTGTTTTTTTTATATTATGGGTCCCGATATAAGGGCAACGGTGGAAGAATCCTGTATTAGTGGGGTGGTAACGGGAGCTTTAAACTCAACTTTTTTAGCTCTTATCCCAAAATCATCCTAGCTTGAGGATTTCAGTGATTTCAGGCCAATTTCGCTATGTAATTTGATCTACAAAGTTATAACAAAAGTCATAGCTACTAGAATCAAGCCGAGATTATCAAAATATATATCACTGGAGCAGTTTGGTTTTCTTGATGACAAACAGATTTTGGATGTTGTTGGAGTTACACAAGAGGTCTTTCATAGTGTGAAGACTAAGCAACAAAATGCACTTTTCCTTAAGCTGGATCTTGTCAAGGCTTATGATCAAGTGGACTGGACTTTCCTTTGAGTTGTTCTGGTTTAGATTGGCTTGCCCTGCGTGGTGGTAAAATGGATTATGGCTTGCGTATCATCCGTGAAATTTGTTGTGCTCATTAATGGGATGCCATCAAAGTTCTTTAAAAGTTCCAGGGGTCTGAGGCAGGGTTGCCCTCTTTCTCCATTACTCTTTCTGTTGGTCATTGAGGGATTGAGCAGGCTTATCCACAGGGCAAAAAGGGAGGGAAATATTCTTGGTATAAAGGTTACAGATCATGTATCAGTGACCCATACCCTCTTTGTGGATGATGTTATGCTTTTTGGTCCTGGTACTCTCTCGGAATGGCAAAACTATAAAAAAATATTGGACCTTTTCTGTCATGCCTTCGGGATGCTGGTCAGTGCTGGAAAATCTTGGTTCCTTGAAAACAATGTGGATATTGCCATCAAATAGCAAGTCAGTTAGCTCCTCCCATACAATTTCAAGGAACTGGATGGTGGTACCAAATACCTTGGTTTCTTTCTTAAGCCAACTAATTATCATATTTGTGATTGGCTGTGGTTATTAAAGCGTTTTGATTAAAGAATAAATCATTGGTGCTAGCACTGGCTTACCCTGGGGGGCAGGCTTACTTTAGCAAAATCTGTATTGCAAAATCTGGCGGTTCATTGGCTTTCTCTCTGCAAGATTCCTCGGGCGATTCTAAAAGGTATTCGTAAACGTATCTTCTGTTTCATTTGGTCCAACGGTGTGGCAAAACATAAATTTCATTTGGTAAAGTGGCAATTGTTGGCTCATCCTTGGCACAAGGGTGGTTGGGATTTAAAAAATATTGATAAATTTACAACGACACTTCAAACTAAAAGTCTGTGGAGAGCACTTTTTTCTAATTTAGCATGGAGTAATCTCATAAAAAGGAAATATCTAAAATCCCTTTCAATGGCTGAATGGTTTAGAAAAGGCTCTCCCTACACAAGAGGGGTTTCAAACATCTGGAGTAGTTTGCTGGGATCTTTCTCCACAATTTCAAATTGGTTAACTGGGTGTCAGGGCATGGTCGTGAGATTCGTCTTGGTGAGGATCCCATTTTGGGTGGCCCTTTGGAATATAAACTTTCACAGGATTTAATCAGGATATTGAGATCTAAGGGCTACTTTTTACTGTGCCATTTGATGGTTTCTCTTTCGGTTAGTGGGGGTCATCCTTCATGGATTACAACGCATCAATTAGGTCTAATTGGTAGCTTGGCACAAGAATGGAATAACTATGTTAATGGGATGAGCAAACTAAACATCACTTTACAAGATACATCTTATAAACTTGTTTGGTCTTGGAACGTCGGCTGTGGGATGGCTACGACAAAAATTGCATATGATTCACTTGTCTCATTAGATAACTCGCAGTCAAAATGGTTGTACACGAAGATTTGGAACCTGTTGATGCCCCTTAAATTAAAATGTTTCAATTGGCTTGTTCTTATCAACAACATTTTAACTTGGGACAGTCTTTGCCGGAGGGGTTTTTGCGGCCCGAGTAGATGTCCGTTATGTTGTTCTCGAGAGGAAACTGTTGATCATCTATTTTTAAGTTGTTCTTTTGTTAAGAGTTTATGGTCAATGATCCGCAGTTTCAGTGGTCGGCAGCTCTACTGGCGCTCTCTTCATCTGGAAGATGGGTTGAATCATTGGGTGGGCCATTATAATGACCAAAAAGCCCTTCCATGCTTTGTTTTTTGGGAGGTTTGGCGAACATGCAACTTAAGCATCTTCGAAGGATTGATGTCCAATGCGACGGTTTTTGGCTGTTGGGACTTGTCTGTGTTTATGGACTATAATTCTCTGGGGCCTAGAAGGATTGGCTCCTGTCTTGGTTGTGCCCCACAAGCATCCATCCCTCAGATACTTTACCCTTGTGTTTTTTTTGACGGGGCGTCTCAACTTGGTGGAGCTGTAAGTGGGGTGGGAGCTATTCTGTTTATCAATACCAACAGATATTACAAGTTATGGTTGAATTCGGGAGTGGGAACAATTTCGTGTAGTGAACTTCTTGCTCTATGGATGCTCCTCCGCTTTGCTTGCTACAAAGGGAGCACCTGTCTCCAGTTCAGGGGGGACTCAAAGGTCATCATTATGTGGGCAAATGGATCAGCCTCATTAAATGTGCCATTGCTCACTCATTGGCTTCACGAGACTCGCTCTCTGATTGAGCGTTTTGATAGTATCACTTTTCATCATGTGATCCATGATTCTAATCTGTTGGGGATGAACTTTCTAAAAAGGCTCTTTCTTCACCCGAGGGCATCATTTTTTGGGAGCATTGGTTTTTGGATCAGTTGGTTGCTGCTGGCTCGATGGATCACCTTCAGCTCTAGCTGGCTACTTTTTTACTTTATGCTGTCTATTTATTATGCGATTATATATCCGTCTTTTGTAGGTTGATAGCTCTCCCTGGTGGCCAACGTCTTGTTGGATTTTTGGTGGTTTTTTGGTTCTTAGTCTGTGACTCTGATGATGTAGAGTGACTCATCCCTGTTTATTGTGGTATATGTTTGTTGTTGGTATTCCCCGGCATATATGTAGTCTTGTGGTTTAGGGTTTTTGGCCAGTGCTATCCTTTATGCCTTTATGGATAACATGTTTCTCTGTTTAGTTTCTCTGAGGAACTTTATGCTCTGTGTTTTGAGCATGGTTGTTTTGATATCCTTTTGGAGACATGGTTTATACTGATCTCTTTTGGTTTATTATCAGGAAGGCTGGTTGTAACCTCAGTCAATGTATTCAAACAATACTATTTATCTTTTATTAATAGTATGCTATTTTTTTCCTCCTCGTGGAAAAAAAAATACTCCCCGAAGGGTTTTTTTTTCAACCGAAAAAAAAAAACGTACTATTGCTATTCATTGAATCAAATAGTACAAAGTTCTTCACCTTTTTCCAAAAAAGGTACATTCTGCATAATCACAACCGTGATCCCATAATCTTGTCAGAATTTACAAAATTTTCAAGCCAGACTGTACATATCAGAATAGACAGTATCCTTACAAAAGGTATTATCAAAAAATTTGACAATAACATACTTAGAAAAAGAAAAATTCGCCACATTCCAGCATGCTGGAATCCATCCACTCCTCCCATTGGATAAAACCTTCAATACCTGATAAAGCTTGCTTTGATAAATTATCAGCCAGTCCATTGTGTTCACGATAGATATGAGAAAAGGTGATCTGATCCTGCTTATCAATCTCCAATCTAGTCCTCCTACACCAGTGAGAAAGTGCAATAACATTTAAATCAAAATCTTTGGTTGCCCACTTGATTGTGACACGTGAATCACCATAAACCATAAGATTAACCAACCCAAATATATTGGCACACTTCAGAACACACCACAGAGCTAAAAGTTCCGCTTTCATATTACTACCATTTCTACAGTTGAGCCGAAGGGTATAATAATGATCCTCATTCAGATAAATAACACCACCGGCAGCACACAGCCCATTCTGAGCCGCCCCATCAAAGAACAATGTAGGTTTGTTAACCGTTAAAGTAAACAGTACAATCCTTCTCACCTCAGCTGGTGCAAGATTTTCAGAATACAGTGAAGTTAAATTTGAAGCAATAAGTCCACATGCAGCAACATCCGGCGATTTATCCTGAAAAGTACACAAATTTCTGAAATACCAAAGTGCCCAAGAAATAAATACAGGGAGCTGTATAGTAACTCTGGAATCACGAGTCCAATTCAACAAGGCCTCCCCAAAATCAACCTGCTCCCATAACTTGGAGCATGCCATCTTTGAACTGCAAAAATCCCAAACTTTTTTCCCAAAGGAGCAGAAAACAAACAGATGATCTATAGATTCAGCATCTTCCTTGCATAAAATACACCAGTTTGGTCCATTCCACCCACGCTTAGAAAGATTATCCCAGGTTTTCAGAGTACCCTGTAAAGTATGCCATAAAAAACACTTGTGTTTTAAAGCAATATTCCACTTCCAAATCTTTTTATACCACCAGTGTTGAGGAAATATGTACTTCTCCTGCATAATTCTGGCATAAGTATCTTTTACAGTAACAATACCAGATTTATCATTCCCACACCACAACAATCTATCTTCATGTTCTGATAAATTAATACCAGCCGAACCAAGAGAACTAATATAAGAGTCCCAAGAGATGGCGTCCTCACCAACCAATCCCAAATCAGAAGACTGAAACCAATATGTCTGTCCATATGAATTCCTGATGCAATGTAAATAGGAAAGTCCATATATTTTTATATAATCCAGAATCTTATTTGAAATACAAACAGGTTCATTAATACCCAGAATAAAATCTATGCCAACCCTGATGTTCTTCCCGTCACCAACTTGCCACCTCAAGTCGCGGATGATCCAATCCAAAACTTTTAACAAACCACGCCAAAAAGGAGAACAGACAGAACTCATAGGCATCTTCAATCTGATCCACTCAGTCAAATTCATATTAATGTATTTCACAAAGGATATCTTAGACCAGGGATTGTGGTTGAAGAGACACCGCCAGAGACTTTTTGCTCTAAGTGCAATGCTGAAGGATTTAATGTCCTTGATCCCCCAACCACCAAAAAGCTCAGGTCTAGAGACCGACTCCCAACTCGTCATCACCAGAGATGCTCTATCCATACCGCCGGTCCACAGAAAATTAAAAATCAGGCTCCTAATAACATTCAAAATATATGATGGGACCTCGAGGAGAGAAAACCAGTATACAAGAATACTCATCAGAACAGCCTTGACCAAGGTTAATCTGCCTCCCACAGAAAGTAATCTAAAAGCCCAATGTGAGATCCTAGCCTCAAATTTTCGAACCAACCACCACCAATCCTTGATCTGATAATTATTAGGTCTCAAGAAAAAACCCAAATACTTGAATCCATCATCTAATGGATGACAACTGTAAGGCATAATTGAAGCAATACCATTCCTTTTATCTGAATCCACATTATGATAATAAAAACTAGACTTTGATAGACTTATCTTCATCCCAGAAATGCGGCAGAAACAAATCAAGATGTTCCTGAAAACCCCCCATTCAACAACAGAAGCCATTCCAACCAACAATACATCATCCACAAAAATCAGGTGTGTTATAACACAATCGACCCCCAAAGCAATACCTTTAAGCAAACCCTCCTGTTTGGCAAAATTAACCATCCTGCTAAGAGCATCCACTACCAAAAGGAACAATAAAGGGGATAAGGGACACCCCTGTAGAATGCCTCTCGAGCACTTAAAAAAAGAAGATGGCGAATCACTCCCCGAAGGTTTACCTTCTCGCTAACTAAATTAAAATTATTAAGTAATTATGTACATAATAATGGCTAGGGTTATTAGGAATCGTTCGTTCCAAATTAACACTCTCCTAACAAACTTGGACGGTCCGGGTTCTAAGGAGAATCGGCGTTTGAAGGGCTAGGGTTTACAAAGTTTTATATATTACAGGGCTCGGGTTTCTTCATCGTATTGGAGACCATCCACGTAATCAATGTTAGCTGTTGGATTCTTTGTAGGGCCGATGCTTCTATTGTGCTTTATTTGTCTGATGCTAGGTTCTTTTGTATAGGCACTGTGATGAATCTTCTGTTCCAAAGCAGCCTCGTCTCTGTGATGGAAATACAACCCTCTAAGAAGTTCTGAGTGATTTCTTATTTATTCAATTAGTTTCTTTATGTACTCATTATTTTATTTTGGTGGTGATGTTTACTTTCCTGGACTGCACTTATTTCAATGAAAGGTCAGATGCCTTGAGGTTTTTAGTAAGAACTCTGGTTTATATTTATGTGTATGGGTGTTATATATAGGTGTATGGGTTTTCGTCGCTGGTCAAAATGATGAAGCATTGAAATCTGTCAATCCACTGAAAACTCCATGTTGTGCTTTACAATCCCAACAGGTTCTGATTGACCAATGCATGGACGGCCCAAATCTTAATTTCTTCTTTTAGATTTTAAATTTATTTATTTGTTGTCAAACGTATTTTTTGCGCAGGATGCTGCTTTAGGGATCTGATTTGGTAAAGTATTTTACAGTCCTTTTCCTTTTATTGTTTGCAATCAGGAAACAATGAGATCTTTATTCGCAACAGTTAGCTATCGATTAAGTCCAG
Organism: Larix kaempferi; assembly: GCA_027924585.1. NCBI lineage: Eukaryota > Viridiplantae > Streptophyta > Pinopsida > Pinales > Pinaceae > Larix > Larix kaempferi. Next base: position 4,498,371 of record BSBM01001540.1, read on the forward strand.
AAAGGTTTTTATTTATATTGTAAGTCCCTCATTTTAATAAAGGGGAAAAAGAGCGACTGTCATAAGACAATCTTAATTGAATAACTCACTGTATTTAACACTGTATATAGATGACCTGGTTATTTGAAATAACTCGAGATAATTATGTGTCTGGTTGTTGTCAGACGAAACGTCTTTCTCAGTTCCAAATTTCTACTCCTACTAAATGCTCGTATCTCTCATAAATCTCCTAGGTCTCAAATGCTGGTCTCCTACTAAATGCCTCTATGCCTCTAGGTCTTTGGTTAAGTCTTGGATCAACCTAGATAGTATATTAACATATAGTATTCACAAGGTTTAGGTCTTGGATCAGCCTAGATAGTATACTAACATATATTAACATATAGTATTTACAAAAAAAAAACCAACCATTATAAGTAGTAGTCAGTAGATGGGCTCATGTGCTTTTAAGTAGTCACTATATCGATCTAGTAAGTATGCCTAGATGGGCTCATGTGCTTTCAAGTAGTCAGTATACCAATCTAGTAAGTATGCCTAGATGGTCTCATGTGGTTTCAAGTAGCATCTTCTATTATTCCCATATAGCCTTAAAATCCCACACAGCTAGACACTACCCTGGTTTCAAATTGCAAACTGACAATCAACTGTTCCTTTAGTAAATACGCCTAAGTAGTTTTCCCTTGATCTGCACGTGTGTGATTGAGAAGAGGATAAATCGTGGCATTTACTGCAATTTGTATGACTTTATGAATCCATCTTGGAGGAATGTAGTTGTCATTGCAAGAACTGGGTATTTATTATAATGCTAAACCTGTAACTTGGGTTGATCTTTTTATTGCCACGATATTTGTTGTTGTTTACTTGTAAGAAACCTGTACCTGTTTGTTTTCTTGATGAGTAACCTAATTCATGTGAACAACTCCTGTTTGTTTATTCAAGAGACAACATAAATGGATAGAAGGGAAAGCTCTACTAGTTTGTCACCTGAAACCTAGGCCTTATATTTATTGATTTTTTGACTTTCAGAATCCTTGGAGGTTTAAGATCTGTTTTGAGTATCATATGATCTGTAGGCTGTCTATTCTTTCCACTGCAATTTTCATAAGCAGCAATAAGTCGTCAAACTCTGTTATTGTTTGTGCCTGAAACCTGTTGCATGTTTGAAAGAAATGGAATGATTTTCACATCCAAATAAAATGTCTTCAGCTGCACATATTCTTGGATTTCCTTGATATGCACCATCAAAGAAACCTTGTTGGAATGTTGTTAGATAGTAATGCAGTAGAATTAGGCTTAGAGCACCAGTAAAAGAAGGCCTTATTTTATTGATTTTTTCAAGCCTTCAGGATTCCTTGGAGGTTTGTATTTTACAGGTTTCCATGAATTGCATGGCAAAGCCTTATGAGTTCCCACTGTCTTATTCTTCCAGCAGCTTTCAGAACAATCTAAGAAATCATTGTAAGGTGTTGCCGCCGAGATTGCACACCTGGGGGAACGCGCAGCAGAAATCTTTTGAAGCTGCTTGGTGTGGCCTTGGGGGCAAGCAAAGAGTCAGGCGCTGTCACCTGATCCCGACTCAAACTCCTAATGAAGCCAAAGGGGGTAGAGCCTACTAAAAAAAAAGGTTTGCTAAAACTTTTTAAAGTTTAAGTTTGATGTGATTAGAATGGATGTTGTTTTAGGAGTTTTTGATTTGAGAAAAAATGGAACCAAGTTTTCATTTGCCAAATTAAATCAATGGCACATCCACAACATATAAATAAATGACAACACCAACTTTGCCAACTTAATCAAAATAACATCCACATCATGATATCATAAGATGAACAACAATTCTAGATAGATAAAAATCCAAGACTTGAACAATTGTTGCGGATGAAAGACTAGTGCTAATGGAGTCATTGTCTATTGGAGTGTTAAAAGGACTGTTGTGCGAACGCTTCTTGGTTTATTTTATTATAGATTTTGAAAGATGAGGTTGATTTATTGTGCGATGGGGGGATTCTTGATATACCTTGCAGGACAGGGAATATATCCGGAATGTGATCTAGGTGGCTTCGTATAAGGACGTGTGGGCTGGAATGGAGTCTCGAGAGTGTTGTTCAACACTACACTAACAAGGGTGTAGTCTAACTGTGTTATGAGGTTGCCTCCCAGTTGTTCCTGCTTCCTTAGTTGAAATTTTTCTACTTTTGACCACTATCGAGGCAATGTCGGATTTTTCGTTGGTTGAGGGTACTTCATTTGATTAATGAGTGAATTTAATTAAATATGAAAAATTAAGGGAGTGAAAGCAACCTTTTTTGATATCCCAAAGCTCAGACTAGCCTGTGATGGGTAGAGAATACATGGTGTTTTCAAATTGCTCATTCCAATTTTTATTGACTCTTCGACGGAGAGCACTCTTGATCCTCTAAAAGTGTGATTCAAGAGATTGAAGGAGTCTTAAGTTTCAATAAGGAGATAAAATGTAACTCTCCGACACATAGCACTTTTGATCCGCTTTAAAGCGAGATTCAAGAGATTTAGATGAACAATAATTTTGATAAATAGAAAAAACTACAAAGTACTGAAACATAGAACACAAATTTTCTAATTAACTACCAAGAGTCTCTTTCAGGTCTAAACAAATTGCAAAAAAAACCAAATAACTTAATGAAATTGCAAAATTATAACCTCTAACTAAAAAATGAAGTTGAACTTTTTTGCAAAACTTTGAAAACTATCCTAGCATAATACTACTCTAGTTCTATTGCAGTAATCTAAATAAGAAGATACAGGTTTCCCCCAAATGGGGGAAGAAGGGTGTGGGAGTCATAATCCCACTTGCTTTTTATTAATGATTATTGCAATTGAATTAACTCTCCGATAGAGAGTGTTATTGATCCGCTAATAGCGAGGTTCAAGAGAATTTACACCTTTTAGAAGGCAGAGGGAGAGCAAGGGGTTGAAGATGAGGGAGATTTCACAATTTTTTAGCTAAAAAGGTTCTCTCATTTTCCTTGTTTTCCTGTAAAAAAGACACTAAACCAGCAAACAACTTGTTAAAGATTAGTATTTCTTAGTAAAAAATACATAAAAATTACAATTCAATATTTGCGAATGATAGGAAAAACTTGATAGTTCAAATATTGACAATTTACAATTAGATCTAAGCTTGAAATAAGGCTTTAGAGTACTTTTAGATCTAAAAATTTTGCATGACAAATCAAATTTTAAAATGAAGCAATGTAAATCTAACTTTGTTTAAGCAAAATGAAATAAGAACAAGGTAAAGAGAGATTTGAGTTTTTTAAAACGGATGATGAAAACAAGCTTGCTCAAGCTTTGAATCTCCTTTGAGACTTGGAAATGCCAATGGAACAAGAAATGTTATCAGTCCAAGATCTGAAGAAGGGGAACTCTGCCCCTTGCTCCAAATGAGTAACCTGAAAGCTTATTTACACTTGCAAAAAGAGGGATCAAATATGGTACATTTCACAAATAAGAATAAAAAGAGCATGAAATATAACTTACTATAACATGCTACTCTTGAAATTCTAGATGCAAAATAGTAAGTAAATAAATTGAAGACAACAAATATTTACTCGATGTGTTTTAGAATACCCTCTAAGCCAGATTGATTACCAATTTAGACAATGCATGAAGAAACTAGAACAAGATTACCTAATCAAACTCACCATTCTCAAATTTGACATGCACCGATGGACCTCCAAAGCCTCAATATTATTCATAAAATGCACAAAGGCATGACATTACAGAAAGTAGCAGAGGTTTTTTGCATCCATCCTGAATGATGGAGCAAGCCCTGTTTATATATGAAATTACAAGCAACGGGGGTGTTTGGGATGGAGGGCGAGAGCTTGGAGGGGTGTGCAACTCTCAAATCAAGGAGTGATTCATGCATTGAATCAAAGCTTGGAGCTTTGGTTGGTGTGAGGGGATGAGGTGGTTGCCACCTCATGAGAGGGGCGCCCCTCTCACTTTGGAATCAACCCCCCTTCCATTTGCGAATCGCCATGTGTGGAAAGCCGCCCACGTGAAGAGGGAAAGGCGTATAAGTTAAATTGAAATATTCCCTATCCTAACTTTGGTATATGACATGTGTTTTATTCCACTAACATGGTCGCCCTCCATAAGAATTTAATTAGCCATCCCCTCCAAACATTTTTTAATCATTTTTTTAGATTTTTTGATTTTGTCTTTTGTGTATTTTGTAGCACATTTAACAATTAAATGCCATTTTGTAGCATCTTTAAGAAAAATTACCGCAAATGACAATTTAATCTCCCAAAACTCAGGAAAAGTGGGTCCTAGGTTAAAGAGGGCGCTCTGAGCGTGAAAACGAGCATCCTCGTGCCAAATTCCGCCTCCAGACCATGCTTTTATTATACTTTGAATTTATCCAATTAAACCATTAAAAAATGGTCTAATTTTATGGATTTTTTTTTTTAATTGGAATGAAACCAAACTCCTAGGGGACCTAGTGCATGTCCATACGACTCAATATTGATGGCTAGCATGTAAAAAATACATAGACACATAGACTTTAATAGCCTCCCTAGGTTCGACCACCATGGTAAATACTCCAGCTTTGGAGGTGTGAGTGAAAAACTCAGGAATTATATGCCATTGAAGCGCAACGCATAATTTCTAAGGAAAAAACACTCTAGAGTATCCCCCTGATAGCCAAACCTAAGGTAAGCCAAGTCTTTTACAAAATGACAATGCGTAGACCAACTTATTACAATTTCCCCAAGGGGGTCTGGACATGCAATTATTACAAAAGGGACCAAAATTGGCTCTGAAAAAGTCTTCTGAACTTCTGAACACTGATGATGAACACTTGACATGTTCATGAAACTGGCGGCTCACAAGAAGTCCAATTATGGTACAAAATAGTTGGTAACATTCGGGAATTCAGCTTGGGCCAAAACCAAATCCCATTGTCTTGGTCTTTTCCCACTCAAGCATCTCAACAAGTTTCCAAGACTCCGATTGAACACCTCGGTTTGTCCATCAGTTTGCGGGTGGTAAGTTGAACTGTACAATAGCTGGGACCCCATCTTCTTCCAAAGTGTTCTCCAGAAATGTCCAAGGAACCTTGTATCCCTGTCAGAAGTAATACTATTAGAATCTATCCACTACAACCATCATAGAATCATGTCCTCTCTGTGTCCTAGACAATCCCAAAACAAAGTCCATGCTTGTATATTCCCACGGTTTCTCAGGGAAGGGCAATGGAATATACAACCTAGAGTTTTGACTTCTCCCCTTTGCCAACTGACAAACTCTACAACACTTCACAAACCTCTGGACATCTTTGTTGATGCTAGGCCAAAAATATCTTTCCTTTACCAATGCTGTGCTTTTATCCATCCCAAAATGTCCTCCCAAACCTCTGCTATGCAATTATTTTATAAGGTTCTGTCTCAAGGAGCCACAAGGAATGCACAAGTTTTGATTCTTAAACAAGAATCCCTCTTGGATATGGAAGTCTAGATACGGTGCTCTATCCACATTCCAAGGCGTTTTGCGTCTTCTCCATACAATTCTTTCATACATTCCAAGCCAACGACTTCTACTGATAGAGTGTTCAATAGTGCTATCCTTCGGCTTAACGCATCTGCAACTCTATTTGATTTTCCAGACCTTTGCTTCAAGGCAAACGAGTAAATTTGCATAAATTCTATCCATTTCGAATGCTTTTGGTTTAGTTTACCTTGGCTGTTAATGTACTGCAGTGCCTTGTGATTAGTGAACATGGCAAACTCTTTCAGAAGCAAGTAATGCCTCCACTTTTTCAAGGCTTGTATAATAGCATAGAATTCCTGATTGTAAACTGAGTACTTTCTCTTGGCCTCATTCAATTTCTTGCTAAAGAACACCAGTGGTGTTCCTTCTTGGCTCAATACTGCCTCGATCGCTGCTCCACTTTATAAGGTTTTGTCTCAAGGAGCCACAAGGAATGCACGAGTTCTGATTCTTAAACAAGAATCTCTCTTGGATATGGAAGTCTAGATATGGTGCTCTATCCACATTCCAAGGCGTTTTGCGTCTTCTCCATACAATTCTTTCATACATTCCAAGCCAACAACTTCTACTGATAGAGTGTTCAATAGTGCTATCCTTCGGCTTAACGCATTTGCAACTCTATTTGATTTTCTAGACCTTTGCTTCAAGGCAAACGAGTAAATTTGCATAAATTCTATCCATTTCGAATGCTTTTGGTTTAGTTTACCTTGGCTATTAATGTACTACAGTGCCTTGTGATCAGTGAACGTGGCAAACTCTTTCGAAAGCAAGTAATGCCTCCACTTTTTCAAGTCTTGTATAATAGCATAGAATTCCTGATCGTAAACTGAGTACTTTCTCTTGGCCTCATTCAATTTCTTGCTAAAGAACGCCAGTGGTCTTCCTTCTTGGCTCAATACTGCCTCGATCGCTGCTCCACTAGCATCATAGTCCACTTGGACCACTTTACTAAAATTTGGAAGTGATAGGATTGGTGCCTCAGTCACTTTCTTCAAATCCTTGAAGGACTGCATTGCTGCTGCTGTCCACTGGAAAGTCCCCTTCATGCATTTTGTGAGGGGTGCACAAATTAGGCTGAAATTTTGAATGCATTTTTTGTAGAAGCTTGCCAAACCATGAAAGCTTCTCACATCAAATACACATTTAGGTGTTGGCCATTCCAAAATGGCCCTTACCTTGTTTGGATCCATCTTTAAGCCTTCTGTGGAAATCACAAAACCCAAGTACACTAATTCCTCCTTTAGGAATGTGCACTTCTTCAAATTTATCAGTAGCTTCTCTTTCTTCAACCGTTGCAACACTTTCCCGATGTGCTCTAGGTGTTCTTCTTTGATTTTACTAAAGATCAATATGCCATCCAGGTACACGATAACAAATTTCCCTAAAAATGGTTTCAGGACTTCATTCATAAGTCTCATAAAGGTACTGGGGACGATGGTTAATCCAAATGGCATCACTAACCACTCAAACATACTGTCCTTTGTCTTGAAGGTAGTATTCCACTCATCCCCCTCTCTTATTCGAATTTGATGATACCCATCTTCATACCTATCTTCGTAAAATATGTAGCTCCACTCAAACAATCCATGAGATCATCCATCCACAGTAAGGGAAATCTATACCTAATGGTGATCTTATTGATAGCCCATACGTCAATGCACATTCGCCACTCACAACCCTTTTTCGGTGACAACACTGCTGGTACAACACAAGGACTTAAACTTTTTTGGATTTGTCCTCGGTCAAGCAGCTCATGCACTTGCCTATTTACCTCTTTCACTCTTTGTGGGGGTCATTCGACAAGGTGCCTCATTGGGCATACTTGATCCTGGTATCCAGTCAATTTGGTGTGAAATACTCCTCATGGGAGGGATTCCTGTTGACAAATCCTCTGTAATAATCTCCTTAAAATTCTTTAACAATGATTGAATCTCAAGTGGGACGCTGCTTGTACTTCCATCCTCTTGGATTCCCTTTGGCATCAGTGCCAAACAAAATTTGGGCTTCCTCTGTTCCTTTAGAAATTCTTTAGCTGAGCACAACATGACCCTGTCACTGCTACTATTTCCAGTGCTTTTGCTGCCACTCTTGTCTACCGCATTCGCTTCATTCTCCACCATTGGTTCTAGCATGTAACACTGTCCATCTTTGGTAAATGCATAGGTGTTTACTCTTCCATCGTGGTGAACCTGCCTGTCAAACAACCACAGTCATCCGAGAAGGACATGGCCTGCATCCATATCTACTGCATCACACAAAATCTACTCACTAAAATTCCCAATCTGGAAATTTAATAAGCACTGCTCAGTCATAGTCACTTGCTGCCCCCTTTTTAACCACGGGACTCGACACGAATTTGGATGGGAAATACGTTACAGATTTAATTTCTCCATTACCTCAGTGGATGCTAGATTCTTTGCTTTCCTTCCACCTTGCACTTTGTTTTAAAAATTATTTTTCGTTGTTCGAGCTCCTTTGCCGTCTTCTTCTCGGGCTGAAGTAGCACTCTACAGAACATCAAATTCTCACCTTGCTCCTATTGAAGTATTATCACATTCTCTCCAATAGTGGGTGTCCCATCAACTTGAGTGACTTGCGTTCTGGCTTCATTTCGTCTCCCTGCATATTGTTTTCCGGACATTCCGAGGCCTTGTGTCCTTCCATTCCACATCTGTAGCGGATGATGGGGTACTTACGTCTTCCCCTTCCGAATCCTCTAGCTCTTCTAGTGTTATTTCCGCTTCTGCCATTCTGGATGATGGTGGATTCATCCTCCTTTTCATTGCCCTTGGCAACATTTACTTTGCCTCTACCTCTAGGGCACTGTCCTCTAGTTTTCTGCTGCAATTTTCGATCAGTATTTTCTTCCACTCTTAAGGCAACTTGGTAAGCTTCATCTACATTGCGGAACCAATGTGTGCTCATTTAATCCTGAATTTGATATTTCAGTCCGTTTACATACCTCGCCACTCTCTAAAATTCAGGTTCCTTTATCCCTGACCTAAGTGACAGCCTGAAGAATTCTTCAGTGTAGTCTTAGACAGATGTCTCCCTCTGCCTCAAGTTCTGTACTTAATTACATAAACTCTATTGGTAATCTACAAGTAGAAATTTTTCCTTAATTTTGTTCACCATCTTCCTCCAGGTCTTAATTTTCTCCTATCGGTTGTCTGTCCTATCTTTTTTGTAGCATATCCCACCATAGTGCAACATGCCCCTTTAGCTTTGTCATTGCAAATCGAACCCGATGGGGTCATGCATGTTCTCATACCCGAAGTATCTTTCGAGTTCATGTTGCCGCCGGAACACGCACTTGGTGGTTATCGCAACATAAATCTTCAAGTTGCCTGAGTGCGTTCCTTGGGGGCAAGCTTCGAGTTGAGATACCGTCACTCAACACTCAACTCCTCTATATAGGTGTAACTCCTAACGAAGCCAAGGGGGGTAGTCCCTATGAGATACTAACGTTGATTAAACAATTTAGTTTTGAATGGGTAAGTTGTTTAGGAGTTTTGTAAAATAGATCAACTGAAAGCAAAGATTCACTCGCAAATATAAACTAAGATCAACAACATGAGATAGTTATATGCAATCATTCATAAGATTTGAATCAAAGATTGAATTATTGTAAATAAGACCAGTGCCAAAGTGGAGTAAAAAATAGAGTGCTGTTGTATTGTAGGTGTTTTGCAAGTGCTTCTTGATCAGTTTTAGTTTATTATAGGATGAGACTTAATTACAGGAAAGGGGGAGCTCTAGATATACCGTGAGGTACAAGGAGTAATGTTCGGAAATTAACTAAAGGTGGCTCCTCACGAAGACGTGTGCGTTGTAATGGAGTCTCAAGGGCGGTGTTCAACACTACACCAACAAGGGTGTAGCCTAACTGTGCCCTGAAGGCGCCTCCCAGTGGTTCCCGCTTCTTCTGAGAAATTTCCCTACACAATAACTAATGTCTGAGTGCCAGATTTTCACTATGTTCGGGGTTGTTGGTTTTATTAGTATGAGTTTTTTAATTAAGTGTGAAAAATTAAGGAATTGTTGCAACTTTTTTTGCTTTCCGAGGACTAGGCCAATGCCTGCAAAGGGAAAGAGCATACTTTGAGTTGGAAACAAAATATTTATTCCGTTTGATCACGACAAAGATAAACAACTAAAGTAAAGTTTTATGCTAATTACTACATGCAAAGAGTCTTTTTTCTGGTCATCCGATCACATACTCAGGCAAATCCCTTTATGTGACGACGAGAGCATACTTCGGGAAATCAATGCCAAGTTCGTTACTTTAAATAAAAGCAAATACTGAAAGTAAAGTGAACTAATTACTACACCATGGATATCTTTTCCCTTTCAGTACTTTGGTAGAGCGTGGTGGGTTAGTGTTTATTACTTTGGAAAAAATACTTAAAAAAAAAAATTTGTTTGAAGTACAAAGTATACTGCCCGCGAAAAAGAAAATTAGGTGTTCCTACGTCTTGAGTGTGTTTTGAAGGCCGATATTTGGATCGGACACTTCAAAGTTAATTTTTAACTTCACTTTGATTTATTAAACTGAAGGAAAAACTAACGAAGCAAAAGGATGAAAAATCACACAAAGATGCAAAACACCTAGGGGGGTTGGGGTGTGGGCGTTGGGTAGCTCACTTGCTCTTATTTTTATTTTTGATTTACAATAAACTTTGAAGAAAGAAATGCTTTGGATCTTTACAGATCTAGATCCAAAATCTTACAAGAATGCAAGTACAAACTGCCCCATGAAACTAGGAAGCTCCGGGAAGCTTCAAATTGGCCTCAAACTTGATTTTTTGCCTCTAAAGTCCAAAAACCTGCTAAAATTAAATTTAGGACAATGAAAAAATTAGTGTTAGAAAATGCCCAAAATTACTTTTAAAAGTGATTTGGGCAACTACAAAAATTATGGAAAAATTCTAAGCTAATCTACTTGTAAAAAATCACTGAAAAAGACTCAAAAGGACAAGTCCTTTTGAGGATCTTGGCTTGCTTTTGAGGGCAGCTAATGAAGCACTTTTTAAATTGCTAAATAAGATTTTAAAACCCAATATAAAACTACTCTAACAAGCCTTGAGATTTTTCAATAAATTACTTGTATAAGAAAGCTTAAAGATGCTAGATCTAGTGCAAAATATAGACTTTTTTGGAAATTAAGATCTAAGCAAATACAAAATCAGACCTATGTATAAAATTTCTTTTAAACAAAAAAATAGATCTGAGAAGAACAATAACCAAGGAGATTTTTCTTTAAACTTAGGAAGAGGGAGAAAGGAAGAAAATAAGCTTGGTGTTGGATGGATCGATTGAAGAGACTTCCGGAGGCAATTTGTGGACTAAGTTGGATAAATCATTGGATAATAAAAGAACAAACTTGTTCCGATACTTTTCCATGCTTTGTAACCTGTGACTAATCAGAAACTTGCCAAAGAAATTGTGAGATCTGGTAATATACACATAAGAAATCAAGAAAGCATGTTAATAAACTTATTAAACAATGCTACATTAGATCTCTAGATATGCATGATTAAAGGAAACTAGCAATAAGCTTATTACTTGACCCTTTCCTATCAATTGATACCAATCCTTTCAAGGCCAAATTCACAATATGATTAAGCAAAAAAAATCTAAAGATACATGTTACCTCAAGCTAATACAACAATGATCATCCACAAGACAACATGGCACCATGTAGCCTCCAAAGCTTCAACTTTATTCCAACAACTAGAGCAAATACAACTATTACAATGGCAAGCTTCTATCAACACAACTCCAACTACAAATTCGCCCCCCCCCTTTGGTGGATTTCCAATCTTCAATCAAATCATCATTTATTTGTCCAATATTCTCCTTGATTTGATTGCCAATTAAAGGAGATTTGATTCCAACACATTTCCTTGATCCATGGGTTGGGATTTTGCTTTTATCATGTATTTTTTGCCAATTAAATTGGTCTTTTTGGGTTTTTTGAGTAAATATTATTTTCTGAGATAAATACTTAGTCAAAACTTAGGATAAGTGGGTTTATGGGTTTAGTGGATGCTTTGGTTGAGCATCCACTTGAAAAAATACTCCCACAAACCATACTTTCATTACATTTTTGACTTTTCCAATTAAACTGTTAAAAATAGTCTAATTTTACGAGAAAATTATTTTTCTCAGAATTTAAAAAAAATGTAAGGGGACCTAGCACATGTCCATACGACTCAATTCTAATGTCTAGCATGTAATATACATTGACACTTGGGCTCTAATAACCTGCTAGGGCCGAGAAATCATGTCGACCACCCCAACTTTGGAGGTATGAGTGAAAAACTTGAAAATTATAAGTCGTTTATTAAACAACATATAATTGACAAGGGAGAAAACACTCTAGGCTAGTCGGATCGATATCCAAGTCCTAGGAAATCCGAGTCCGTTACAAAACCATCATGCTAAGACATTTTTTACAATTTCCTCGCAGGGCATGGACATGTGATTTTATTTAAAAAAGGGCCAAGGTGGCCTGCTAGGACTTCTGATTTGAATATGAACAAGTAAACTTGTTCCATCTTCACAGGCTCACTTGAAACCATCTAAGTGCAACTTAGCTGGTAACAGTTCCCTTATCCAGTCCAGGAGAGTCTCAGCCTTTAGACTGCCATCATAGCATGACACTTCCACTTGCCTCTCTCTTTTAGAAAAGATATCAGACATACAACTGGGTCTATTTCACCATCTCTATGTACTTCTTCAATCTCCTCTTCTGTGTCTGAGTCTGCTTCGACATCCTCATTTCTTCTATTCTCCAGTTCTTCTATCCTCCTTAGTTCCTCCAACTCTCGGTTCACTACACCTCCTCGTGCTGCTCCTTTTCTCCATGGCGACATTCTCACAAGTTGTCTTGTGGTCCTCGATATGACCAACATTCACAGGCCCCAATATGGCTCTGCTTCCCCACAACTCGCACCTTAGCAACCAGGCTGAACCACCACCAAAACAAGGTTCTGTTATCACATTCTACAAGAGCAAATTAGCTGTCCACAGGAGTTGAACTAGCCCTGATACCACTTAATGTAGATGCCCATTGCTTCAGGCTTCCACAGCTACAAAACCTCTTCTTTCATATGACATGTGGCTGCAAGCTTCTGCAGGTACAAAAACTTTCAATGCAGGGGACCTATGGTTCAAGCTTTCGCAGCTACAAAAACTCTCAATATAGGGGACCTATGGTTCAGGCTTCCGCAGCTAAGGTTTTGTTTACAGAGTTAACAACAGTAATACAATTTGGATTCACGTGGTTAATTTTAACTAGATAAAGATGAAATTCATAAATAGTCATCCACACGAGAAGAAACCACAACATAACTGAAAAAAATGAAATTTTTATTTAATTACTAAGCAATAGATTACATCCACTGCCGGGGTTACAGTTAGACGCCTCTTCTGTCTTGGACTCCCTTTTTCTCTGCAGCTCTATTGCTTGGCGAAATCTGACCCCATTCCAATTGGATTTCCCCTGCTATATCCCCTGAAGCCACCCCTTCGTTTGACTGGAAGTCAAACGGTCACAGTCCCTTCCAATTCTCTCTGCATCCTTCATATTCTCTGACGGTCCACCTTCTGTAGCTCGCCAGGAAACTCCATAGGATCCATAGCTTGATCTGCAGCCATTATTTCCCCTTCTGCACCTAGTAACACGTTCCGCATCCACGTTCTGCAGCCACCTCCACGTTGTGGTTGAGCTCCTGTGCTCTTGCCTGTAATACTGCTAATTTGGTCTATGGATGATGCCGATTGTCCACTACTAGAGATGTACTAGAGATGCTCCTGCATCACAAATCCAAAAAGGTATCATTTTTCTAGTCTTGGTTGAAAGTTAGAGCCATTGCATCTGATATGCTAAACATGCCCTGATTATCTAGAGCATTAATTAGTGGGCTTGAAAATTTGTTGTTCCCAGAACATCCAGCCCAGGGTTCCTTACCAATCCTTACCTTGTTTCTTTTTCCTACTTTCTAAGTCAATCGTTTTCCAGTGGTTGGAATGCCTTCACAAACGCTTTTCATATTACTGGAGCTACTGTATTAGACTTTTTTCTGTTGTTATTGTATCCTCCATTAGTGCTACTATATTAGCTTTTTGTTTTTTCACTCTAATCGAAAGGCCCTCATTGTGAATCATTCAAAATACACTCTTAGCTGCCAGTGCTTGCCCAAATAGATGAATACGTTCCCATCCACCCGCCTTTTTATGCTTTTCTATTTTTCTACATTTCACTGCTAATTTTATCCATCATCCCTTTTGGAATATCTATAAGGACATCCAGTATATGGGAATTCCTTCCAATGTCGGTTTTAACTAGGATCTACTCGAGATAGCCACCTTAACACCAATCTGTAACTGTCTATTTTCTTGTACAGTGAAATCCAGTCAGTAAACTTGTAGTCATTTGGTTTTAAATGGAAGCCAAGATATTGGATTCCTTGATTCAAGGAGTTTGGGTTATAATGGATTACTTGGGAAATATGAGTTTTCATACTTTTCTCCAGTCTATTGAAGAGATTATAGGACTTGTGGATATTCACTTCCATTACACTTGTTTTGTAATACAAATCCAAAATATCCTTATATTTTATTTACCTCACAAGAGTTACAATACCAAATATCCTTGCATCATCATCTAAGAGTAGATGACTCAAATTGATAGAGCCTGCCATCTTAATCCCTTCTATACTCCCATTCCTTTTTGAGTCTTCAATGGTCTTGCTTAACCCTTTTACAAACCACCAAGAAGAGGAAAAGGGATGTAACCCTTTTGCAAACCACCAAGAAGAGGAAGGGGGAGATTGGGCATTCTTGCTTACATCCTTTTGTAGCATAAAAAATCGGAGGGAGATGCACTAAAACTGCAGAGGAGGCTGAAGAGGCATCCAATGATCCAGTTCATTGTTTTAACATTTATCTTTATTTGTAATTGTAACAATAGCAACCTTAACTACAGCAAGTTTACCTTATGATAGGCCTTTTCTAGGTCAATCTTCATCACCACTGCTGGAATATCTTGGGCTTAGCCTGATCTTCATGAGTTTGTCTATTGGAACCAAGTTGTTCTTCTAATATATAAACCTTGATAGTAGCACCTTCAATCTATTAGCTAAAATTTTGGCAATAATCTTGTTGCTGAGTTAACACCAATTTGTAACTGTATATTTTTTTCTACAGTGAAATCTAGTCATAAACTTGTAGTCATTTGGTTTTATATGGAAGCCAAGGGATGGCAGCTGTTGGGGGTCCATCCTTGATCTTGGAGGAACAGGCTTAGACTTGGGACAGCCTCAAACAATTGGGTACAGGCTTAGACTCTTCTCCAAGGACTAATTCTTAATCAAGTAGAGCAAGCTCTCTTATAGCTATTTTGGGGACTCTTCCAAAAGTCTATTGATTTCTAACCCGCCCCCTGGCTAAGATCAAGCAAGCAAAAAAACTTCTGACATTCTTCTCTTCCATGCTTTAAGAGACAATGATCGTTAAGCGGATCTTCATGCTAACAATGCTTTACGATTGAAATTGGGAGAGGTAAAAAAATGGAATTGTATCACTACTTCACATAACCCAAGGTTGCTATGGTAATCGTGGTTTTCATTGTCACCATGTGTTACTATAATAGTTTCCCAAACCTACCAAGTTTCATCGCTCATCATCAAAGACAGGATGCTAGCAGCAAGGTTCACATCAATTTGCTCATGCCCGTCTTAACTCCGGTCTGGCATATTGAAGAAATGGTGGTCATTGCAAGGAACAAAGGTGGGAATCCTGCAGGGATTTTGAATTTGGAAGAAGATTGCCAGAGCCTGTTGAGCTTCCAGGTATTTTCTTCTGTCAATTGGTCAAGCTCTATCGGTGAATTTAACTATTGAGATGATGACATCTCAAGTAAGTTTCTCTGCCTATTGTCCTTTGGGTCTCTGTTGCTTGGTTGGATTTTACTTTGTGTTGGAGGGTTATATTGTCTGTGGCTTCTTGCTTGAGCACAGTGGGAAGTTGAATTTTCAGGTATCCCCTTTCAATTGGGTCTGAATGTCTGTGTATCAACGATCCATCTTGATAATTTTTTTGTTTGTAGTCTGGTAAAAATTGTTCAGTGGTGGTGAGTTTGGTCCCTGTCTTTTTGGTCTCTTCCTCTCAAACGATTTTGCATTGGAAACATCACCGAGCTCTATTCCGAGAAATGCCTTTAGTTTGGTCTTGCATGACAGTTTGAATTTGTTGGATAATCGCTTCATGTGCTATCTTCTCAGGGTTAGCTCAATCTTTGGTGTCATTGGTAGTGGGAAAATGGACTGTCTGGGTTGCAATGAAAATTTATACAGAGGCATCCAGGACATCTGAAGGGTCCTTAGGTTCCATGAAGAACTTATTAATGGCATCAGAACATCCATCTTTTCAGTCACCACCAAGGTTTATTGAAATGAACATTTATGCACCTGTCAGAATTTTTCAGTCATGGACATTCTAGTACAGCAGAAGCATCAAATCCAAATATTGGAGGCAGAAACATCAATGCTAAGTAATACGGTATGCAACCTAAGCAAAGGCACTGACTCCACAGCATCAAACCCAGGAATCTCCATGGGTTCGGTTCCTGGAATTCAGAGAAGAAGACATGGTCTTGGACAATCTGGGATATCAGGCTAACACTCTCAGTCATGGCGTAGCTCTCAGTGAACATTTTTGTCCTTTAAATATTCTTCTTATCTTATGTTATGCAAATCTAGTTTGATGTTAGGTGTCTTTTATAGACTTTATAGTATTTACCAGCAAATCCTTTGGGAAGGAGGTAATGGACCTTTTTTGTCTTAATTTTTAATTTTGGTTTTGATGAAATCTGTCAAACCAGACTATCTGATTTTTGTATTTTCATGCCGACCAGTTTGGCTGCAGCTTTTTGTTCATATATAACTGTTACTGTTAAAAAATCTTATATACAGTTACATAATGAAATGGGTGTATAATCTTCAAAGGAATTTGGATAATTTAAGAATTAAGGCAAGGAATGCTGCATTTAAGGCCACTAAAACCTTTTCTAAAGTTATAGATTCCTCTACTATCCTTATCAGTTCAATCTCTACCATTTCATAGTAACCGAGATAAAGTTCAAAGTCCCACCATCTGACCATCTGGACCAAGACTACCTGGTCAATACTGGTTTTGTTATCACATATTTTTGTGAAAGAATGCCTGCTACTAAAGTGAGAGCATTTTTTTGTCTGAGAGTTGAGGCTTGAGAGGTTGGAAGGCAACATTGGGCTCTTGGAGCCTCAAGGAGAGTTTGGCGAGTGGATTTTAACTGTTTTCTTTGAGGGAGGTCTATAAATATTGGAAACTCAAGGGAGCATCAAACTGACATCACATTTGGGTAAATTGTATTATTTGACTATCCAGCCTCGAGAGTTGGAAGTCTACATTCGACTCCTCAAGTCTTGAGGAGAGCTTGGACAGTGGACTTTAAATTTTTTCGGGAGAGTTGTCTTTAAATGTTGGAAACTTAAGAGAGCATTAAACTGACATCACATTTCATCCCATCTTACTCTGCACTGAGTTGCCCAAGGTGTATTTGTTTCTTTGTTTTTAATTTTTTGTTATCTCAAATTTCTATTTTCTCCTATGCTTTGTTGTGATTGTTCTTTATCCATGTCCTTATCTTTTCATGGCTTGGTCTTCCCCATTTGTTTTGAGAACTCTGTTGTTCAAAATAAAGTCTCAGAATCTTCTGGCCACTCTTCTTTCCATTGTAGTGGGAATAGTGTTCTCTATTTCTCGTTTCTCATTTCATTTTTTGTTTTTGGTCACATAGTTCAGTGTATGCAATTGTCTCCCCAAAGCTGCAGATGCATTAAAAAAATAAATGAAACCCATTGGATTGCCTCCCCAAAGCTGCAGATGCATTAAAAAATAAATAGGACCCAGTAATCTAAAATTGTCAATGCACAATTTATTTAACATCAAAACAAATTTAGATCTAAAATTTTTCCCAAACTCTTGGTGGCCAGACAACTTGGGTATGAATTTGAGAATTTTATGTTTCACAATTCCAGCCCTAAAATTCTTCTCAAACACTAGGTAGCCAGTCAACTTGGTTTTCTATTTTTAATCTGACATACTATGCCTCAATCTTTACTCTAGCTTATTTGAGGAATCAGAACAGGCTGTAGGGAATAACCGATAAAAAATAAAATTACTAATAGCACTATATGTATCTAGATAAAGCAAATGAATGCACTCTACAACTGCCTATTTACATCACACCATCTATGTGTAAGCAGTCTAACTAGTCTCTTGAATACTCGGAAAAGATGTCCCCGAAGACATAATAATGAACTGAAGCTCCCCTTCTTGCTATAAATGTTTTTGAATAGACTCCAAGCCATCATACCTCACACCATTTGCATCATCATCATTAGAATTACGTTGTAACGACTGTCATTGTTTTTAACATAGTGCATGCAGTTAAAACGACATTTACCTTGCCCTGATCATTAGCTACATTGTGAAACACCTGTGTTGTATCCGTTATTTATTAACTTCTATTTATTGTTTTCAGTACAAAGAAAAGCCATAACTGAGCCTATTCTCCAAAGTGGAATATTAAAGTAAAGCTCAGTTACTTTTGTGTTTTTTCAAATTTTACCTGAGAGGATCAATTTTTTAACTTGTCCGTCAATTTGAAATGTTGAAATTTTCATCTTCTGTGGCGTTGAATGGTAGATTTGGTAAGGTTTTCTTCGTTCGACATACAAATTCAGGTATGTGTTATCAGATCTTGCATGTGCAGAATTAGTGTTGTGAGTTCCTAGGTCTTTCAACTTTCTACGGTTAACTGTTTACAGGTCTGTTACCATGTACTGAATTTTAACAAATATTGTCCAATTATCAAACCAAACTCATATATCTGGCTTTGAATTGAATTTTACTTGAAGTCAATGGCAATAATGATAATTTCTTAACTGATCAAGGAGGTTAACTAAATTTGGCTTGTTGATTTGAATCAAATCTCAAACGTGGATCAGTCCTTTCCTTTTTAAAGATGATAACACTCTAGCGTCTCTTGAAATCCTGGGGAGTTGTTCTCCTGTCAATCATTTGATTCGTTGTGGAAATCGATTTCATGTAGTTTCTTAAAACACTCTTCTGTCTTCTCCTACGGACTTTAAAATAGTGTTTTTAAAGGCTGATTAATCTCTGGTACTGAATTAATCATCCTAGGCATCAAGACTTCTTCTTGAGCCTATCCTACTCCTAACATAGAATGATTTGAAGGAAATTCTCATGTTTATCCCAGTTAATAGAAATTAATTATTTTAATAGACCTAATCTTTGTGGTTAAGTCTCATTTTTCTGTACTGGTAGAGAATACTGTTGACATCTGTACAAATAGTTATGAAATAAGATGCCTACAATGACCATTAGGAATTCCTACCAAATGCTGAGACAAGAGGTCATCCTACAGAGTGTTTTGGTGTGACAAAAACTATCAAATGGAAAATCGCGTTATTTGGCCTAGAGCGTATTTTTCTTATTTACCATTTTGAAGGAAACTTTGATAAAGTACTCAATGAATACTTGTATTTTTTGTAAATTTCATGGTCTAATTGCTGTTTCCAAAACAATCTTTATTCAATTTTGTTGGTTTGACTGTTCAAATTTTTTCTCTTCAAACTTAGGAATTTCCCAATTTTGTTTAGGCAGTTGAGATTGTGCGGCACTACCTTGCCTTGACTGTAGGGGCTTGTCCAGCTTGCCCCTACGACAACCGGACTATGCCTTCTCACTTGAGATCTACCCATAACTTTGCCTTCAAATGCAACTAAGTTTTATCAATCATCATGCATGTGTCCAACCGTAGCCTTTAAAACATCTTAGCGATTCTTATACTTAACAAGATTCAACACTTAAGCCAATTATTCACTTAGTCAATGTCAACAGTTAATCAACATAAAGTATTGCATGAAATAGAACAACATTAATTCGAATAAGCAAGCAATTCTTATACTTAACAAGATTCAACACTTAGCGCCGATTATTCACTTAGTCAATGTCAACAATTAGTCAATAAGGTATTGCATGAAATATAACAACATTCATCCGAATAAGTAAGCCACAATACACATGCACATGAATAGGTGGCACCCAAGGTGGATGCTTGATATTTTATTTATGAGAATGTTTATAGTATACATGGGAGGGTGGCCACTTGCTTGCCACTCTTTTACAGAAGTACAATGATTCCAAGGTAAAATAGCCTTCCACCAATGCTTGGCAACCTTGTACAAATCAAGGCAAGCCTACCGTATGGAAGTTCTGTTCACCTTTGTTTTTCACTCAAATGTCTTGGTTGGACTTTAACTTCGTGGTTTTTAGCAATGGTTTGTTTTATATAATCAGAGGCCTAATTTTGATTGTTGAGGATTTTAGTAGAGAATATGTATGATACAATACATGTGTATATTTGGCTGTTAATATTGGTCTATTGAGTTGGTGGGTAGTTGTGAGGAGAGGCTCTATGCTATAATAGACATGGATATTTGGTGGGTAATGCTAGTATTTGTTGTATTACAAATTACAAGAAGTGTCTTAGCAGCCCAATTTTGTATGTCTGTTGAGGGTTTTAGTAAAGATGTTAATTTGATCTCTACTTGATTTATGTACATTTCCAATGTTGTATTAAAAATGTAAATGTTTTTCGAACCCTATCCTCTAGTTTTATTTCGAGTGGCAAGTCTTGTCTATTTGATTAGTGGTATGCCTTCACTCTTTTACCAATCTAGAGAAAGCTGTAACACATTTTGAATTTTATTTAAAATGTTTTTGGGAATCTGAGCTATAGACATCTAGTGCATTGGGATGTTCTCAAGTACTACCTTGACTAGAACTATTCTCCTACCACGTGATTGCTAGATTATTGAGAAATATACATTAACATATAACAATAAATTACTAACATGTAACCATCTTTGATACCATGTTAGACATATAACAATAGATTACTAGCATGTAAATTAATAACCAAAATCTTACTAGTCTAATCTCCTATCAACGCCAACATTAAATAATCAATAACATATGTGAAATCGGTTTTCTATTTTCTCCTTTTTTGCATGTGTTATTGATTATTTGATGCTTGTGTTGAGAGATGATTAGACCAGTAAGATTTTGGTTATTGTTTTACATGTTAGTAATTTATTGTTATATGTTAATGCATATTTCTCAATAATCCAACATGGTATCAAAGCTAGTTACTAAGCTCTAAATAAAATGTTAATTAATTTTTTTTCAAGCACCAAATTTTCTTAAATTTTTTTATTGGGCCCTCTTCTTGTAGATTTGCCATTAGATCTAAACAAACATTGAGGTTTTACATCAAATATGAGCATTTTTCTACATTTATGAGTTTTTTTGAAAAAACACTAACTTCACTATTATTTTTCAAATTTTTAGATAAATTTTAAGTTTTTTACTTTATATTTCTTTGTTTGAAGTAGAAATCCATAGTACGCTAACTTGTTATCAAGGATCTCTGTCACATTCTTGGGAAGGAGGGCATCTTGACCATCTCCCCTATCCATGGAGAGACTTTGACAAACTTGGCGAGATGATAGTCCATGTGGGTTTGGGCACACCGCGGTGCAGATCGAGCGCAAGGTGTCTGCATCTTGGTGGGTGCCCAAGGCATGCGACGAGCAACTAAGAGTTGGTTTAAGTAGAGAAGAATCGAAGTGAACCTGACTTGGGAATCCAAGGGCTTGCCCGTCGACAAGTGGACACAAGAAGTGGACGTGTGGTGAGACACCCATGCCAAGTGGTAGAGCATCTGGGCAACTTGGTGGGCATGTGGACTTGGTGGCTTGACGACAAGGGGCTTCGACAAAGCATGCAGCAAAATAAGTGGAAGGGCTTCGGAAAAGGGACATGTTGAGGTGTGCCCGTGGATAGGACCGACGTGGGGAGAAGCTTGCTCGGCAAGCATTGCGACCAAGTGTTAGATAGTCCACACCTTAGCATGTGAGCAAAGCATGGAAGTTGCCTGAGGTGTGACCCTTGGGTGCACCTCATGACATGACTTGGGAGCCTATAAAGGTACATACGTATTGAGGCTTAAAGGCAGATTCAAGAAATGGAGAAATCATAGCACATAAAGAGAGATAGGTGCACCTAGCACAGGAACCAGGTGCACCTAGCACATGAACCAGGCACATGTCAGGCAAGAGGTAGACTGGCGTAGTTTAGTGCATGATGGTCTAACATGGGTAGAGTTCAAGTGTTGCAAGAGGTAGATCTGCAGGAGCTACAAGGGAAGCTGCAGACAAGATTTGGTCACCAACAAGTGGGGTGGATAAAATCTTGGGGTTCCTTGTGTAAGAGGAGTTGTAGTTGTTTTGGGATTTCTTTCGGAGAAGCAGCTTGCAGGTGCTCTCTTAATATTATTCTCTCTTGTATATGAATATTTTGGGTGCACCACATTGAGGTGTCGTTGGGCACGTTTGTTGTTCTTGTGTTGGTGCTATTTTGGCTAAGTGTTAAGTGTAACCAATGTCAAAGAATAACTAAGTATAACAAGTTAAACGTTAAAGGTCTATAGGTTAGACATAGTCTATTGAGTGAACATCCGGGATGGTTTGGTCATCGGGGGTTACGTCCGGGCACTGACACACACCCAAGGAAGGGAACACGACCTCGGTCCTGTGTTGGATCATTGGTGTCGTGACATGTGGTATCAGAGCTACCGAAAAGGCGAATAACATAATGCATATTTCGGAAGAGTCTCGAAAGTTTAGTTTCGAGAGAGGAGTGCCTAGACACAACACATCAGGAAGGCGCACTTTTACCTGAGGCGCACTTGGTAAAAGTGCGCCCAGAATGTGCAGCAAGGCGCCCAGGAGGAGGAACGCCCATCAAACGGGGCACTTGGCAGAGCGCACCCGAGCTCAAAGTGAAGTTTCGGGGGAATGAATTGGTGAGATGTAGAACTTTGGGAGGTGCCTAAGAAAGTGCTTCTGGGATGCAACACTTCAAGTGGTGCCCGGAACAATGTGCTTGGGACATAACAGAGATGCATCCGGTAGAAGTGTGCTCGAGAGGTTCACCCACTACGAAGTAAAATTGTGGGTAAGTTGACGAGAGCAAAATCAACTATGTGTCCAATGGAAGATAGTTCGTCGATAGAAAGTGTGCTTGACACTTAAGACATTCCAACAGAAGGCACGCCAACATAAGTACTTTTGACACTTAGCAGATTTTGAACGAAGCATACTTGGTGCAGGAGGTACGTAAGCAATTTCATTTGCATTGGATCACATGATGAGTTTGTTGGGTTTTCATGTGGCATGGTGAACAATTCCTTGATGTGTGAAGGTCGAACTTAGTAGGGGTTGCAATAGGAAGTGCAAGGAGAGGAAAATTCATGGGTAGCCGAGATGGAAGCCGTGGCAAGAAGCTTGGATCGGTGGGATTGCGAGTTTCAATAGTTGGTCTAAACACATGCAATGAGACTTGGACAGTTGGGATTATGAAGTAGAGCTTGGGTTTAATGATTGCGGTCATTGGAAAATGGAGTGAAGACTTAACAGGTGCCCAAATTGGGGTCACTTAGTGTGGTGAACAACATCCAAAGGAAGATGATTTTGCAGTCGAAACCATCCATAAGAAGAGGTAAGAACATGAGTTGTTTTTTTTGCAATGGAAACCACTTTGTAATCACTTGGCCGATGAAGGTAGAGTTGGAAGCACGCTTGGAAGAAGTCCAAGGGTGACCAACCATGAAGGAGCTAGTAGCTGTGAGAGAAGCCCAAGAGTAACGAGTTTCAAAGGGAGTGATGGAAACGGTTGAAGCCTTGGCAACATATCTTGGCAAGTTGATGGAAGGCCAAGATGGTTTGCAGGATGGAGACCAATAGGGCCTTTGTTTTGTGAATGGGATGATTAGTGGGTTGAAGGTTGTTGCATTGGTTAATACCAACATAACTCACAATTTCATGAGCAAAAAGACTGTGATAGCACTTCATAGTAATTTTGAGGGAAACAAGTCCATATTTAAGGTGGTAAACTCAATGGTGAATTCGGTTGCAGGTGTGGTTCACGTAGCACCGATGAAGGTAAGAGATTGGTACAACATATTGGACTTAGTGGTGGCTCCGTTTGATGACCATTCAGCTGTGTTGGGGAAATACTTCCTGAAGTTGGTCAAGGTTGTATCAGTGCCTTACAAGAACAGTTTGGTGTTCTTGGATGAGATTGAGACTTGGAGTTTTTTTATGACAACGAGAAGGAAGTTGGGGCGCATGCCTAGGATGTCATCCATGCAGTTGGTTGAGACAGTTGTGGTTCCTGTAGATAGGCCTTACAATGTTGAACAACAACCGCAAGTAGAGGGTTCGGGCAGAGAAACCTTCGATGCAGTAGAGAGTGTTAATCACTTGGCACATAGGTTGGCAGTGTTAGAGCTTTGGGAAAAGTTGGTTATGAAGAAGATCAAACAATTGTTCTCTTTGGATGACTGTACGTAACATGTTGGAGACAAGGCAGAGCTTGCACCAATAGAGGCAATGTATGTCGTGGAAGAAGGCACTCCCGATGGGACATCATGTGACCCAAGTGGCAACAATGAATATTTGGGCTTGCTTGGGCAAGAAGGCGACTAGAGCCTTGAGGAAGGGCAATGCAATGCGACATTTTCCCTACGGTACAAACAATGGGTAGAAGACTTGGTGGCAGACGTGAAGGAAACTGAGGTGATTGAGTTGCCTTCGGTAAACGTGATGGAGGATCGGGACGATAGTGGAACTGGAGACTTCCCAAAATGCGACGTTGTAGACATCGTGGACTTTTGTACATTGGCCATCTAGATATCGAGTCCCAAACAATGCCTAATCAACTAAAGGAAGTGGCTTGTGGTCCGATTGAGATGGAGACAGTCCTGGAGTTCTTGAAGAAGTCTCACCTATAGCAAGGTGATTTAGGTGAACGGAAGACTAAGGAGGCAAAGACCACCTTGGGAACCTTTTGACATTTCGACGACCAATAGGATGATAAACTCATTTTAGAGAGTTTACGACACCTCAATGGAGAGGATGTTGGCAGGACTCAACCACCTTTTGAGGGGATGGGCAAGTCGGTAAGGCATCGCGCTAAGAAGGGATGGCATCGAGCTGAGGTGGAGGAAGCATCTTTGGTGATGACAGAGACATAGGACTCCTGTTCGGAGGAAACAATGGAAGGTGCAAGCCACCTTGCGAAACATGCAATTGAGGATGCGCACTTGTGTAGGTTGGATTTTGGGATTCCTAAATTCGAGCTAACGACAACTTGATTATAAGGATTGGGATGTATTCCTTTAGGAGTATATGTGGCCTTGAAGTACTTGAGCAGTGGGCATAAGTTGGGTGAGTGGACTATTAGCAGATTTGGAGGTAGTGGCCTAGGGCACCACTTTTCATTCTTCTTAGGATGAAAGTGAGTAGAACGGCTCACCTGCCTTTGGCATAGGAAATGAGGTTGTAGGTACCTTACGAAGGGTGCCTTAGAAAATTCAACCAAGAAGACGTGGAAGGCATGAGACGGGACCATGAAGTGGTATCGTGGACACATGTTGGACAATAGAAGGCAGTTCGACGACAGTTAGGTAGAGATTATGACTTTGACTTGGTTAGAAAAAGTAGAATGAGATGACTTAAATGCAGAAGGAAAGATAGGTTTGGGGCATGAGGAAGTGCATCCTCAAGATTTAGGCATGATGGTTGGACTAGCTACCCAACTAGTTTGAAATTTGAGAGGTACTGATGTGTAGAGACATGACAAAAATGTCTAATTACTGAAGCAACAATAGGTTAGAATGGTGTGATGACTGGACGATTTTGGGAGACCTCTTTGGAAGACTCGGTTTTGGCAGATAGTGGCAGCGGAAACACCGACATACAATTTTCGAGAGCAACAGGCATGTTTGGAGACATTGTCGATGGCGTAACATCTTGGAGTGGGGGAGGGTGTCACGGTCTTGGAAAGGAGGGTGCCTTGACCATATCCCCTACCTATGGAGAGACTTTGGAAAACTTGGCAAGATGACAATCCATGTGGGTTTGGGCACATTGCGACACGGATCGGGTGCAAGGCATCTGCATGTTGGTGGGCACCCAAGGCATGTGACGAGCAACTAAGAGTTGGCTTAAGTAGAGCACAAGTTGAAGCGGAATCAACTTGGGAGCCTAGAGTCTTTCTCGTCGGCAAGTGGACTCGGGAAGTGGGCATGTGGTGAGACACCCACACCAAGTGGCAAAGAATCTGGGAAACTTGGTGGGCATGCAGACTTGGTGGCTTGACGACGAGAGGATTCAAAAAAGCATGCAACAAAAGAAGTGGAAGGGATCCAACAAAGGGACACATTGAGGTGTTCTCATGGACAGGATTAGCGTGGGGAGAATCCCACTCAACAAGCATTACGACCAAGTGTTGGATAGTTCACACCTTAGCATGTGAGAAAAGCATGGAGGTTGGCTCAAGGTGTGACCCTTGGGCCCACCTCATAACACGACTTGGGAAACTATAAAGGCACAAACGTGTTGAGTCTTAGAGGTAGATCCAAGAAGTGGAGAACTCAGAGCACAAAAAGAGAGATGAGCGCACCTAACACATGAATTGGGCGCAGGTAAGGCATAAGGAAGTTTAGGTGTATTTCAACGGATGGTAGTCTAATGTGGGTACAATTAAGGTGTCGCAGGAGGCAGAACTATGGGAGATATAGGGGAAACCATTTCCTTGGGGGCGAGAGTTTTGTTATTCAGGTATTTTAACGGCAAGGAATTAAACACATTTTTAAACATCATGCACCATTTTTCTAAATCATTAGCTCATGCAACATCATGAGAGATCCCCTCACTTAGTTCTTATTACCCCTTATTTGCATGGGTGATCACTTGGTGTTTTTATGGGCTTATATGAGGATTTATGGGCATGGTTGGGACATTTTCCAACACCTTCGGAACTTTTAGGATAGATCTGTGCATTCTCTATAGCAATTTAGGCATTCTAGTTGTGTCTAGGACATCAAGCAACAATGATATTCCTATTTGATGGTAGTTCTGGGCCTTTTTTGCCTTCAAACAACATTAAGAAATATTCTTTGGAGGAAACATGTGCCTATTTTGACCCTTTGCAGCAGTAAACAATCATGAAAATCACCTTAAAATAAATTCTAGGCACCAATTTGGACAAAAACAACATTTATGGGCAGGTTTGGACAATTTCCAGGTATTTTGTGGATTCTTTCAAGCCTTAAGTTAGCAGTAATAGGCTTGATTCTTAAATTTGGGGTGATTCTGAGGATAAAACATCAGTGTTGAGGTCATCTGAGCTAATTCTAGGTACGTCTCAGCCCCCTAACAACACCTAATCTCCATCCCGGGCACATAAACACTGATGAAAATGATAATTCCTCAGATATGGGCATAACTAGGGATTTTTGGGCACACTTCATCCCCAAAACAATCCTAAAGTAGTTTTTCTTTGAAGTCAAGTAGCATGAACAATAATCACATTAGTAACCTCAAACCTCATCTCTATGCACTAAAACAACTTACCCTAACAACATTATTAAGAGAAAAATCACATCTTCATTCTATAAA
This sequence comes from Larix kaempferi, assembly GCA_027924585.1. Classification (NCBI taxonomy): domain Eukaryota; kingdom Viridiplantae; phylum Streptophyta; class Pinopsida; order Pinales; family Pinaceae; genus Larix; species Larix kaempferi. Next base: position 4,525,568 of record BSBM01001540.1, read on the forward strand.
AAAAACATGCACAAATATCCCCTATCTTCCATCATGCCAAGCACATTCCAACCAATATAGGTCCAAATGACTTTGGAATTTAGTTATTCTAATTGCAATATATGTCCAAAGGCTTTGGACTTTAGTTATTCTAATTTCAAATAGGAAATGAAGGTGCATTTTACAACTAGTGTAAGGGATATGTGTTCTCATGTGACACCTTAGCATAAATACTCAATATGATATTTTTAAAACCAAATGGAAGTGTATTTTACAATAGATGGGACATGTGTTTTCACATGACACCTTAGTGTAAATAGTCAATTTAATGTTTTTAAAACAAAATAAAAAAATCCATCCATATATATATCTATATATATGTGTGTGTGTGTGTTTGTGGTATGTGTTTTCACATGACACCTTAGTGTAAATAGTCAATTTAATGTTATTAAAAATAAATAAACACACACACACACACACACACACACAGAGACATATATATCAATGTTAGCTCAATAATATTAAATCAATGTTACAAATATTGTTTCAAGGAATATATCACCTGTTGATGTATTTGTAACTTCGAAAGATATTCACTTGTATATTGTATTGCTACTTTACTGTATCCCCAACGGAGATGTATTATTCCATCGATTGGAAGTGTCGTCATTTGTATTTGCAAGTGTCGCAAGTTATATTGTAAGTGTCGTAACTTATATCTGATGGGTTATTAGACCACCTTGGTGGGGTTGGCCCTGTATGAGTTATGTGGGTTAAGGGGTTATTAGACCACCCTAGTGGGGCCAGACTAGTCAAACATTATGTTAAGTGGTTAAGTTGGGGCCGACCTAGTTAGAGTTAAAAGGTAGGTCAAGTTAGTGTATAAATAAAGAGTGTGTCTCTCTCATTTTACACATTCACTCACTCACTCACTCACTTCGCATTAGTAAGAGAGAGGAGGAGTGCGCACAAGTGGAGGAGGAGTAGTTGCTGCAGTCATCTATATCTTGGGGTTTGATCTTTGTGATCTTTGTATTGGTGCTTATTTTATCTCTGAGGAAGTTGCGGGGTTTTTCACCTTCTTGGTTTTCCCAGGTGAAATGTTTTGTGTCTCTTGTCTCTTATGCTTGATATGTTGTACATGTTCTTTCAGTTAAGATCCTAGATCTATTGAATTAAATGATGAAAAACTAACATGGTATCAGAGCTATCCTGAAGGAAGGCATTGTATGGCATTTATGAGATTTGTTGCACTTGCGACAAATTGGAAGCTAGGGCTTGATATAGTAAAAACTAGTCATCGTGGCACTTTCACTATAAATCAATTTTGGAGAAGGTTCGGGTTCCGAAACTTGTACAGGTTGAAGATAACATCCCCTTGTACCTTGTGTTCAAAGAAAAACATCTAATTCGCTGTACTTTCTGTTTTATGATCCGTACAATTTAGGGTTTTTGCCTCTTCCAGATCTCAGTCATAAACAGGTGACCTAGGAAAAAAGGTCACATCTTGGGCTAGGAAGCTCCAAATGAAATTTTGTAAAAAGTGACAATAATAGCATGGACTGTAGTTTCACAGGTCCAGGTTTTAGACGCCGAAGTTGAACCAGTGACACGTGGCACTCCGTACAAGTTTGCAATCCTGTTTTATCCCATAAGCAGGTCATGTTGCGACACTTGGTATATCTCTCTCTCACAAAATCCATTTGAGGTCAGACCTATGGGGTTGGAAAGATGACAGGTCAGGATACCACGAGCCGAAGTTTCAGACCCTGAAGATCCGAAATTTCAAAGATACATCAGAAACAATATGGCATATATTTCTGTCCAAACATAATTGGATTCTGAGCACTTTCATTTTTGGTTTGTCACTGTTGCGGGAAATTAGGGTTTCGGAGAAAGTTGGAATTTTTGGAATCTAAGACCACGGCTGGATACTCCTCATCAAAATCGAAATTTAGAGACCAAGATCGAAGTTTTTGGTTGGGTAGAACCCCGGGCTCTATCAAACCCTACTTCGAGATTTTGACTAGAAAACCAGAAAACCAAAAAACCAAAATTTGACAGAAGTTGCAGATCCGAAACTTTCAAAGTCAATTTTTCAGGGGTCAAATTTTGAAGATTTCAAAATTGAAGTATACTAGCTTGATCAGCTCAGCAAGGCGCATCTTTTCATCCAATCAGAAGTTTGAAATTCAAAGTTTGAATTTTTAGGGTTTCTCTGACAAACCCTAATCCAACTCCAGATCCAGCTTCATCAAGTCAAAGTGGATTGGGTTAATCCTATAAGAGAATGATTTGGACACCTACATAAGTGAAGAGATTCCAATTCCAGAGGGAGATGAGGCTTAAGGCCTTACATAAGAAGACTACAAGCAATCCTGACAAGTATGACTTGAGGAGATATAAGTATGTTTTGAAATCTGTTCATGATTAAGTTTATGATATGTTTGTCTTCATATTATTGAGGTTAGTACAATCTTGATTAATTTTAGACTTGTCTTATCACCCTATTAAAAGTATGAATGCATGTGAATGATAGAAGACATTCATTGATTAGGGGTACATTGTGGTGTTGTATGAGGATGATGTTGTCCACTAACATGAAGGGTACATCGAGAAAGACAAATCAAATTCTAGATCAAGAACATATGACCATGGTGACATGAAGAAAAAGACTCATCCAAAGTCATGGATCACATAGAAACTCTACTTATGAGGTCTGTATAACTTGGTTCTACAATTATTAACTTATGAACTATGCAAGTTGCTAGCACAAGGTCTCTAAGAGAACAAAGAAGACATTGTTTGGGTATGTTAGACAAGCATGATAATCCAGGTATGTTTTCCTATATCGAGTTAGAATCCTACTTTCTGTTAGGATCTTATATAAGTACACTTTTTTATGATTGATAATGATTATTCATGAAGTTATAAGCTTGAGTAATCATGGGTTTATGCATATTATGCTTCTTACTTTGATTGATGATATGACAAACTAGAAGAGTCCTATGGTCAAATAAGAATATGCATGAGTAAAAGAAGTACTCCATGAAACCTTGAATACTAACACTTGTGACAAATTACCTGTGTATGAAATAACCATGACCATAGATGTTTAAGATTATTTAGAATCATAATGTTTTGATAGTATTGAGATTATACTAATGAATGTATGATTATGTATGAGATATTGAGGATGAAACAATGATGACACTAGTGCACACTTAAGCATGCATAGTGGTCCAAGATGGATAGAAGTTCAAAGACATATAATCATGATGATATCATAAAGGAAGCAAAGATCAAGAGGGAGCACACTCCAGGTAGCAAAGATCAAGAGGGAGCACACTTCGGTAATTTCTATAAGGAAGCAAAGATTGAGAGGGAGTCCACCCAACAACCAAACAAAGATAAGTATTTGAATTGTCATTTATTATATATTTGATTACTTAAATGATCTTGTTTAGTCATGTACATACTTATGTTCCTAGATTTAGGACGTATATTATGCATTTTAGAAAAGTTGCATTAATGAACAAAATACTACTAATATGCAAGTAATGGGTAAGTGGCCTATGGTATTGTACAACATTCCATTGCTACTTATATAGAATGAAACCTCTTTGCTGACATGTATATCGTTCTTCTGCTCCTCCTTAGCTTCAGCTTCTTCAGGCTCAGGTACAACTTCTTTAATAAACTTGGTAAGATCATTCTCTTCCAGAATGAGTCCAATCCTATACTTCCAAGCACGGAAGTTCTCTATGCCTTCCAACTTGTCATCAAGCTTAGTGCTTGGTGCCATCTTAACCGGAGGAGCAGAGAATAACCAAAAATCAAAATTTCTCAAAATAAAAAACTGAACTCACCAAAATATGCGCTTGATTGAGGCAAGTATGCTGGTACACTTGGTTTCTGAAGATTCCAAAATTTCACCCTTGAACTTGCAAATTTCGGATCTATAGTTTTCTGGTTCATTGGTTTTCTGCAGTTTTCTTGTTCAAGCTAAAACTAGGGTCTGACTTTACAGGAATTTCACCCACTCAAAAATTTCGATCTTGGTACCAAAATTTTGATCTTGGAGAGGCGCACTTCCCTATTCCAATTGCACTCCAAAATTCCAAATTTGTGAGAAGCACTAATTTTTCACTTTTGGACAGAGAGAGAGTTTTACCTTGTGAATGTTGCTCTTTTCAGGCTAGCTCTGATACCATGTTAAGATTATATGCTACCATAGACTAGATTTCAAATTCATTAGCATTCAATACATTATTCACAATAGCAACATAATAAGGTTCTCTGAAAGATGCACAATCACAAAGCACAAAACAATTTATCCTGGGAAACCCTCTAGGGGAAGAAAACCTAGCAAGAACTTCCTCAATATAGATGATCAAGTACAATGCCCCCCCAAAAATATGTCTCGCAAATAAGAGAGACAAAAATACCAAACTTTGGACTCAAGCCACTCCTCCTTCTCCTTCGTAGATATCTCTCTCTCTCTCCACTAATGCGAATTGCACAAGTGAGTGAATGAATAAATGAGAGGAACTCACTCTCTATTTATATATTACTTTTGACCTAACCTTTAACTCAGCTAGGTCGGCCTCAATAATCCTAACTGGGCCGAATTCTCTAGAGAGACTCAATTACCACTTATATTGTATTCTCTTTGGTGCTAACGGCCCGACTTATAATGGAGGTTTAACCTCATGACCTTTACATGACCAAATGTAATAATGACATCCTCGAATGGAGGTAAAACATCCCCGACGGAGTTACAATAATAAAGTACAAGTAGAATATACTTTTAAGTTACATTAATTTAACAATAGACACATGTGTGCATATTAAAGAAGGCCTTGTATGGATTGAAGCAAGCACCTAGGGCATGGTACGACAAGATTGACGGTTTCTAATGAGCTTGGGATTTACCAAGAGTAAAACAGATTACAACCTTTACTACAAGGTTGTGAATGGTGGACTACTACTATTATATATGGATGACTTGTTTCTAATAGGAAACGAGAAGCTCATCACTGAATGCAAGAGGAAGCTTGCTTTAGAGTTCAAGATGAAATACCTGGGTATGATGCATTATTTCTTGGGTCTAGCAGTATGGTAGAAACCGAATGATATTTTCCTTAACCAAGGAAAATATGTTGTAGAAATCCTAAAGAGGTTTGGAATGATGGATTGTAAAGCCATGCCTACACCGATGGTGACAAACATGAAGTTATTGAGTGATACTTCATAAGGGACAGTGGATGCCACCATGTATAGACAAATGATTGCTTTGTTAATGTATTTAATGAACACGAGGCCATATATATGCTTTGCGGTGAACACCCTAAGTCAGTACATGGTTGAGCCAAAACGTGTTCACTTGCTTGTGACAAAGCATGTGATGAGGTATATGAAAGGTACATTGGATTGTGGACTCAAATATGTTTCGGATTGTGAGATAAGACTGCATGGCTATGCTAATTCAGATTGGGCCGATAATGTCACAAACTAGAAGAGTACATTAGGTTGTTGCTTCAGTCTAGGGTCAACTATGATTTCGTGGCTCAACAGGAAGCAAACTAGTGTGGCACTTTGTACGGCTGAGGCAGAGTATATTGCAACATGTTTAACCAGTAGCAAAGCAGTGTGGCTTCAAAAATTGCTTGCAGGGTTATTTGATCTCGAGTTAAATGTGACTTGTACCTTTTGTGACAACCAGAGTTCCATAAAGTTGTCAAAGAACCCTGTGTTTCATGACAAGTCCAAGCATGTCGAGATTAGGTACCATTACATTCGTGACATGGTATAGAAGGGAGTTGTGAAGCTCCAGTATGTTGCAACAGATGAGCAGATAGTTGATGTGTTAACCAAGCCTCTATTAAGGGTGAAGTTTGAATACTTCGGGGACAAGCTTGGAGTGGTCCAATCAGACTTCCCTCGTGAGAGGGAGTGATGAGTTATGTTTGTACTGGAGTTTGCACTAGAATACAGATGTACAAAGCCCAGGCATCACAAGATTTTAAAACCGTAATTTATGGAAGTTTAAGCTTTGTTTGGTTTGAAATAACACAAAAGGGAATCAAGAGACTAGAGAAATGACCAATAATCAAATACAAATCAAATTCTAATAAGTAAATAGAAAAGACATAAAAGGATGATATAATATATATTGAACCAATCGAGCATCAAATATATAAACCACAAACAATAGTCATATACAAGTTACAAAATCACTTCAAACAGAAAAACTTTCAGAAACAGGGATATGTGAATACATAAGACTGACGGTGAGTACAAATGACAGAAACTTTATCAATTGTAAAGTCACAAACATAAATAAGTCAAAAACATTGACATGCATTCATAATTTATCATAAGTCAAAATGGCTCATAGTTTCATATTTCATCCTTCATATAGTCTTCAAAACATGCTTACAGAATTAAAAATATTTTCAATCCTGGTACATGCAAAAATCCTCTCTCTCGACCCTCGGTTACCAACCCCTCCTACTATCTTCAGTTTATACATTTATAATTAGAATTGCCCAGAAACAATTTCTAGATCCAAAATTATAGGATTAAAAAAGGTCTAAAAATAGATGCAATAAATTACATTCGATGATAAAGAGTTTAAACAAACACCACATGTCACTAGCTAAAAAGTAATTCTAGAACAGATTGACTTCAAAATTTCCACGTAGATAACAAGATTTATCTCCTATGATGTCAAATGTTACGAGCAGCTTCTGCAAGCATAGTTAAACCATCTAATGCTTGAGATCTTCTTCGAAGTCGATTGAGATCTTTCTCCATAGCTGGCACCTTCTCCTGAAATTCTTGATTATGTTTGATTAATTCCTCATTTCTTTCCTGGGCCATCTTCCTTCTTTTAACTACTTCTTCAGCAACTTGAACCAGTTCTGCATAATTTGAATTGATCTCTTCTAGATCCTTCCTTATCATACGGTTGGAAAGAACAAGCTGATCATTAAATTGATTTACGTGTGAATTTTGAGCCTTGTAATGATGTAAATATTTCTTAAGGTTCATAAGCTTTGTTTCTTCCTTAGCCTGCAAATTCTCATTAGGAATATCCAAGTTTTTATTTATTTTCTCTTCAACCAGAGTCTCACCAGACAAAATTCTTTGATCCTTAACAGAATGCTTCAGAACTTGAGCATGCATATATTTCATATCTTCCTCAACACCTGAATGTTCATTGCTAGTCCCTTCATCCAATTTTGAAATAACTTTCTTACCCTTGTCTACAAATTTTCCTACTAGGAAATCGTGAATTAATTTAATATTTCCTCCAATACTTTCAAGAGCCTGAGATATCATACCTTCAATTCTTTTGGATTGGACATCTTCTTCACTAGAATGCTCTTCAATCTCGATCATGCCTTCATTTTTAAACTCAGGGTTGAGAATTTTCTTTATATTCAAATGGAATTTATTTGAAGGTATGGTCTTAGGTCGCCATTTAATAGCTTCAGCATTTTTGAGCCGAGAATAGGTTTTCCTGGCTTCTGTATATTTGGGCTATGACACACTTGTTTCCAAGCTATTCACAACTGAAATCTTTTCTATAAGACAAGGGGTTTTAGGAGTTATTACCACATGCTCTGTATCTGAATCAATTTTCATGTCTGAATCTCCAAACCCTTGTCGTGTTTTGTCCATAACCTTTCTTTTGTAACTTCTTAGTTTCTTCGAGGTTTCTGAATCATCCTATTCTTCTGCATCCTGTGGATTTTTAGTCTTAAATCCCGACCAAAACAAAAAATGCATCATGTTGGAACATTTAAAAACCCATTCCATACTTAGGATATATTTTACTAGTCATCTAGATTAATTTCCTAAGTTTTGACTAGCTAAATAGGGTCAGTTTTGTCTTTTAGTGGACCACTTTCCATCCTAAGTCACAAAAACGAATTTGGACAAATTCTAGATAATATTTCCTTGGATTATGTCTGATTTTATTCCATTCCTAAATTAGAAAGACACTTTCCTGATTTAGACAGCTTTATCCTGTTTTTTCTACTTTCTAGTCGATAAGGTAAAGCTAGTTGACTTGGAAACTCTCTCCACTTGACCAATTCGACCTCCACCACTTTCTTCTCTCCTAAAGTCATCATTACATTCCATTTACATCACTCATGAGCTTCCATACCATATTCATCCAATTTGTTAGCCTTTAGAGTGTTTTGGAAAGTGCTTTTGACACCTAGTGGATTTTATGCTTTTAGTAAGCTTTACTTTTTTGTTCTTTACAACTTGCCTTTAAGGCATTCTATTTTCTCTCTTGAGATGTATTATATATTATATTCATATTGAGGAATAATACATGAGATGATATTTCCATCAATTGAGTTCCTTCTCTTATGTTTCTGTTTCAATATTTCTTCTTATTCTTGCATATCTTTGAATACATTCTTGTGAGGACTTCTTTGCTTCAAGATTCTTGGCTATTAGAATTCTCTCATGGTATTCAACCTATATAGAATTCTCACATAGTATCAGAGCCTTGGGAGCTCTTGATTAAATTAGTCTTCCAATATAAGTTCCAGAGAGTTTGTTTTCCAGGTACTGAAGATCAAATCATAGAAATTTATTGTTGAAGAAGAACTCGTATATTTCCATCTCTCATCATTGTTCTCCTCTAACACTTTAGATATTGAGGATCCTTTGCTGGTCAATGGTATCCAAGAAGGTGATCTATAGTTATTTGGAAGTTAGTACACAGTTGAGGTTGTTGGATGCGCCTTCACTTCCTCTGTCCATGCTCTTGCCAGTTCCTACATGATTTCCAACATGTTTTTCAAGAAGTCGGGGACATCTCTCAGTTCTCACATATGTATTCTGATTCGAATCATCACCTAGTTGTTGCAGCTCACACACACTCAGAACCTCTCCTTGGGTTTCTTTTTGGTGTGTTATTGAATACTATGGAGGCAAAATTATAGTTTTGAGTGGTTGGTTTCGCTCTTACTGTCATGCTTCTAGTCCATTGCATGATTATTGGCACCTATTGCACAGAAGATGGAGGACATCATCAAGTCTCATTTCGACCTGATCTCAGCAAGCACATGTTTTTGGAGCATGATCCACTTCTTCCCAAGAAGAATATTCCTCTAAACATCTGATCAAGTTCACACCTACTTGAGTTTGGAGCAGCAGTAATTTTGGTGTGCACATGTCCATTTTTTAGGGAGGGTTTTGTTCCCATGAGGTTTTCCCTGTTTCCTTAGTTTACATGGGCATAATAATTGTAATGCTGTGACCATAAGCCTTGTTTCTTGGGCCCTATATTTATGATATTTTACCTCATAAAGTAAGACTTAAGGGGGGGTGTTGGAACATTTAAAAATCCATTCCATACTTAGGATATATTTTACTAGTCATCTAGATTAATTTCCTAAGTTTTGACTAGCTAAATAGGGCCAGTTTTGTCTTTTAGTGGACCACTTGCCATCCTAAGTCACAAAAACAAATTTGGACAAATTCTGGATAAGATTTCCTTGGATCTCGTCTAATTTTATTCCATTCCTTAATTAGAAAGACACTTTCCTGATTTATACAGCTTTATCATGTTTTTTCTACTTTCTAGTGGATAAGGTAAAGCTAGTTGACTTGGAAATTCTCTCCACTTGACCAATTCGACCTACACCACTTTCTTCTCTCCTAAAGTCATCATTACATTGCATTTACATCACTCATGAGCTTCCATACCATATTCACCCAATTTGTCAGCCTTTAGAGTGTTTTGGAAAGTGCTTTTGACACCTAGGGGGTTTTTATGCTTTTAGTAAGCCTTACTTTTTTGTGCTTTACAAAATTAAGGCATTTTATTTTCTCTCTTGAGATGTATTATTTCTTGTATTCATATTGAGGAATAATACATGAGATGATATTTCCATCAATTGAGTTCCTTCTCTTATGTTTATGTTTCAATATTTCTTCTTATTCTTGCATATCTTTGAATAAATTCTTGTGAGGACTTCTTTGCTTCAAGATTCTTGGCTATTAGAATTATTTCATGGTATTCAACCTATATAGAATTCTCACACATCCAGGTCCAGGCTTTATTTTCTATTTATTTCAAAATCAATAGTTTAATTAGACCATGGTGAAAATACTGTGAGAAGTATGGTTGGATGGTTTCTTACCCTAACTGCCATCTTGGATAGGCTCTTGAAAAGATAGAAGGGTAAATTGAGCTTTGATATCCTTGCTATATGAAGTACGAAACATAAATCATATCTATATATTGTTGTGAATCGGCCTTCATAGGTGATATATCGTTGAATGATACTCAACACCTACCTCCATTCCTCCCTAAGTTCCCTCAACGCATTTTTATGAATTCCTTTATTCCAATCCAGGACTTCATGGCCTGGAAAGAGGAATAGATTCATATAACCTTCAAATGGAAACTTCTTAAACCATTTATCGAAATTTATAGATAATCTTGTAGCCTCTGCAATTGAAGTTTTAGAAACTTCAAAACTGATACTAGCAAAGTTAACCAATGTACAAGTGAATTTCCTGGCAAATTCCTGAGAGACTTGGACATTATACCCAGTTATCCTTTCAAAGAAAGTAAACCAACCTGCATTCATCAACAACTGTGTGCACTGCGGATGTTCCTTGGCCCATTGGGTATTGACTGGTTCAAATCTATGCAGCTTTCCACTTATGTTTTTCATTGTAGCAGTTGTATACTGAAACCACAAACCTAACTCGAGATGTTGAACAAATAATAAGTCAGCAGATTCAAACAGCATACAAATACCCAAATGTCAAAATGAATTCATGCAGGGAAAACCGATTATGATGGAGTGTCGATCATTCAGTTTAATGAGGCTGCAACATTTGTCAAATCACATTATTATGCAAATAGGTTCACTGGATTAGAAATCTGAGCCAAGTCTCGCACATCCTTTCATGATTAAGATTTGACCACGAAAATCTTGAAAACACCTTTTGAACATTCCAACAACGTTGAAACATACATTCTTATAATGGCTCGCTGCCGGAATGTTATTATTCCCAACTGTCATGTCGCTTGAGCAATTATTTTATGAAATGACTAGAGAGCATGGAAAATTTAATGAAGAAAAGTATTGTAAGGAATTCTATATAAACATGAGCCAAAATTTAACCTATTAATAAAAGGGAACACATAAGATAAGAATTAGGAAAAGAAAAAGGTAATGTAAAGCTAATGAAAGAATATACATTAAAGGAAAATTGCAATAAATTTGAAAACAAGGTATGAGGATTTTTAAAACAAAAGAAAACCTAGAGTTTATTTAGGAGTGCAACTCTAGTACTAACATCTGGCTCCGGCTAGGGATAAAGCTCTCCTTGTGAGGATTCAAGAATATGTTGACTAGGTGCCTTTGTCTGAAACCCAAATTTGTTTAAAACTATACTCTGTGAAATCAAATTGTGATGCACCTGCAACAATTAATTAATACGAATATGCGAAATAGCAGAAATGACAGAACTCAGAATCACTTTTATATTGATCACAGGCCACTTCGAGGGGGCAACCTCCTATGAGAAAGCTCAATACAAATAACTTCACGGTGCCTTCATAGGTCTCAACACACACTTATATACTAAGTCTAGGCGCCAATACCATGGGTCAAAACCACGGGCCACTACAAACTATGGATCAACAATACTACGGGCGACTTACAAAGCATATGCGCCAACAACAATAACACAAACTATTGATCAACAAATACTACGGGACGACTTACAAAGCATATGCGTCCAACAACAACATACTAACAAAATAAAGACATGGGTTCCTAACATCCCCTCCCCCTTAAAAAAAAGCTTTGTCCTCAAAGCTTTAGATGTGGAAATTGTTGTTGAATCTGAAGGAGTGGTTCCCATGTAGCATCCTCTGGTTGCATGCCGTGCCACTGAATTAAGACCTCTGTGATAGAGCGAGAGCGAAGCTGACGCGTGCGCCGATTGAGGATGGCCTCTGGCTCCAAAAGGATGGATCCTTCATTATCCAGTTCGGGTAAAATCGTTCGTCCACTGATGTTGGTGCCAAGAACTTTCTTCAGACAAGAGACATGAAAGACTGGATGAATGCGGGAAGAAGGAGGAAGTTCTAATTTATAAGCAACGGACCCAATCTTCTGAAGAATCCGATATTACCCTTAGAACTTTGGAGCGAGCTTATGACGCCCTTTGAGTTTCAAGGAGGATTGTCTGGACGGCTGGAGACGAAGAAAAACCATATCGCCGACTTGAAAAGTGCGCTCAGAACGGTGCTGATCAGCTTGTTGCTTCATGTGATTTCTTGCCATGTGAAGATTGTCCCGCAAAATGCAAAGAATCTGATCGTGGTTTCGAAGGACCGTGTCAACTTCCTGAACTGGTGAACTGGTGGGGGTGTATGGAAGAAGAGCTGGAGGTGCCTGACCATAGACTGCTTCATATGGGGTCATTTTAGAGGCGGTGTGGTAAGAGGTATTGTACCACCATTCAGTGAGAGGAAACCACTTTGCCCACTGATGTTGTTGTTCCGAGGTGAAGCAACGAAGATAAGTTTCCAAGCATTTATTGATAATTTCAGTCTGACCATCTGTTTGTGGGTGATACCCTGAACTCATCTTCAGTTTGGTGCCAGTGTGACGAAATAGTTCTGTCCAAAAATGACTGGTGAAAGTTGCATCACGATCCAAGACAATGGAAGAAGGGATGCCATGAAGACGAAAGATCTGGTCCAGGAAAATTTGAGCTACGGAGGAGGCTGTATAGGGATGGATGAGAGCACAAAAATAACTATATTTGGAGAGGCGATCAACCACAACGAGAATCACTGTCTTCCCGCCAGATTTAGGGAGCCCTTAAATGAAATCCATAGAAATATCTGTCCAAATCCGTGTAGGTATGGGCAAGGGTTCAAGCAATCCTGGAAGGAGTGTTGTTCCACCCTTATTGCGCTGGCAGGTATCACATTCGGCCACCATCTGTTGAATTGTCCTTTTCATGCCCTGCCAAAAGAAGTTACGCCGTGCTCGTTCATACGTTTTGAGGAACCCAGAGTGCCCTGCCGATGGAGAAGCATGGAGTTCATAGAAGACAACCTGTTGAAGATCTGTGCTCTGGGGAAGCACTAGACGACCCTTGTATCGCAGAGAAGCACCATCCCAAGAGTAATGTGGTACAACAGAAGGGTTGTTGGTCAAGCGTTGGATGATTTGAGATAAGGAAGAGTCATTGACATAACCCTGTTGAACAGATTGCAACCAATTTGGAACAGGCATAGAAATAGCTGAAAGAGAACCTTGGGCATCAAATGTGCGGGAAAGAGCATCTGCCACAATATTGTCTTTACCCTTCTTGTAAATGATCTCATAGTCATAACCCATGAGTTTGATAACCCATTTCTGTTGTGCGGGGGAGGAGACACGCTGGTCCAAGAAATATTTCAGACTCTGGTGATTAGTCTTGATGCAGAAATGATTTCCTAATAGGTATGGGCACCACTTCTGTACTGCATGCAAAATAGCCATCATTTCCTTCTCATAGGTAGAGGCAGCTAAATTCTTACCTGAAAGGGATTTGCTGGTGAACACAATGGGGTGTTCATCTTGAAGGAGAACAACACCAAGTCCATTGCCACAAGCATCACACTCAATAGTGAAGGGCTTGGAAAAATCAGGCATAGCTAGCACAGGTGTAGTACACATAGCTTGTTTTAGTTTTTCAAATGCACATTGAGCAGCAGATGTCCATGTAAAAGCATCCTTTTTCAATAGAGTAGTTAATGGAGCTGCAATCTTCCCATAATCCTTGACAAACTTGCGGCAGTAGCCAGTCAACCCCAAAAAACCACGAAGGCTCTTGAGTGTCTGAGGATGTGGCCAATTGTTCATGGCATCGATTTTGGCAGGATCCACGCGAACCCCTTGTGCTGAGATAATGTGCCCGAGATACTCAACTTCCTTCTGTCCAAAAACACATTTAGACTACCATGGAGATGATGGTCAGAGAAAAGTTGCATGACAAGATCCAGATGCTGGAGATGTTCATCCCATGTTTTATTGTAGATGAGGATAACATCAAAGAATACTAGAATGAATTTCTGCAAGTAGGGTCGAAATATTTTATTCATTAAGGCCTGGAATGTGGAAGGAGCATTAGTGAGGCCAAAGGGCATGACCAAAAACTCATAATGGCCATCATGTGTGTGGAAAGCTGTTTTAGGGATATCATCCTCATGAACCCGAATTTGATGATACCCAGAACGAAGATCCAACTTGGAGAAAAAGTGAGCCCCATGAAGCTCATCAAGAAGCTCATCAACAACAGGAATTGGAAACTTATCCTTGATGGTGAGGTGATTAAGTGCTCGAAAGTCAATGCAGAGGCGCCATGACCCATCTTTTTTGCAGACAAGAATAACTGGAGAAGAAAAGGAACTAGTGCTTGGGCGAATAATACCTTGCTTCAATAAGTCCCGAACGAGCATTTCAATCTCCGTTTTTTGGTGGAATGGGTAGCGATAGGGCCTGATGTTGGGAGGAACGCTGCCAGGAAGGAGCTGAATACGATGGTCTTCTGGCCTGGAAGGTGGCAATCCCACTGGTTCAGCAAAGACACCTGTATATCGATCCAGAATTTGTTGTAGATCCAAAGAAGTAGTGGAGACTGCTGATGGTTGCATCTGAATGGAATGGATCTGAGCGATGACACCATGTGAATTCTTCTTGAGGAGTTTTTCCATGCGATGTGAACTGATGATGCTGAGAGAACCTGGTTGTAATCCTGTCAATGTGTGTTTTTTTCCATTGAGGGAAAACTGCATCCAAAGTTCAGCAAAATCCCATAAGATAGGGCCAAGTGTGCGTAGCCATTGAGCTCCCAAAACCACATCACATCCGCCTAAGGGCAAGGCAAACATGTCAGAGCGCAAGGTATAATCTCCCATAGAGATACGCACATTTCGACACTTCCCTTTGCAAGGTAAGGTGCCCCCATTGGCAACCATGACTTCAAAGTTGGAGCAAGGATGGATAAAAAAATCAGCTTGCTTGGCGATCCGAGGGTCAATGAAATTATGAGTGCTACCAGAATCAATGAGTATTGTAAGAGGAAGCTTCTTGAAGTAACCCTTGACCCGCATTGTTTGGGGGGTGGTGATTCCAGCTAAAGCATGGAGAGATATCTTTGGCTGGTCATCCTGAGACGGAGGATCAATAGGCGGTTCCTGAATGTCGACCGGAGCATCCAGTGTTTCTGGATCTTCGTCACCAATTTCAGAGGCAGGCGGAGACTCCTCATCCAAGAGATAGAGCTTTTGCTGAACACATCTATGTCCCTGAGTGAATTTCTCATCACAATTATAGCAAAGCCCCTTTTCTCTACGTGCTTGCATCTCTGTTTCAGACAAATGCTTGATAGGAGTTAGTCGAGGAGCCTGCGGTATAGGTGGTCGCTGAGAACCCATATTTCAGAAGGGAACAAAAGTGGGCTTGGAGCGTTGTTGGGCTGCAATCTTGTCTTCTGCCAACTTAGCCAACCCTAGGGCTTCCATCATTGTGGTGGGACAAAACATTTTGACCTCAGAGCGGATGGCATCCTTTAGACCACTGATAAAACAACTCCGGTAAAAGTCATCAGACAATCCTTTGGTGTGGTTGGCTAGGTTCTCAAATTCAGTTTGATACTCTCTCACAGTGCCAATTTGGTGAATTTTAGTGAGGGCTCCGGTGAAGTCATCAAAAGCACTAGGACCAAATCGTTGCAAAAGGAGCTGGAAAAAGTATGACCATTTGGGCTCTGGATGAGCCTTGATGTACCAACGATACCATTGAAGAGCTTCCTGTTCCAAGTGAAAGGATACCAGCGGAACTTTGTTGACATCAAAAGTAGTATGCAGACTGAAATACTGTTCTGCACGATAGATCCATCCAGCTGGATCAGTACCATTGAAGTGAGGAAAATCAAGCTTCGGACCACAAAAATTGCTGGAAGAAGAGAATCCATTGTCCGATGAAGACTCGGACTGCCGTTTGTTGTTCATAGCTGAATGTTCAAGATGGAGGCCGAGAAATTTTTCATCCAGATCCTGGAGTTTGGCTTGGATGGATGCAAGTGCTTCTTCCATGGTTTTTGCTCCTGCACGGGTGACAACCATAACCAAGAGTTTTTTTTTTTTGACTGGGTAGGAAAACAAAAACAGAAACTACTTCAGTAAGGGAAAATCTGGACTTGGGAAAAAATCTGAAGGGTAATTGGGGTTTGACTTGGTGTTGGACACTATCGACTAGACAGGGAAGCAAAAATGAGGATTTCAAAAGCGGGGTGAAAGAATGGGAAAATTTGGTAGAGGGGGACAAAGAAGCAGAATTCAGAAAGGAACTCTGTGGTAAAATTTGAAGGTGATTGGGTGAAATCTGAGGAAGTTATGGCAAACCCTAAAAATAGACAAATGTGGGATTTCAGGATTTGGGAAAGGGAATTGGGGATAGGGTCCTCAGGAATGAAATATGCAGAATGGGATGACAGGGGTTCCCCGAAAATTTCAAGGGAAACAGAGTGAAAACAAGGGAGATATGGACAAAAAACTGATTTTTTTTTTCCAGACTGGAGCGGCTATGTCTCGGAAGGGATCTGGAACAACGTTGAATGGATTGAAAACGGCTGGATCTGAAACGGCTTGCAAAATGGATCTGAAACGGCGCAATAGTGATCGACAATAGTTCAGCTGAAAGTAGATATGGACCCCAGGTATGTGCGGCTTCCTAACAGTTCAGGGGTTTCACTCGGCCACCAATGTTGCCTGACGGCTTGCGTATTGGGGCAGTACCCCTCACTCCACGACTCAGGTAAAACTGATAACCGCTTTGCCACAAACGACAGCTCTTGGTTTACCTCACGGGTGGGAACTAGTCAATCAGGTAGGGGTCGTTGCCCTTTTCGCTGGTAGGTCCTCTCAATGGGCCAACTACTTTGGGGTTCTTGTGGTACTCCTCACAATGAGTTTTAGGGCTTATGCCCAAGTACTTCCCACAGTTAAGCGGATAGGGATTATTCCCAAATCCGAACCTGCAACAGATGCGAAAAAAAATTTGGCAGAAATTTCACCCAGCGAGCCCAAGAAAGTGCTCTGATACCAGATGTGATGTACCTGCAACAATTAATTAATACGAATATGCGAAATAGCAGAAATGACAGAACTCAGAATCACTTTTATATTGATCACAGGCCACTTCGAGGGGGCAACCTCCTATGAGCAAGCTCAATACAAATAACTTCACGGTGCCTTCATAGGTCTCAACACACACTTATATACTAAGTCTAGGCGCCAATACCATGGGTCAAAACCACGGGCCACTACAAACTATGGATCAACAATACTACGGGCGACTTACAAAGCATATGCGCCAACAACAATAACACAAACTATTGATCAACAAATACTACGGGACGACTTACAAAGCATATGCGTCCAACAACAACATACTAACAAAGTAAAGACATGGGTTCCTAACAGAAATTGAAAACTATATCTTTGTACAATCCATTGGGATGGAGTCTTATTCAATCAAAACCTGAAAATTCACTTGTATATACAATGAAGTTTGGTCATCCCTGACCTTAGTACGTGAAAAATTGTTTCAGAAAACGCCCATTGAATGGGTGTGCGATTTCTTCACCCTCCAAGTTCTGCAACACAAAAGTATTGCTCCCCAAAATTTTTGTAATTTTTAAAGGCCCAGGCCATAAATTATTCCACATACAAGGATGAAAGCATTCCTTATGTTCAGTATAGATACAAATAAAACTCTTCAAGGTTCTATTGGTCACACTCTTTTTTAGATGAGCCTAAGGTTCCAACGATGGGCCAAAATTGATGTTGCATTTCCCACTGAATTAACAAAAGTATTTCCATTCTTGAAACATGGTATATAAATAAAAAATGTGTTAAATGGTACCAACACATCCAACAACTACTTCATGGTATTTTCTAGAAATCCAACACCAAGTACAAATAATGACATGATTAGGATCATGTTCCACATAGGTTTCAAGTTGGTGACAAGGTACGTTTTCACTTACAGATAGAGTGACTCATACGTCAACATATAAATATCAGGCCACTTTAATAAGGGCCTTACACCATCACCATGGTTGTCGGTGGATTTTTTTATGAACGAAATCTTCCACCCTTCCTTATCTTACACCCTATATATGTGACAGTAGTTCGACCATACTTTCCACCTCTACTGGATACCTTCTGAGACATAAAAATCTTGGACACTACATAACTCAACCATGCCAATATAGAACAAGTTATAATGGATTGGATCATGGAAACCATGTTGAAGAGCACCCGCTAGTAGAACATACAACTCTATCAGGTTTTCAAAGCATGCTACTTAATTCTTCACTAGGAACCAAATCTAACAAAAATTCCCCATTTGGTACAAGCACTTGACACAGTGGAGACCATTGTTACTCAAGAGGGAGCAATTATATAGATGACCATCCAAGGCCATCTAAAAAATGGTCTTAATATTGGAAACTTGGATCGTTAATTTTTAGTGCACTTTTGAGGCCTTCCATTCATGTTTTGCAATTTTGTGCCCGAAGATTGAGGAACTGATTTATTGTTTTAATTTTCTTTCCAACAAACTAAAGAAGACCCAAAATGGGTTACTAAGAGAAAAATATGATAATGTGTTGGAAATGCACCTTAAGAGATTACACAACAATGGCAAGAAGGATCTGATTCAAATCCATGTCTACTAATAGTTAAAATTCATTGTGAGAATAAGGCTTATATTGCTTGAGAGAATACCTCTTCCAAGTTCAAAATGCATCTGTATTCTAAGGGGAAAACAACTTCATGCAATTTTCATTTTTCACAACCAAACCTCTCATAAGGTGACATTTCTTGTGACCAAACCTCATAAATAATTATTTCTAAAATCCAAACTACACCCAGAAGATCTATGTGCACCTATTATTACTAATTGTAAACCTTTCCTAATCAATGTCAGATCATAGCCTAAATTTTGGTCATCAACCCTCTTCCTCTATTATTTCCTATTGCTTTCTTCAATTAATCTCTCCTATCACATGCCCAATTACGTTTTACTCCTTATAGTCCTATTTTTAAAAGATTGGCATGTACATAGGTCAATCTCAAAAATAAATCATTGTTTTGTATACCTAAGTGGTGTACATAACACCCCAAACTCCATAGATTTTCTTCCTTGAACAACAATATTCAGCCTCTAGTTTGCATACCTAAGTGGTGTACATAACACCCCAAACTCCAGATATTTTATTCCTTGAACAACTCGGAATTCTACTATAGTTTGGCATGCCTACACACATTTACACTTTTAGGTAACAAATAGGTGGATTGCAATAGCATATTTTCCATCTTCTACGACCTCAAAGGTTTGAAAAACAACTTCACAAATCTAAAAACACATGTCTGTAATCTAGCTTCATTGAATTCGCTCTTACAAGGATTCTGCAACTTCATAGGTGCTCTCATTTTGCCAAAAAACATGTTGCTCTAATTGCTACTCAAAATGCATCACTCATGGGTGCAATATTTTCCCATGCCTTCACACATCAAGGTTTCTCTCACAATGGCTCATTGATGGGTGAATTTTCTCTACTCATCACATTTCCCTCTGCACAAGAATCGTTTTCCAAGAAATGCCTTAGCGTCTCTTCCATTTTGCAATGTGCCTATCATTTCCTAGAAATTCATATCTTCTTTGTTTCATTCACACACTATTATTTTCTTCATGCATGACCTTTTGTTGAACACGCGTCACCTTTTGTTGATATCTATTTACAAGTGTTTTCTTGGTGTCAACAACTTCAAGGGTGTTTGTCTTGAATTTGTTTTAGTTGTTATAGCTTTTAGATATTTCTTTCCATTCTCAAATTTTCTAGAGTTTCTCTTTAAGAAACTTGAAAATAAAAATTATTTTTCCTCTTATAGAAAATGAAATAGTTGACTTGCCTAGCTTCCATTGAGAACTTTTGTACTCGTTTCTCGTCTCTTTTTCTAGTCTTCAATTCCTATGAATTCTTAACTCATTTTCAAATTTTGTGGTCTTTCACTAATGTTTCATCGCAACCCTTCTTGTATTCTCAAGCTCTAGAATAGTATTTTCTCCAATACCATGTTGACTTATGCAAAGGTGCACATCAAAGTAGCAGATCCAAACATAAAACATTTTACCAAAATTTTGACTCAAATCGGCACACTAGGTGAAGAATCAATAAACATACTAGTGGAATAAAAATGTATAAAGCATTCAATTCTTAAATGTATATACTTAAGTACATCAATGTAAATCTAAACCACTAGACACCAATAGTACAAAGTTTGTTGACTTATAATGCAATACGGGTGCAAATAGAAAAAATACATCGAGATACAATTTATGAGATATGTAAAATTAATGTCCTAAGGGAGAATACAAAAAAAGTAAGGCTCTAAATGTCCTTTAGAGTTCAAAAATCATCATATGGTATAAAATGAATATATAATTCATCTTAAGTATGGCTCATAAGACCGACTCAGTAGAGTTTAGGAATATGAAGTTTGATTTTTCTAACTGAATGGATTCAACAACGCTTGCCATTTTATGTTTTAAATCAATGGGCACCATTGAAAAATCATCATATTATCTTACTTAACTAATTGATCATTAGACTAATTGATCAAGAGTCCAGGAATATGAAGTTTGTTTTCTCTTACTTAACGGCTTCGACAACATCTGTCATTTCATGTTCTAAATCAATCAACACCATTGACCAGCCTATTTCCCTTCTAGATTTCAATCTTAGAATCTCCCATCTCAAGAGGTGCATGGGGTAGTGGTACAAGGTCATGTTTTTCATATATGTTAGAATGTGGAAAAAGCTTTTACATGCACTGAAAGCTTAAAACACCATAATTTCAATTTTCTATTTTAATTGTATGATTTCTGATGGGTCTAATTCCATCAACAAACATCCTAAAAAATACCTTGAACTTTTAATGTTAAAATTTAAGTTAATGAAGTGGATGTAGCCAGTGTTAGGCTCTCCCTCTTATGTTTGGGAAGAGAAGCTACGCTGTACAAAAAGGGCTCTCAAATAATGGGTGAAAAAAGATCCTCAACCCGTGGCCCAAAAGAGAATTCTAATGCAACAAAAACTAGCGTAGCATCAAGAAAAGATGGAAAGTTGCGAGATCATGGAAGAATATCTAAACATAGAGGAAAGGCTACAAGCTGATCTTAGCAAAGAATTTAGAGATGAAGAGGAACACTATAGACTGAAGACAAGGAGTCTCTGGTTAAAAGGGGTGACAGGAACACTACATACTTCCATAAATAAACCCAAGCAAGAAAGCTTAAGAATAATGTAGCAAAAATAAAAAATGAAGATGGAGAGATAATCAAAGTCTTCGTTCATATTAAAAAAACAGACTTTCATCATTTCAAATCGTTATACTTTGAATAAGACAACTAGAAAGTAGAGCAATTTGATGACCTGCTTTCACACATTCCTCAAATGGTCGCAACAAAGGAAAACTTAGGGCTGAAATTGAACGAATTTCAGAAAAAAGAAATAATACAAGCCATCTGGAGCTCTTAGTCGGATAAATCCCCAGCACTGGATGGGTTTTCTATCCATTTCTATTGAGCATGCTGGCAGATCATAAAAGTTTCCCTATACAGAATGATAACTCAATCTCAGTTTAATCCTAAACCAGGGGGAAGAACCAACTCTTCCTTTCTTACCCTCATCCGCGAAAGAGAAGACCCCCCTCATCCTTTGTCAGATTTCGGCCAATTTCACTTTGCAACTCATCCTACAAAATAGTGACTAAAATCATTGCAAAAAGAATGAAGAAAATCATGCCCATAATCATATCTACCAATCAAGAGGGATTTGTCGAGAAAAGACTATTAATTGAAAATGTGATCCTAGTCCAGGAGGCCATTCAATCTAGCAAAAGAAGAAATGAAAAAGGGATGTTTATTAAAGTAGATATGGCCAACGCCTTTGACAGAGTGAAGAATGCTTTCCTGTTCAAAGTAATGAAAGAATTTGGATTTAATTCCAAATTCATAGCGTGGATTAAAACATGTATAGGCAGTCCTTAGGTTGTCCCCTTGGTCAATGGAAAACCTATAGATTTGTTCCAGCTGAGTCGTGGCCTTTGAGAAGGATGTCCTCTCTCTCTGTTTCTATACTAATTCTTTCCAACGTCCTAAGAAGGAAACTAGAGGTAGAAAGGAAAAAAGGAGATATTCCAGGCATAAGCATCGCTATAGGTGTAAAGGAAACAAACTAGTGTTGCAACATCGTCGATAAATCGACGATGTATCGAGAAATCGCGTGATTTTCTTGATGCCAAGATTTTGCCCAAAATGCCAAATTTTTAAGTTCAATTTTTTGCCAAGAAATCGTCGATTGTTTACCAAGAAATCTCTAATAAATCGCAAGTCGATGGGAAAACTGCGACTGGCCGAAAAGAGGGGTTTCTAAAGTGATTCCAACTTGGTTTTTTTGTCATTTGCACACTACATCGATGAAGAGAAGAGCCAAGGAAATCAGTGCCATATAACATTTTTCCAAGGAGGATTTTCCACTTGATTTCATTTGCCATTAAGGATCAGTTTTGTAGTTTGGACATTGCCATTTGGAGTTTCTTCAATAGTTATCACATTTGAAGGGATGTAAAAAATATTAGTCTTCATTTCTCATTTTTCCAAGATGGATTCTGTCATGTCCCAAATTTGGAATTGGGTCACAATGGCCTAATCACATTAGCCATATTCATTAGAGTTTGTAAAATTGATGTTAAGGGTCAAATAATTGCCAAGGAGGAAAATTACTAGTTTCCTAGGTTTGGGGTGGAAGCTTTGGGATTTGGAATAATGGAGATAATAAATGATGTTTGAACATTAGAATGGAATAAATATTTAATAAAGGACCTAAATAAATATATACAAGTGAAAATCAAAGTGGCATTTGATCATGAAGACACATGGAGGAAGTGGGACCCACATATGGCTAGAGTTCCCCACTACATTTGGCCTCATTCTCTCACCAATTCGAATTCAAGGTGAATGGTAACATACTTGGGGGAGTCCAAAAGGTATTATTCATGGCATGACTCATCCAAGGTCGAAATATAGAGGAAGAGTAACTCCCATGGAAGAGGAAGAGGCAATTTGGAGCTAGTGAGACACTTGGGCTAGATTCTCTAGCTCTATGACAACAATGATGAAGATGCTATGACACCTATGACACAAATCAGACCTGAAGGCTGACATATGACATATATGACATGTCAGGGCTAAAAATAGACTCCAAGAGGGCGCTCAAGGGTGTTAGGGCAGCTAAGATGCTTCCACATGTGATTTGGTGGAAGTGGGAGACTAGGAATTGTTGTACAAGTGGCGTTCTTTGGAATCTCTTCCCAACTTGAGTTGGCATGAGTCTCTTGGAAGGAATTCGACCCATGGAGGCCATTAGAACTTTATAAATGTCAATAAAAAAGAATGAAACCATCTTTTGATCATTTGTAGAATTTGTAATTGCATTTGTGAAGAGGGAGAGCTAGTGGATGACTAGTTTCTTGCCTTAGCCAATTTCGAGGGTGAAAGATTCCCATCCAAGTTGGTAATTGGAAAGGCCATTCAGACCTTTCATTTGGGGCTTTAATGGAGTCTTTATTTGCAGGTTTAAGCTACAGGGCATCTCATGGTTTCTTCTATTGCAGCTCGCTCCTTCAACCATTTCCGGTTTTGATGGCATATTCTTGATCCTTGAGGGAGGGCGTTTTTGGTGAGATATTGTACTCTTTGGGGAAGCTTTTAATGCCCCATTTCTTTTTTAATATGAAGTAAATATTCTGTTCTTCATCTCCAAAAATTTTCAGGTCGAAATTCCAAGTAGAAATGTATAAATCTCATTTTTAATGGAAGAACAATGCCATTTCCCCACTACCTTGTTGTGAGCCAATGTATTGATGATGATTTCGAATGGATGGATGATTCTATGATATATTTGTGGTCAATATAATTCCATGGATGTCTTCTACAAGTTTCATGTACTGTACTTGAGCATTTGAAGTATTTTTACTTAGTTTAATTGCACTGGGAGAAGAAATAGTGCCATTTCCCTACTACCTTGTTGTGAGCCAATGTATTGATGATGATTTCGAATGAATGGATGATTCTATGATATATTTGTGATAAATATACTGCCATGGATGTCTTATACAAGTTTCATGTACTGTACTTGAGCATTTGAAGCATTTTTACTCAGTTTAATTGCATTGGGAGAAGAAATAGTGCCATTTCCCCAAGGGTCGAATTGGGGATTTTTGCAGTTGAATGGAAGAGGGTGAGAACAGTTGTAATAAACCATTAATGGTGCATATGAGACCTTAATAACATAATTAATACATTACATACCTCTGTTCATAAATTTGAGTGGGTTTGGAGGCATTTGGGAAGCCATTTTCAGTACTTACCTTAGGGGGATTTGAACCCCAAATTACTAGTAAAATTGCATACTTGGTCCAGAATCTTAAGAGAGTTTGCAGAGGTCTTTTGGTGGCCATATGTTATCCCTGAACATCATATTCAATTCCTAATATCATTCATAAACCTTCCTTGAATATTTGAAGGCATTTGGAGTCAATTTGAGACCTAGAGACCAATACTAGTCAAAGGGAAATCACTAGTAAAGTTACCTACATTGACCAGAATTGAAAGAGTATTTGCAGAAGTGTTTTAAAGGTACAAAGGCATCCCTGAAACACATATTTATGTTCTAATATCATTCATATACCTTCTCAGAATATTTGGGATCATTTGGGGCAAATTTGAGACCTAGAGATCGAAACTAGTCAAAGGTCGAACCAAGGAAAAAAAGTGGAAAATTGCAATTTTAATAAAATTCCTAACAAGGAACATTACAGTGGTATCAGAGCATGGTACTTGCACATGTGGATTAGGAACATACATTCAAGAATAATTGGCATCCATGTCTTACTATTATGATGAATCCTATGAGTACAATTCTTATGAGGAATATGCAGATGCTTATGAGCAATATGAAGCAGAATGTGAATGGTACGAGGAAGAGATGCCATCATGCAATAATTCTTACAATTTCAAGAGAAATGAAGATTATTCTTATGACTTTAAATCTGATGAATATGAGTGTGTCACACCAACCAAAGATAATTCTATGACTGAGTTCCAAAGATGGAGAGCAAAATATAAAACCTTGCCCCAACAATATCAAAAATATCAAGAATATTTGGCTTTTAGCAAAAATACACAAAATGCCATGTCTTTTGAGTACTTTGCTGAACATGTTTTTGAAAATAGGCCCAAACATGAAGATGTGGAGTTAGTAAAGAAAGGTTTATGCCCTTCTTGTAAAGAACCTTGGAGTGAGTATCATACATGTGTGCATGAAATTATGTCCCACTTGAGGAGAGCTTTTGGGAATTTTTCAAAAAAAGATTCCAAAGATATTGATCATAAGGAAAACAAGGGGAAAAATGCATCATCTTGCTTGAAGGATAAAAATGAAGAGACATCACAAGAGCATGAAGAAGATTCTATTGAAAATATGGAAGATCATTTCGAGACACCTTCTAGCTTAGACATGAACCAAAGAGCATCTACTGATGGATGCTTAAACTATGAAGGAGTACCTACTGATGGGTGCTCACACCTCTATGTTGGTGACATAGAGATCACTTTTGAAAGTGTTGCTGCAAGCCCAAGTTCCATTAAGCATGATAATGAAGACCTTGTAGCAGTTGAAGAAGAACCAAGATCAACTTCCCTATCACCACTTGAGCTTCATGAAGTTGGTCCAAGCAAAATTGAAGAAGATGAGGAGGTTCATTTGCAAGAGCCTCATTTTCTTGAAGGGTCCTTAAAGATGAATGAAAATAAGATCCAAGAGTCCCTCAGCATTCTCCATGACACTCAAGCATTGGTGTCAAATTCTTGTTGGAGAGCTACTTCATTGGAGGAAACATCCTTCCTTGAAGACATGGAGAAGATTCAAAGAGCAATGTGCCACATCAAAGGTAATTTCATGTCTTTGCTTTCTGATAGAAACCATTTGTTTGAGCTTAATGAATTGTTACATGATGCATACTTGAAGAATAATGAGGATATTCATAAGCTCACAATTCAAAATGAGCAACTTCTTGAAAAGTTGCAAGATACTTGTTTTTCCTCCTATGTTTCAGATTGTCAAATGGTAGATTGTTTGGAGGATTCTCATGACATGGTGGATCATGAGAAATGTGAAAATTTGAATGTTCTTGATGTGTTTGAAGATGAACTTGAAGAGATCCAAACACTTGATGTGGTGGAAGAGGAATTTGAATTGCCTCTTGATGAAGGTTATGCAATTTTTAAAGAAGAGCATGATTCCTCTACATTGGAACCAAACTATGACAAAGAGTTCACACTTTTGAAGGAGCTGCATGATACTACCCATATGGATCCTTCCCATGATGAAACTTCTGTACTTTTTGATCATTTGGGTGATTTGGTTCATTCTCCTACATCCTACAATTCCATGTTTTGCAACATTAGTCTCAATGAAGTATGGGTGAAAGGGTTCTTTTGATGGTGCCACATGAGGAGTATGGAACTCCTACATTTACTTTTTATGATGATATGGTTGGAGCACATTCTTATTCACATTTGCAGCAACATTATTTGTCACTTTATGATGATGCAAATCTACATGGATGCACCTATGATATGCATTTGAGTCACTTGAAGACTCATGGTTTTTCTTGCTCAACATTTGATTCATTTGATGTTGGAGGAACTTCATCCAACACTTGGGAGAATAGATTTATGATTGGAGAACATTTTTGTTGGCAGCCACATACTTTGTTATATTTTTATGATTCTCACATTCATGGATGTATGGGTGAGACTTCTTTGATTCATTTGAAGTCTCCTTGTTTTTTCTGCTCATTATTTGGTTCAGATTCTAGTGGAGATTTTTCATTCACTTCTTGGATGAAAGAATACATGGTTGAATATTTTGATGCATATCACATTCTTTTGGAGCAGCATTATAGGACATGGGATCCTCACCTATGTCATTGGAGCAGATTTGATTGGTCACTTGAAGCTTGTATGCACTTGGAAAAGGGTGGTCTACTTGCTTGGAGGTATAAGCACTTTCATAACTCTTTGATGAAGCATATCCTTGATGTACATTTTCATTATGTTGTTATGCACTTTGATGATATATATTTGGTACTCATGATGTTTGGAAGAATGCATACAAGAAAATGGGATCCAGGAGTCCTCTTATCTAATGGTGTAGGTTGGGGAGCACTCTTAATTGTTGGGGTGCAATACAAGCAATGGGACCCTGGAATAATTTTTGTCTCATTGGTTTCATTTTTTTTGGGGAAGCAAGCAATATGGGAGATGGATTCCCCACTTAATAAAGTGATTTTAATCAGAGTAGTGCAGCAGCAAGCATGGTGGTTCCTCTCTAAAATATTCATGGAAACTCAAAGACTCAGGGTTTGGCAATTCAATGGCAACTTCAAAGAATTATACAGAAAGCAGGTTCTTCAACACCCATGTTTGAAATTGCTTGAGGACAAGCAATATTGGGAAGGGAGGATTTGTCATGTCCCAAATTTGGAATTGGGTCACAATGGCCTAATCACATTAGCCATATTCATTAGAGTTTGTAAAATTGATGTTAAGGGTCAAATAATTGTCAAGGAGGAAAATTACTAGTTTCCTAGGTTTGGGGTGGAAGCTTTGGGATTTGGAATAATGGAGATAATAAATGATGTTTGAACATTAGAATGGAATAAATATTTAATAAAGGACCTAAATAAATATATACAAGTGAAAATCAAAGTGGCATTTGATCATGAAGACACATGGAGGAAGTGGGACCCACATATGGCTAGAGTTCCCCACTACATTTGGCCTCATTCTCTCACCAATTCGAATTCAAGGTGAATGGTAACATACTTGGGGGAGTCCAAAAGGTATTATTCATGGCATGACTCATCCAAGGTCGAAATATAGAGGAAGAGTAACTCCCATGGAAGGGGAAGAGGCAATTTGGAGCTAGTGAGACACTTGGGCTAGATTCTCTAGCTCTATGACAACAATGATGAAGATGCTATGACACCTATGACACAAATCAGACCTGAAGGCTGACATATGACATATATGACATGTCAGGGCTAAAAATAGACTCCAAGAGGGCGCTCAAGGGTGTTAGGGCAGATAAGATGCTTCCACATGTGATTTGGTGGAAGTGGGAGACTAGGAATTGTTGTACAAGTGGCATTCTTTGGAATCTCTTCCCAACTTGAGTTGGCATGAGTCTCTTGGAAGGAATTCGACCCATGGAGGCCATTAGAACTTTATAAATGTCAATAACAAAGAATGAAACCAGCTTTTGATCATTTGTAGAATTTGTAATTGCATTTGTGAAGAGGGAGAGCTAGTGGATGACTAGTTTCTTGCCTTAGCCAATTTCGAGGGTGAAAGATTCCCATCCAAGTTGGTAATTGGAAAGGCCATTTAGACCTTTCATTTGGGGATTTAATGGAGTCTTTATTTGCAGGTTTAAGCTACAGGGAAGCTCATGGTTTCTTCTATTGCAGCTCGCTCCTTCAACCATTTTCGGTTTTGATGGCATATTCTTGATCCTTGAGGGAGGGCATTTTTGGTGAGCTATTGTACTCTTTGGGGAAGCTTTTAATGCCCCATTTCTTTTTTAATATGAATTAAATACTCTGTTCTTCATCTCCAAAAAGTTTCAGGTCGAAATTCCAAGTAGAAATGTATAAATCTCATTTTTAAAGGAAGAACAATGCCATTTCCCCACTACCTTGTTGTGAGCCAATGTATTGATGATGATTTCGAATGGATGGATGATTCTCTGATATATTTGTGGTCAATATAATTCCATGGATTTCTTATACAAGTTTCATGTACTGTACTTGAGCATTTGAAGTATTTTTACTTAGTTTAATTGCACTGTGAGAAGAAATAGTGCCATTTCCCTACTACCTTGTTGTGAGCCAATGTATTGATGATGATTTCGAATGAATGGATGATTCTCTGATATATTTGTGATAAATATACTGCCATGGATGTCTTATACAAGTTTCATGTACTGTACTTGAGCATTTGAAGCATTTTTACTCAGTTTAATTGCATTGGGAGAAGAAATAGTGCCATTTCCCCAAGGGTCGAATTGAGGATTTTTGCAGTTGAATGGAAGAGGGTGAGAACAGTTGTAATAAACCATTAATGGTGCATATGAGACCTTAATAACATAATTAAGACATTACATACCTCTGTTCATAAATTTGAGTGGGTTTGGAGGCATTTGGGAAGCCATTTTCAGTACTTACCTTAGGGGGATTTGAACCCCAAATTACTAGTAAAATTGCATACTTGGTCCAGAATCTTAAGAGAGTTTGCAGAGGTCTTTTGGTGGCCATATGTTATCTATGAACATCATATTCAATTCCTAATATCATTCATAAACCTTCCTTGAAGATTTGAAGGCATTTGGAGTCAATTTGAGACCTAGAGACCAATACTAGTCAAAGGGAAATCACTAGTAAAGTTACCTACATTGGCCAGAATTGAAAGAGTATTTGCAGAAGTGTTTTAAAGGTACAAAGGCATCCCTGAAACACATATTTATGTTCTAATATCATTCAGATACCTTCTCAGAAGATTTGGGATCATTTGGGGCAAATTTGGGACCTAGAGATCGAAACTAGTCAAAGATCGAACCAAGGAAAAAAAGTGGAAAATTGCAATTTTAATAAAATTCCTAACAAAGGACATTACAGATTCTTATTGTTTTGCATTGTCAATGAGTTTTCCATATTCATAACTAAATTTTAATGGATCATAAACCATTTTTTTAACCTGTTATGTTAATTTGCAGTAGTTATGCATGTCGAAAAACTTTTTTTTTAAAATTTTTCTTGCCTTAGGTCTTAGAATACTCATAAAAATGTCCATTTATTTTCCCTCTTCAAATCCAAGTTTGAATGCTAAATATATCATTGATTTCTTATTGTTTTTAAATTTCCATCAATCACATATGTTAAAAACGTTTTTTCTTTCCCTTGATTCAAACTTCTTTCTTCCATATAAATGATGCCGAAGGATTTGGATCCATTTCAGGAGTTGGGCACACCTGTTGACCCACTCAATCAAGCGGTTCTTACTTGCGATCTATGTGGGAAGAAAGTAATGGGTGGGATAAGCATGTTGAAATACCACCTTGCACAAATAAGAGGGCATGATTTGGGTCCTTGCAACCAAACAACCCATAACTCATTGTTAAGGCCACTCAAGCAATTGAGGGAACATGGCAAAAGAAACAATTCAATGAGGCCGTGATAAAATAAATGGCTTCAAGGTCTAGGTCCATAGTGGGAGTGTGGGATAGTTTGACAGATCCAGATACCCACTCCACATAGTCCACAATGCCTTCGACAACTTCGCCTTTCTTTGTGCAAAGATCCACACCTAGTGGACAACCTTCTCCAAGGTACATCGTGAAAGTAAAGGAGAAAGAAGAAGCAAGCAAACTTGTGGGTCGATGCCTACTATGGAGTGATATTCCATTCAAATTTGCCAAGAACCCATTCTATGTATCCATATTTGAGGCAGCTACTATTGTTGGATAGGGGTATAATCCCCCAACTTATGGGGAGTTGAGAGGGCCCATCCTTTAGAATGAAAAGTTCGATTGCACTCAGAGGTTGCATGAGTTTAAGGAATTATGGGAGTTCACAGGATGTCATATGGTTGGACCGATTCGAAGGGTAGGACACTTCTCAATTTCTTGGTTCATTGTCCCAAGGGGGCTATGTGTAGGAAATCCGTGGAAGCATCTGCACATGTCAAAGATGTCTCATTACTATGTGTCTTGTTGGATGAGTTCATCAAAGAGATTAACCCACAACATGTTTTCCAAGTCATAGTGGACAATGCTGTGAATTATGTGGTTGTTGGTTTCCCTCCTCCCCTCTTCGTACTCCATCCACCTTCCCCCTAATCCTACTCCTCTCCTACCCCCCATCCCATCCATACCCTTGTCCTTCCTCTGCCTCCACCTCCCCACTCCTCTTTCTACTGCTCCTCCTCCTCCTCCTCCTCCTCATCCCCCTCCTCTTCCTCTTCCTCCTCCTCCTATTTCTCCCCCCTACTTCTTCTCTTCCTCCTTCTACTCCTACTCCTCCTCTTCCTTATACTCCTACCTCCATCCTCCTGCTTATACTCCTACCCCACATCATATGTCCCCTCTACCTACTCCTCTCCCCCTCCCTCTCCCCCTCTCCCAACCTCCTTCCCACTCCCTCCAATCGCCTTCTCCTCATCCGACTCCTCCTCCTCCTCCTCCTCCTCTTTCACACCATGTTCCTTCTCTTCCTCCTTATACTCCTCCTCCTCCTCCTCCTTATACTCCTACCTCCCTCCTCCTTGCAACGTCCCCTCCCATGGACCCAATCCAAGGAAGGGAACATGATACCAATCTGTGGGGCTTTTACATAAACTCAACCCATTCATTAGATTCACAACAATAAAATAGATATGTGCAGATGCATAATCAATTAAATATGCACAGCGTAAATAAACCTCATCCACACACATTTCACATGCATTCAACATATAAAAAACAACCATCAATTTAAAACATTGCAGAGGCAAAACACATAGATAGAAAAACACTTATCTTTATTGTGAAATGGTCCCAAGCAACTAGCTATGTTGCTGCAACATTCCACCCAACCATAGGTCTTTGCCCAGCTTGTATTCTTTCAGCACTCAGAGACCACCCCCGAACTGGGCATGATTTCTACAAGGAAAAGGGGACATTCAAGCTCATACACAGCCAAATGATCATTTCATCTAAGCCAAGCCAGTCCATAGTTGGGTTTATCAGGCTAAATCTGAACCCTCTGCATTTATGGATGCTTGTACTCAAGCTCAAGCCAAAGCAACGGATACCCATCTCAACCCCAACATTCTCTTACACATAGCAAACTCAAAAACTGGGCATGGATACACATTTCCAACAATGTGATTTGCAAACAGGATGGCCATGGGTTTCCCCCAAATCGTGGGCACACCAAAACAGACTGTGGAAAGGGGAATTCAACCACAGGGAGCAAAACCGATTCCTCCCACAGGTTATGAGCATTTCGAATGGCCCAAACAACCCCCATGAAACCCCAATTCAAGCTCCCTTCTTCCCAATAGTTCTGCAACACCAAAAACGCTCTCTTCCTAGCTAAAAACAAGGAAACACAGGAAAAACGTGGAGGGAAAACACCCAGGCAGCTCCAGAAACGTGAGAGAGGAAAAACTGGTTAATGGGTAATGGCTTGGGGAGCAATTCATGGCTCCTTTTTTTTCCAAGGAGCCAAACACGATTTTCCATGCAGGGTGGCTTGCCCATACTCGAATTTGGACAGCCATACTCCCATTCCCCAAGGCATTAACTACCTCAACCAACTCTTCGGAGAAATGAATGATTGGGTACAAAAGTCAACATGGGTAGTTGAGGGTTTTATGGGTTCTCTCATTGACACTTGGCTTGACTTGATTGGCTCCAAGAGTTTGAATATTTCCCTCCCAATTCCTTGTAAAATCATGCCCCCATCTCTTGTTGCATTGCATAGCTAGTTGTGCGTATTTTATTAAAATGCATATTTACATGATATTCGCAATTCCATTGTGCATGGCTAGCATGTAAACCATATGCATCAATAAATCGATGGCGGGGCCTTGGCCTTGAGCTCCTCACCATCATTTTATAACAATATTACATCATTTACATTTTAATGCAAAGGGGGTCAAACTACAGACATTACATTTCCCTCCCCCTTTGAATAACATTGTCCCCAGTGTTCCAACACTTAGGAATATATACCCACTTTACACATGTCCCTGAATTCACAAAATGTGGCAGGTCTGTCCTGCATTTCATCTTTTTACTTTGAACCTTCAGGAACAAGTACTTTGGCTTCCACAAGTTGATCCTGTTGGCTTTGATCTTCCAGCTCTGCAGGTGGGCATTGCTCCATAGCAATCCCTTCCCTTTATTACCCTTCCCGTTGATCTATAAGTCTGTAATTTCATGGCCAATGTGCACAATTGGCTCTCTCTTTGCTCACTAGCAACACTTGGCTAGTAACAACTGCAAACAATGGTTTTCAATTTCTCACCTATGAAATTCATCATGGGAACTCCTGTTAGGCCAAGCATAACACAAATTAAAATCAGTCAATTATTTGCTCAATTGACATGAAACATCCATGCTTTACTCATGAGACTTCCATACTTTCCGTGCTTGCCCAACATACACATGAACTCATTCATGCTCATCCTTTCACATGGAATTTACTATTTCAGCATTCATAATTTATTTCAAGCAATTAAACACAATCTATTTTCATCTATGACATGCACTCAACAATCTTTTGTTTCTAAGATGCATTAGTCAAAAGGAAAGAGAAGAGTAAGAGTTTCCCCCTCTTAGTCTTGTTCCAATCCGAAGCCACACCATCACTTGTGGTTCTATGCTCCTTAGCCTCTTTCACTTCAACGTGAATGCTTGACTTGCCCTTTCTTGGATATGACACTTAGTGTCTAAGGTCTGTCTAAGGATTTTCAAATAAGGAACCCTTCCCCATTGTTGTCTACAGAACCTTTGGCTGCTAGGACCCACTCATGTCCACTAGCACCATCTTTCATTACTACTCATACTGAGCTCTTTAGGACGGTCACATGTCCACATGCATCCTCCAAATGCTTTCATAGTCATTGCTTCCGGCAATACCTACACTCAAACATTGAATCAATTCACATGTTTAGTTTATTTTCATAGGGTTTATCTCTAAAAAAGAGTTTAGGAAATCATAACCAAATCATATACACATGTATATTCATAAGCAAGAAGCTGCAAGATAACCAAATACTTATATGTATTGGATGTCTTCACTTTATTCCACAGGTTCCTTCTTTTCCTTACAAGCCTTGGATTTCCTGTGGATATAATAATGAATGTTGGGCCAACACGCAGGCCGCTCCACAACCATTCGAATAGGCAATGCCAGGCTAGTACACCGACTGGGTTTATCAATTATTTAAGGAATGTTTGGCCAGCATACATGCTGCTCTACAACATCGAGTAGTTAATTCCCAACCAATTATTCTTTGGATTTACCAAGAATTTATAGCACCCAACCAGTTACTCTTTGGTTCACCAAGAATTTATAGCGCCCAGCCAGTTACTCTCTAGCTTTACCAAGAATTTATAGCTCCAACCAATTACTCTCTGGATTCACCAAGAATTTATAGCGCCCAACCAGTTACTCTCTGTTTTTTACCAAGAATTTATAGTTCTTTCAGGGTCCTTGCTTCCCGCAATGACCAAGGTTTCTAACAAAGAAACAACAGTGTATCAGCTTAGCTGTTAGAAAACTTATACCTGAAATATTCATTATTCCAAGCAAGAAATAGATGGAAATGAATACTTATCTGTATAGTGCATTTCCTCGCTACTCCACACGTTTCCTTCTCTGCTTTACGAGCCTTGGATCACCTGTGGGGTGGATGCTTGGCCATCACACATGCTGCTCCACAACATCATCCGAATAGGAAATGCCAAGCCAGTACGACGACTGGGTTTATCAGGCATCCCTAAAATCAGTATGCTAAGCCAGTACGCCGACTGGGTTTATCAAGCATTTCAAAAATCAGTATGCTAAGCCACTACGCCAACTGGTTTTATCAAGCATTTCAAAAATCAGTATGCTAAGCCAGTATGCCGACTGGGTTTATCAAGCATACCACGACCATTTCCAAGCCAGTTCTCCGACTGGGTTTGTCAGGAAATAACACCCTTCACCAATACCTCCACAACATGCAAATAGCCAATGCCAAGCCAGTACACCGACTGGGTTTGTCAGGCATCCAATTTAACAACATGCTAAGCTAGTACACCGATTGGGTTTATCAAGCATCCAACAACCCTTCACTACAACATCCAAATAACCAATGCCAAGCCAGTACACCGTCTGGGTTTATCAGGCATACAACAACCATTTCCAATCCAGTACACCGACTGGGTTTATCAGGAAATAAGAACAACATGATATGATTACGTGGCTCCTTCTCTTGTGCAAACCAGTGGTTCCCTCCAGGAACTCCATAGGTGACTCACTTGACTGCAGGCTAGCATGGCCCCACAATACCCACTCACACTACACAAGGATGATACCCCTTTTCTACAACACAGCTCCTCGGGCCTATCCATCTCTTCTAGTGTCCTTTAGTGTGAGCGTAGAAAGGTTACCATTGCCCATACAGTCCTCTTGAGTACTTTCTCTTCACATTTACCCTTAACATGCAAAACCAAATTGCATCCATATAAGCTGACAACACAAGAAGGATAAGCAGGCTCATCAGTTATTGCTGCTCAAATATTGTAACCATATTTCATAACATTCACTATCAAGTATTGAAACACCAGGAATGCATCCATTCCCTTAGGGCATAGTCAATATTGGAAACCCTAACATAACCCATCACCCGAAAGGTATGCATCCCTTTCCGATGTGATCCATGTAGACCTTAGTCACACTCAAGTAGTCTGGAATAATAATGAAATAATAAAACATGCTCTGCATATTAAATCTAATAACCTGACATGTATATTCTTAGTTAGGGTTACAAAGTACTCATCCGTTTCATAGATGTATCTTTTCTTCATTTGTGAAGAATGGAGGCTCCCTTCTCTGATTCAACAGTCCTTCGGTTGCCACCCCAATCCTTTCACGTTCCATAACCCACACATACCTTCTTGGCATAATTTTACTGTCTCACACACTCACATGGTTTACCAACATGCAGTTCAACTGAGACATTATCAAAGTTTACTATGGCGTTTCACCCGAAACCCATTTCCAAAGCATGGGGTCCTTCCCATGGAGTTTGGCTTCTGCAGGACATCACACATGGTCCTCTTGACACACTTATCAAATAGCTAAACAATCAACAACATTAAACAATAAACTTAAAGTCTGATTGTTTCATAACCAATCAACGGCAATAATAATTAAATTCAAACATGAATTTACAATTCCGTCCTCCTACAGAAATGGATTGGTTTAACTATGAGGCCATCCTCATATTGTTTGGCTCTCGTAAGTGGCATCACTCTGTCCATTATGGTTTTACACTTGCTACCATACATGAACATCCACCTACAACATGTCCTTCTGACACAATTTTATATAAGCCAAACAGTCATTAGCAATTATTAGCAAAATTTCAAATCTGAAATTTGTAAATCTGTTTTCCTACAGAAATTAGATTTGCAATCATGAGATTATTCTCATAAACTTAAACCAGAAAATTTTCAGATTTGTTCCCTGCATAAGTTAAATTTCACAAGCACGAGAACCTTCTCGTAACCTTTGGCTTCTGCACATGGTAGATCTCGGTCTTTACTATGGACTTATCCTCATTGCCATACACAAGTCTTTTCTACCTGACATCTGAAACTTCAATAAGCCAAACACGTTGTGAGTATCTATGCATATAATCCTTTCATTGCTACAACAGTCACTGAAGTGCTCTCAGAATTATAACAATCAATAATTCAAACACCTTCAACTATTAACATTTGAAATGCAATGATATATATATATATATATATATATATATATATATATATATATATATATATATATATATATATATATATATATATATATGCATCATTATCATAATAAAATTACAAGACACGGTTACACTTTCCACGCAATTTAAATAAACTGTAAATACTCATTACTTCACATTTCATGCAACTCTGTCCTTCCAACAGAGTGCTCTGGTATCCCATCAACATGTCTACTTTCTTCATGCAATCAATCCCCTGCATTCGCAGTATCTCGTGAAATGGTCTCAGAATTAACAATAGTTCACCATTTCATCTACTATCTAATTGCATTGAGAAATATATATATTTCACAAGCATGCATTCACACAATGCATCTCAACATGTGCACCCACACATATGCATGCACATTCACAACATTTACATAATATTTTAATAGGCATTCACTAAATGCATAATTCCTCAATACAACCTTGCATTAATCCATGAATACTATGCATTCCAACATATTATGGCCTAACCATGACTATCTCATATGGCATACACTACAACAGGACCATAAGTCATCACTTGCTTGGGTTGTTAAACTCACAACCAACATACACAAATGGCATGATATAATTTCATATGAATGCATTGAGGTTTCTAAGAAACTTTAGGGTGTAAGGCTCCTTGCCTTCACTTACCCACACCTAACCATACTTGGTAGGATTATATTCACATTCAAGCACTCAGTACCACATGCAAACCAAATCAACATAGTTTAAACATAGTTGAAGGGATCTTACCACATCCTCTTTCAACATTCATGCAATTAAGCACAAATAGCCATCACCTACATGGTTGTCATTAACATTGCTTGATGTTACCTGATCAGTTGGCTTCTTACCAAGGCTTCATAGCCCTTTTTCCAACCTCATGATCATAGATTTGTTGCCCCAACCTTTCTTCATAAGGTTGTTGGTCATATGCAATAATCATCATCCACTTCCTTAGCCATGCTACCCCACCCCATATGTCCCCTCTACCTACTCCCTCCTCCTCCCTCCCCCCCTCTCCCAACCTCCTTCCCACTCCCTCCAATCACCTTCTCCTCGTTCGCCTCCTCCTCCTCCTCCTCCTCCACTTTCTCGCCCCGTTCCTTCTCTTCCTCCTTCTACTCCTACTCCTCCTCCTACTTATACTCCTACCCCACCTCCTTCGTCCCCTCTTCCTACTCCTCCCCCCCTCCCCCAACCTCCTTCCCACTCCCCCCAACCGTCTCCTCTACCCCCCTCCTTTAACTCCTCCTCCCCCCTCCTCCCCCCCCCCCGCCCTTCCTCCCCTCCTACTTGCCCGAGAAATTGCTAATAAATCGCGAGTCGATGGGAAAACTGCGACCGATCGGAAAGAGGGGTTTCTAAAGCGATTCTGACTTGGGGGTTTTTTGTTATTTGCACACCACATCGAGGAAGAGGAGAGCTAAGGCAATTGGCACCATATAACATTTTCCCAATGAGTATTTTCCACTTGATTTCATTTGCCATTAAGGATCAATTTTGTAGATTGGACATTGCCATTTGGAGTTTTTTCAACAGTTATCACATTTGAAGGGAAGTAAAAAATATTAGCCATCATTTCTCATTTTTCCAAGATGGATTATTATTTTTTTGCATTGTCAATGAGTTTTCCATATTCATAACTAAATTTTAATGGATCATAAACCATTTTTTTGAACCTGTTATGTTAATTTGCACTAGTTATGCATGTCAAAAAACATTTTTTTTAAAATTTTTCTTGCCTTAGGTCTTAGAATACTCATAAAAATGTCCATTTATTTTCCCTCTTCAAATCCAAGTTTGAATGCTAAATGTATCATTGATTTCTTATTGTTTTTAAATTTCCATCAATCACATATGCTAAAAACTTTTTTTTCTTGCCCTTTATTCAAACTTCTTTCTTCCATATAAATGATGCCGAAGGATTTGGATCCATTTCAGGAGTTGGGAACACCTGTTGACCCACTCAATTGAGCAATTCTTACTTGCAATCTATGCGGGAAGAAAGTAATGGGTGGGATAAGCATGTTGAAATACCACCTTACACAAATAATAGGGCATGACACCAAACAACCCATAACTCATTATTAAGGCCACTCAAGCAATTGAGGGAACATGGAAAAATAAACAATTCAATGAGGTCATGATAAAATAAATGGCTTCAAGATCTAGGTCCATAGTGGGAGTGGGGGCTAGTTTGGCAGGTCCAGATACCCACTCCACAGTCCACAATGCCTTCGGCAACTTTGCCTTTCTTTGTGCAAAGATCCACACCTAGTGGACAACCTTCTCCAAGGTCCATGGTGAAAGTAAAGGAGAAAGAAGAAGCAGACAAACTTGTGGGTCGATTCCTACTACGGAGTGATATTCCATTCAAATTTGCCAAGAACCCATTCTATGTATCCATATTTGAGGCAGCTACTATTGTTGGATAGGGGTATAAGCCCCCCAATTATGGGGAGTTGAGAGGGCCCATCCTTTAGAATTAAAAGGTTGATTGCACTCAGAGGTTGCAGGACTTCGAGAATTATGAGAGTTCACAGGATGCACTGTGATGTCAAATGGTTGGACTGATTCGAAGGGTAGGACCCTTCTCAATTTCTTAGTTCAATGTCCCAAGGGGACTATGTTTAGGAAATCCGTGGATGCATCCGTACATGTCAAATATGTTGCATTACTATGTGTCACTTAGTTAACTCTCTTTAATTGATTCTTTCTTGATAACATCATTGTAGTGATCAATTCGTGTTCTCCTTGATTTACTGAAGTGTTATATTTTAGTTTAACTAAAGTGAAAACACTTTAGTTAACTAGTCCTTCTTATTTAACACTTAGTTAACTATTGTTAACTGAAATCATGCTGATTGATTTACTTGTAGTGACCACTGTGAGTTCTTTAGTTAACTGAGACATACATTGTGGATTTAACTGGATCTTGAAAATTCGAGTTCACTTAGTCATCTCTTGATCAATTCGAATTCTCTTTTTCTCAATGCATTTATCTTTTACTGCATGGTCAATATGTGATTTTTTTTTATCCATCACATTGCATTATACTAAGAAGAATTATCGGATGTTGTGATCATAGTATAATATTCCGGACTAAATGATCATATGCTAAAGTAATTCACTTTAGAAGTGATCAATCTCTAAAGGAGACTTAATAACAACTTGTGATTATGGTTAATAATACATCACACAACATTAAATTATTTTAACAAGTAAAGCATGACCTTTATACGAAAGGTCCACCTCTATACGGGAGGTCAATCCCATGGATACCTTTATATAGAAGGTTCACATGAGAATCATGACTTGAAACACAAGTCCAGAACCTTGTCCAACAAGACTTTACAACATCATTACTTTGATCAATTACCTCTATATAGGAGAAATAACCTTTACATGAAAGGCAATCAAAGTGCTCAACTCTATACGAGAGGATCAATCTTGGTTGCACAAGATTGGTTTGGAGAATGTCTCCTGATGCTATATATTTAAC
This sequence comes from Larix kaempferi, assembly GCA_027924585.1. Lineage (NCBI taxonomy): Eukaryota > Viridiplantae > Streptophyta > Pinopsida > Pinales > Pinaceae > Larix > Larix kaempferi. Next base: position 4,565,864 of record BSBM01001540.1, read on the forward strand.
ATTCCCTCTCAACGAGGGAGGCATTCTCTGCCATACCAATCTTGTCTCGGAAGTACTTGAACTTCGTCACTGACAGAGGCTTTGTTAACACATCTGCAATATTCTCATCAGTAGCAATGTACTGAAGTTTCACTGTACCTTTCTGGACCATGTATCATATGAAGTGATACTTCATTTCAATGTGCTTTGACTTGTCATGAAACACTGGGTTTTTGGAAAGCTTGGTGCAACTCTAATTTTCAAACCTAATAACTATAGGCTCAAGCTTTTCACCGAACAACCCTGCAAGTAGCTTTCTGAGCCACACTACTTATTGGCAGGAAACACTAGCAGCTATGTATTCTGCTTCTGTAGTGCTCTGGGCTACGGAGCCCTTCTTCCTGCTGGACCAGTATATCATAGCTGATCCTAGGCTATAACAGTAGATGGAAGTACTCTTACAATCCACAATACTTCCTCCCCAATCTGAGTCTGTATAACCAATAGCATGACTCCTCCACTAGAGGCATATCTCAGTCCATATAAAAAATTGTATCTCGAAGGTGATGAATATGGTTGTCTATGATTGTCATTGATGACAACATTAATGACAAAGGTGAAGTGTGTGGATGGATTGAACATCTAAGCAAGCATGGAACACCAAATGAGTAATTGAGATGGCATTGAAGTGATACCCTAGACAAAGACAAAGTGGACAAAGTGTTGGGAATTGGACCACCTAATGCGCTAAATGACCCATTCTGTGGTCATTTGGAGATGGCCCTAATACCATAGATAAAGATAATGTGGACAATGTACATGGACAAGGAAAATGACATGGCTTGAAGGGTGATGACAAAGAAGTATGGCCAAGTGGACATGAACATCAAGCATGGATGGAGAAGACATATGCCAAGCAAGCATGAGCTTGCGGGCATGTTAATAAAGGCAGTGCGGGCATACTTTTGTGTGCATGAAAAGAAGCATGCGGGCATGTTGAATATAACCTTGGTGGCTTAAGAAGGAGCTTGCGGGCATCATTGAAGATGGCTAAAACAAGAGGCTATGGGCATCATCAAAACCACTACCGCGGGCATGATGATGACAACTAAAAGGTTGTTGCGGGCATCACCAAAACTCCAGCTACGGGATTCTCCAGCTGGGCTATTGCGGGCATGTAGAGGGCGTGAAAGACAGCCCTTGCGGGCATGTGGAGACCATCATGAGGTGGGACGAAGTGGCATTAAATCCACTTTGTCAATATGGCAATAAGAACAAATTCCTATTTGTTGAAGTCCACGTGGAAGCAACAATAAATTATCATTTGATTAAATGAATTTAAATATGGACAAGTCGGCCTCCAAATTGTTGAGTAAATTATGGAATAAAAATATATATCATTTGATTCAATTGATTAAATCAAATTGTTAAGTCGGCCTTCTAATTCGCTGGAGATCTCAAGTATAAATCCAAAACCTATTTCGTTGTTTTAAATATAGTTGAGATGAGGAAGAATTCACATATATATAAGTGAGCTCTGAATTTTGGGAGTGAGCCCGAGGAAAGGCTCAGTGGTTGCAGTAGCAAGAGCAGAATCGAGAAGTCATCTTTATATCTTTGATTTATTTTGGCTTCACTAAGGCAGCAACACCTTGGACAAAACTGATGAAGACATTAGTGTTTGACTGCTGGAAAAACAGAGATTGATGAGACAGAGATGATGAGAGGGCAGTCAAAATTGCTTGGTGGTGATATGTGAGGCAGTGACAGTTTGATGATGAATTGTGAATGTGTTGTTTTTGCTAGGGTTACAACAATGACAAAATGTGTGTAATATATACAAATGTTGGTGACAAGTTTATGTATATTGATGAAAGAGGCCCTTGAACCAAACAAGTGTTTCTTGTTTGAGGATGTATGAATTTGTAGACTCAAAAAGAGTTAGAAACATTACTTATAAATCTATGTTTGTTGGAGGTGTTGTAGCATCCCAGTCAGTAGCAGTTGACTAAACCATTCTTGTGGGTGGTGCCACCTAATGGATCATAGCCCATATCAGAGATTGAAGTCTCCATTTATACATAATTACAAAGCTTATATCTTGTCTCTTGAAATGTGTTGATTCATTGATGAATATGATATTAATGTGAATGTGAAATGATGATTTAATATTTTGTGATTGAAGTTTAAATTGGATTAAAGTATAGGCTCACTGATTCACCCCCCCTCTTAGTGAGCTATTGTGTCTAACAGAAGGTACCTAAACACATGCTTAATAGCTACCCAGCGTCTGTGTCTCAGATTAGACATAAATTGACTTAGAATGCTCACGACATAACATACATCATGCCTCGAATGTATCATGTACATTAGCGAGCCTATAAGTTGTCTATACAAAGTGGGGTCTCCTGGATCTGATCCAGATCCTGACTCGTGAAGTTTCCTCAAAATTGAAACCATGGGTGTAGTCATAGATTTGCAACCTATCATGCCAAACCTGTGCAATATATCCACAATGTACTTCCCTTGAGATAGAAAAATTCCACCTTTTCTTTTCCAGATCTCAAGGCCAAGAAAGTAGTGCATCAGACCTAAGTCTTTCATCTCGAACTCTAAGGTGAGCTCCCTCTTGCACCAAACAATCAGATGTTCCTCTCTAGTGAGAAACAAATCATCAACATACAGAACCGATATCAATGGTTGGTTCTTCACTACTTTGAAGTACAAATTTGGATCAACTTCACTCTTACAGAAACCCAGCTTCTGAATTTAGCTATCAATTCTAGAGTACCAAGCTCTAGGGGCTTGCTTAAGCCCATATATAAATTTCTTTAGCTTGAAAACATGGGACTCCTTCCCATGCACCACAAATCCTTCAGGATGTTGAATACAAACCTCTTCCTCAACCTCACCATTAAGGAAGGTTATCTTCACATCCATTTGGTGAAGTTTCCATCCTAGAACATATGCAAGTGCAATCATTGCTCATATTGTGGTGTACCTTGCCACAGTGGAAAAGGTTTCATCATAATCGATGCCTTCTTTATGAGAGAAGCCTTTGGAAATGGATCTAGCTTTATACTTCTCAATGCTACCATCCGCATCATGCTTTATCTTGTAAATCCATATGGAAGTCACAATGGACTTCCCGTCAGGTTTGGGAACTACCTCCCAAACATCATTCTTCATTATAGAGTTGCACTCTTCCGTCATTGCATCTTTCCAAACTTGTTGCTTGTTGCTTTGCAGCTTCTTCATATGAGGATGGTTTTGAATCACTGATGTGACTCTTTAGTGCAACATACCATGAATATCTATCAGGTTGCTTGTGCTCTCTAGATGAGCCTGCTAGTGCTCCATGTTTCTCTGCATTTTGTACGAGATCTCAGCACCAAGCATATATTCTTTTAGCGGGAGGTTCATTAGGTGACCTCTCAATCAGTTCTACTAGTTCTTCAGGATCTAGCGAATTTGAGGCATCTTCTGGTTTCTCCCTCTCAAACTCTGAAGGGGGAGAATTAGACTCGGGATCTTCCATCTATGAATCACATTGAATCTCTTTCGATCTTTTGAAAGCATCTTCCTCATGGAAGGTAACATATCAACTGACGTCAATGTGTCTCTCACCAGGTACATATATTCAATATGCTTTGGATGACTCGCTATAACCCACAAAGGTGCCTTTATTTCCAGAAGGCTCCATCTTTTTTCTCTTTTCTTTTGGTACATGAATGTATACGAGGTTCCCGAAGATCCTCAAGTGTGAGATGTCTGGCTTCTCACCGGTAAACACTTCTTCTGGTGTCTTGTCATCTAGAATGGCATGTGGGCTTCTATTCTGGATGTACATAACTGTACAGGTGGCTTCTGCTCATAATGAAGTAGACATATCTTGATCATGCATCATAGATTTTGCAGCCTCACACATGGTTCTATTCTTCCTTTCAGCAACCCGATTTTGCTAAGGGTTGTATGGTATTGTTAACTGTCTACATATTCCTGCATCACTACATAGCTCATTAAATGCATGTTAATCAAATTCACCTCCATTATCAGAACTTGATGCACATATGTACTTTTCTTTCTGATTTTCAATAGGGCTTTAAACTCTTTAAATTTGCTAAGAGTTTCACTTTTAGCCTTCATGAAATAAATCCACGACTTCCTAGAAAAATCATCTATGAATAGTGTTGATGTATTTGTAACTTCGGAATGTATTTCATATATGTATATTGTATTCCTATAGAGATGTTATTATTCCTCTATACGGAAGTGTTTGTATTCCTGTAGAGATGTTATTATTCCTCTATATGGAAGTGTCGTCATTTATATTGTAAGTGTCGTAACTTATACTTGACGGGTTATTAGACCACCTTGTTGGGGTCGGCCCTGTATAAGTCATGTGGGTTAAAGGGTTATTAGACCACCCTATTGGGGGTCGGCCTTGTCAGCATTATGTTATGTGGTTAAGTTGAGGCTGACCTAGTAAGGGTTATTAGGCAATTCAAGTCATTTATATATAGAGTGTGGGAGGCACTCTATTTGATCATTCACTTTCTCACTCATACTCTCATTGGAGAGTGGCGCACTTGTGGAGGAGGAGAAGTTGCTGCTAGGAGAAGACTATATCTTATGCTTGGGTTGTATCATTGCTCTATCTATCTCTGAGGAAGTTGTGGGGTTTTTCACCTTTATGGTTTTCCCCAGTGAAACTCTGTGTGTCTATTGTCTCTTGTGTGTTTGCATTATTATGTCCATGATTGATATGAAGTAGATATGCTATACATGTTGCTCTCTCAGTTGAGATCCTAGATCAGATTGAATTAAATTCTGAAAAACTAACATGGTTTCAGAGCTAGCCTGAAAAAAGGCATGGTATGGCATTTATGACACTTGTTGCACTTGCGAAGCTAGGGCTTGATATAGCAAAAACCAGTCATCGTAGCACTTTCTCTATAAATCCATTTTGGTGAAGTTTCAGGATCTGAAAATTTTATAGGTCGAAGATAAGATCCCAATGTACCTTGTGTCCAAAGCACAACTTCTAATCTGTCGTACTTTGTGTTTTATGATCTGTACAATATAGGGTTTCTGCCTCTTCTAGATCTCAGTCATAAACAGGTGACCTAGGAAAAAAGGTTACAACTTGGGCTAGGAAGCTCCAAATGAAATTTCGTAAAAAGTGACAGGTAGGGCACAGACTTTAATTTCACAGGCCGAAGGTTCAGGGGCCAAAAGTGAACCAGTGACACGTGGCACTCCGTACAAGTTCGCTCTCCTGTTTTATCCAATAAACAGATCACGTTGTGACACTTGGCATAACTCTCTCTCAGAGAATCCAATTGAGGTAAAACCTGTGGGGTTGGAAAGATGACAGGTCAGGCTACCACAGGTCGCAATTTCAGACCACGTGGATTCGTAAGTTTAGAGTTACACTAGAAACAATTAGGTGCATATTTCTGTCAAAACAGAATTGGATTTTGAGCACCTTCATTCATGGCTCCGGGAATTTAGGGTTTCGGAGAATGTTGGAATTTTCGTATCGAAGACCACGGATGAATGCTCCTCATCAAAATCAAAATTTAGAGACCAAGATCAAATTTTTTGGTTGGGCAGAAGGCTGGGCTTGATCAAACCCTAGTTTGGGATTTTGATCGGAAAGGTGGAAAATTAGGGCTTCTGCAAAAGTTGGAATTTCTGAAGTCTGTGACCACGGCTGGAAGCTCCTCAGAAAAATTGAAGTTTAGAGCTTTGGATCGAACCTTTTGGTTGGGAAAAAGTGTGGGATTTATCAATCCCTAGTTCGGGATCCTGTCCAGAAGATCTAGAAGTTTCAAAGACAATTTTGAGGGGTGAAACTTTGCAGTTTTCAAATTCTGAGTATACCGGCTTGATCAGCTCATCAAGGCGCATCTTTCTATCCTTTCAGAATTTTGAAATTCAAAGTTTGAATTTTTAGGGTTTCTCTGACAAACCCTAATCCAGCTCTAGATCCAGTTTCTGCAAATCAAGTGGATTGGGTTAATCCTAGAAGAGAATGGATTGGTCACCTGCATAAGTGAAGAAGTTCTAGTTTCAGAGGGAGATAAGGCTAAGGCCTTACATAAGAACATTACAAGCAATCTCGACAGGTATGATTTATCTAGGTATGTTTCGAGATCTGTTCATGATTAAGTTTATGGTATGTTTGTCTTCATTAAGATTAGTACAATGTTGATTAACTTTAGACTTGTCGTATCACCTTAATAAAAATATGAATGCATGATAGAAGATATTCATTGATTAGGGTTTTGACACTTATGATTGTACTAATGCATTGTGGTGTTGTATGAGGTTGATGTTGTCTGCTAACATGAAAGGTACATCAAGAAAGACAAATCATGTTCTAGTTCAAGAACATATGACAATGGTGGCATGAAGACAGAGATTCATCCATTGTCATGGATCACATAGAAGCTCTACTTACGAGGTATGTATACTTTGGTTCTACAATGCTTAACCTATGAGATATGCAGATTACTAGCACAAGTCATTGAAGAGAACAAGAAGACATTGCTAGACATAACCAACAAATATGATAACCAGGTATGTTGTTCCTATATCAAGTTAGAATCCTACCTTGTGTTAGGATCTTATACTGTTGTATGGTTGATAATGATTGTTCATGAAGTTAGAAATGTAAGTAATCAAGGGTTTATGCATATTATGTCTCTTACATTGATTGATGATATGACTAACCAGAAAAGTCTTTTGGTCAAATAAAGAATATGCATGAGTAAAAGAAGTATTCCCTGAAACCTTGAATACTAATGTTTATTATCTATGTTTGAAATGATCATGACTATACATGTTTAAGATTATTGTGTCTTGATAGTATTGACATTATACTAATGAATGTATGTATGAGACCTCGAGGATAACACCATGATGATACTAGTAAGTATGCATAAGTGATAGAGGATAGATATAAGTTCAAGGACAGGTAATCCAGGAAGCAAAGATCAAGAGGGAGCACACTCCAGTAGTTCCTGCAAGGAAGCAAATATTGAGAGGGAGTCCACCCTACAAACCAAACAAAGATAAGTATTTGAATTGTCATTTCTTGCATATTTGTTTGTTTAAATAATATTGTTCAATGATGTATATGCTTATGTTCCTAGACTCAGGGTGTATATTATGCATATTAGAATAATTGCATTAATGAACAGTATACTACTAATATGCATGTGATGGGTAAGTGGCCTATGGCACTGTACAACATTCCATTGCTACTTATCTAGAATGAAACCTCTTTGCTGACATGTTGGGAGTAGTGCAAACTCTTAACAATGATCTGGTAGAGATTGGAAGGCATCTAGAAAGTTACGAGATATGGATAAATGTTGTATTGAAGCATTGGCTAAAATAATTGCATGATTGTATGACATATTTCTTTATGTGTAAGAATTTGTTCTGAAAACTATGAGAAGTTTCTAATCATGCAATTTAACTTGTCTTGTAGGAAAGATCATATACCATCACCTACAAAAGAAGGACTACAACATTTGTTCCAACAACAAAGTTATCTATTGAAGATATTGAATATATTGAAGTTCCCAGGATCTGGGAAGAATGCCATGATCCGTCGATCATGAAGAATGATGTTTGGGATGTGGTCCCAAGACCTGAAGGGAAATCTGTTGTGACTTCCAAATGGATCTATAAGATCAAGCATGCTGCAGAAGGCAGCATAGAGAAATACAAAGAAAGTGATGAAATAGAAGATACTTCAAGGAAGAAGTGATGGGACACATCTTTAGAAGCCATTCCAAGCATGGTGAGAGGAGGATCCCTCCCATGACCGTGGATGTAAGTGCTGGATGATGAGCATCAGGACGATGCTCTAGTTACTGCTCTGTATATGCATCGTGTTGGATGCTTGGTATGATCAGTTGGATCATGTATATGTATATGCATCATGTTGGATGCTTGATATGATCAGGTGGATCATGTATTTGTATATGTATCAGGTGGATACATTGTATGATCAGGTGGAACATGTATGTGATATGCATCAGGTAGATGCATGATATGTATCAGGTGGATACATTGTATGATCAAGTGGATCATGTATGTGATATGCATCAGGTAGATCCATGATATGTATCGGGTGGATACATTGTATGATAAGGTGGATCATGTATGATGACATGTATCAGGTAGATACTTCGTATGCATCAGGAGGACGCAGTGTATGATCAGGATGATCATGGATGATGAGCTTCAGGGTGTTGCTCCAGATGATATGCATCAGGATGATGCTGTGATGATGATCAGGATGATTATGTGATGATGTATCGTCAGATGATTGGGTCCTTGATGTACCTGACGAATACGAAACCAGAGATCTGCTTTGCGGTGAACACCTTGAGCCAGTATTTGATAGATCAGAGACATGTTCACCTGATAGCTGCAAAGCATATTCTAAGGTACCTGAAGGGTACAGTTGACTATGGGCTCAAGTATGAGGTGAATCAAAAGTTTAACCTGGAGGGTTATGTTGATTCGGATTGGGCAGGTAGTGCCATTGATCGAAAGAGCACTTCGGGGTGCTACTTCAGTATGGGATTCAGTATGATCTCTTGGTTTAGCAGTAAGCAGTCCTATGTGGCACTGAGTACAGCCAAAGCAGAGGATGTCGCAACTTGTTCGGCCAGTTGTGAGGCAGTATGGCTTAGGAAGCTACTGTCTGATTTGTTTGATATCTAGCTGAGTGCTACTTGTATATATTGCGACAACCAGAGTTGCGTGAAGTTGTCGGAGAACCTAGTGTTCCATGACAAGTCTAAGCACATTAAGATCAAGTATCACTATATTAGGGATATGGTGCAAAGAGGAGCAGTGAAGCTTCTGTATGTTGCGACAGACGAGCAAATAACCGATGTGTTGACCAAGCCGCTTGCCAGAGTGAAGTCTGAATACTTCAGAGGGAGACTTGGTGTACTTCAGATCGAGATTCCCTCAAAAGGGAAGTGATGAGTCCGGAGACACAGATGCACATGAGCCATTCCGACATGGTTAAAGTTTGTCTTACCATGGTCGTTGATATAAGGGCTAGAGCCATTCCGACATGGTTGAAGTTTGTCTTATCATGGTCGTTGATGTAAGGGCTGGGCCATTCGAGCATGGTTGAGGTGTGTCTTCCCATGGCTACGATATAAGTGCTGGGCCATTCGAGCATGGTTGAGGTGTGTCTTCCCATGGCTGCGATATAAGTGCTGTGCCATTCCTAGCATGGTTGAGGTGTGTCTTCCCATGGATATGGATATAAGTGCTGGGCCATTCGAGCATGGTTGAGGTGTGTCTTCCCATGGCTGCGATATAAGTGATGTGCCATTCGAGCATGGTTGAGGTGTATCTTCCCATGGATGCGATATAAGTGCTGTGCCATTCCTAGCATGGTTGAGGTGTGTCTTCCCATGGCTATGGATATAAGTGCGGTGCCATTCTCGCATGGTTGAGGTGTGTCTTCCCATGGCGTAGATAAAAGGGCTAATATTTTCACGGATGGTTGAGGTGTGTCTTCCCATGCCGGTGAGTGTAAGTGCTGTGTGATGTGCATCTGGGTTGTGCTCCGTGGACGATGAGGTGATCTGAAGATGATGATGTGACAGTATGGTACACAGGTTTTGCAGAGACATATAATCAGTCCTAAGATGCTCTTGCAGGTTTTGCAGAGGCAGTGTAATCAGTCCTGGGAGATCTTGCAGGTTTTGCAGAGGCAGTGTAATCAGTCCTGAGGTGTACCTACTTGATGGCTTGCTCGTAGAGATGTTGAAAGACCTACATGGAGGCTAGGCCTACATCCAATATGAAAAAGGACTGGCTCTATAGAACTTCCTATGACGAGTAGATGAGAGATTGATTGAGATAGCAGCAGCAGTGACGATGACGATGATCCAGTGACGATGATCTAGGGAAGAAGAATTGTGCTAGAATACATGTGTCGAGAAATACCTTCCTAGTTAAGAGGGACTGTTGATGTCTTTGTAACTTCGGAATGTATTTCATATATGTATATTGTATTCCTATAGAGATGTTATTATTCCTCTATATGGAAGTGTTTGTATTCCTATAGAGATGTTATTATTCCTCTATACGGAAGTGTCGTCATTTATATTGTAAGTGTCGTAACTTATACTTGATGGGTTATTAGACCACCTTGTTGGGGTCGACCCTGTATAAGTCATGTGGGTTAAAGGTTTATTAGACCACCCTACTAGGGGTCGGCCCTGTCAGCATTATGTTATGTGGTTAAGTTGAGGCCGACCTAGTAAAGGTTATTAGGCAAGTCAAGTCATGTATAAATAGAGTGCGGGAGGCACTCTATTTGATCATTCACTTTCTCACTCATACTCTCATTGGAGAGTGGAGTGCTTGTGGAGGAGGAGAAGCTGCTGCTAGGAGAAGACTATCTCTTATGCTTGGGTTGTATCATTGCTCTATCTATCTCTGAGGAAATTGTGGGGTTTTTCACCTTTATGGTTTTCCCCAGTGAAACTCTGTGTGTCTATTGTCTCTTGTGTGCTTGCATTATTATGTCCATGATTGATATGCTCTAGATATGCTGTACATGTTGTTCTTTCAGTTAAGATCCTAGATCAGATTGAAGTAAATTCTGAAAAAACTAACAAATAGTACATAATATAAGAAGCCACTTAGGGAGGGCGGTGATTTGAGACCACATACATCAGAATGTATTAAATTTAAAATCCCTTTAGATCTAATAATACTATTGGAAAAACTTTTCTTAACATTCTTCCAAAGTGCACAACCCCGACATACAGTATCATGCTCAAAATCAAATACGAGCATACCTTTTACCATCTTTTGAAGTCCTGGTAGCGCTTTGTAGTGTAAGTGTCCAAGCTTTTCAGTGCCATAGCTCGCATGGACGATAGTGGTGAATAATAGCTTGAATGTACTTCTCAGGTACCTTGGTGAATCATTACTTGAATGTACTTCTCGAGTACTTTGTAGAGTCCTCCCTCTCGAACTCTAATCACAACAACAGATTCTAGGCTTTTGTTCTTTGGCCATAAAAGTGCTTTGTTATCCATGGATATAACTCGGAAGCCTTTGTTTTCAAGAATCGAAACTGAAATGAGGTTCTTCTTCAATCCTAGAACATATATAATGTCCTCCACATGTAAAATATCACTGGTGCTCAGCTGGAATGAGGTGGATCCAACTCCTTGGATCGAATATGTTGAGTTGTCCCCCATCTCTACCATGCATGTGAACATTTTCTCCTTTAGGTCAATGATGGAACTCTTGTAACCAGTCATATGTTTGGATGCAACACTGTCAATCAACCATGTGTCTACACTTGTGATGATGGTTCCCGAAAGGGATGAGATAAGGTAATACTCCCTTCTTGTCTCCTTTTTTTCAAATGCATTCTTTTGAGTGGTTTAATCTTCTATGGCGATAGAAGCATGAAACTTTCCTTTCCACTTTGCTTTGCACTCTCTTGAGAAATGGCCTTTCTTGTTGCAATTGAAGCATCTAGATTTTGACTTGTCAAAGCCTTTGTTGAAATCCTTCTTTGGATGAGAGAAATTCTTTTGGAAGAAGGGTTTCTTTCCTTTCTTCATTCTTGCCACGAGGGAAATATTTTCTTCTTTAGTGCACATAGCTTTGCTCTGGACTTGCCCTCCTCTTCGAGGCATTCATGCCACAACCTTTCGAATTTAGGTTGTACCTATCAGTCATTTACCATAGCCAAGAATGTCTCCCATGAGGATGGGAGACCATCAATAACAGTTTGGAGAATATCATCTTCATCCACCACTACTCCAATACTAACAAGCTGATCTCTTACATGAGAGATCTTGGTGAAGAAGGATGCCATTGTCTCGTCCTTCTACATCTTGAGGTTTCATAACTTGTTCTTTAATTCCCTCTTTTGAGTTGGAGAATTCTTCTCATATAGATTAGTCAATGTATCATAACATTCTTTGTGGTCTTCAGCAGTGTGATCATGTGCATCAAGCTATCTTTTACCGAATCATAGATGATCCGTTTGGCCTTAGCTTGATTCTTCTTGAAGTTGATGCGCCCGGCATTAGTTGAAGGCTCCTCCGGCACAATGGATATGTAGCTATCCAAGTCATGTTCCTCTAGGATGTTGAGAATCCTAGCCTTCCAAGTGTTGAATTTTGAGGTGCCCTCAAGACGGTCTTCTGGTCATACAGAGATTGATGCCATAGTCTTCAAATCTTGTGCTCAACTTCTCAGGATCTACATAGGCTCTAGATGGCATGCAAAATTGAGCTCCTTCACGCCCCGAGCTCTGATACCATATTAAAATTTGGTTGAACTTTGATCTTTAATTCTTTTAGATGCTGAAACTTGAAGTAATGAGACAATTTAATCACATGAAATTCATACAACCATAACACAAGATATATTTTGGGGAAAATCCTCAAAACTACGAGAACAAAAACCTCAGCAATTCTTCTTAGTATAATATAATGGATAGTAGAGAATGATTTCTTTTACAACATAACAGATTGCTTTCAGAAGATAAGAAATCACCAAAACACTCTTGGTGAAGATACATAAGCAATAGAGAAGAGAGATCAATCAGATGTGTTTTACAATGTGCCCAGCACATCAATAACAAGAAAGAACAGTAGCATACACAAAGATAAGTGCCTTGAATTCAATGGAGAAGAGAATTCGCTTCACATTGAATTCATCAATCCCGTATAACATATATACATTCTTCTCATGCATCGGCTTCTTCTAACTTCAGGATGAACTCACTGTTACCAACTAAGTTGTACTTGGTTGGACTATTAAGTGAGCAGGCAAAGTTGAACATGTTACATGTTCATTTTTAGTGATTTGATGTCCATCAGGCCTTTATAAGGGCCCCTTTTTTATTTTTTCTTCACATGTCCATGCCCTACGGGGTTTGTAATAAAATGTGCTAGCATGGTATTTTTGTAAAGGACTTGGCTTCCTAGGGCTTTTCGATCCTATCAGGTATTCCAAGGAGTTTTTTTACTTATTAATTATGTCTTGTATTTTTGCATAACATAATTTTTGAGTTTTTTCCTGCTCCTCCAAAGCTGGAATGCCTGGTGAGCTTAACGAGCCTTAGGGGGTTATTAAATTCCATGTGTTAATATATATGAACATGCTAGGCATTAATTTTGAGTCATATGGACATGTGCTAGGCCCCCCTAGGTTTTTTTTAATTCCAACGAAAAAATATTTTTCCATAAATCTAAGCCATTTTTAATGGTTTAGTTAAAAAAATCGAAAATGATGTAAATGTGTGGTCTAGGGGTCTTTTTTGCCATGGGGGTGCTCATTTTCTAGCCTAGAGCACCCACCATACCCCAAAACCCACTTTCCATAGTTGTTTGGTCATTTATTTTTCACTTATACTCAAAAAACAAAAAAAAAAGTGAAAAATTGGTGAAAAAATGCAAAAAAGTAAAAAATTGGGAAAATCAAACTCCATTTTTTTTTGGGATTTGAAGTTAATTTTTGGTTCAACTATGATGGGGGAGGTGTAAGAATAACTTTTGGAAAGTTTTGGGGCAGCTACATATGTGGGATCATCTCCCCACTTAGGGGGGTGCATTTCCCCATGAGGGGGGCGCATTTCCTAAGGGAGAGATGCCCATACTTCAAGGAAAATGCAACTGAAAGTTAGGCATCTTTGGGGTTGCGTTTTGGCAGCCATGAAAGAGGAGATGGCAGCCCCTTTCATGCCCCACTTCATGGCACCATCTTCTCCATAAATCCACCATTTCCTCCCTCACTAGTGCGCCCTCCCTCTCATCTTTTTCTATTTAAACGTGGCTGCGTGCTCCATTTAGCTCTAGTTGGAGTTGGAGCAGACCTATCTTGTAACTTGTTTTATTTTTGCTATTGAGAATAAAGAAGACTTTGGAGGTCCACATGTGTGATGCTTTGTGAGTGGATGAATGATTTCATGGCATGCAATAACTTGTAGCTAAGTCAATTTCTGTGCAAGTATTTTTCAACCATCTTCTAGCTTACTTGAAGGATTGGTATCAATTTTGTAAGGAGGATTAACTAAAATTGTTTGTATTAGTTAGTTCTTTATTTGTCATTTTGATTAGAGATTCAAGACATATATGTTTCGTTTGTTTATGCTCATATTGTTTTGATTTCTAATCATATGCATTTCTAGATTTGATGGGTTTTTTGTGAGTGTCTTTAGCTATAGGTTGACAGGATTGAAGAAGAAGATAGCTTGTTTGCTCTCATTTTCTCCAGTTGTACATGCTTTGGTGGATCTTTCCCTCGGTGTCCCACTTCCAAACCTTCAAATATTTTTGAGTTCACATGCCATTCTGCTTCCTTTCTCTTTCTTAGCAAACAATTTTTTTTCTAAACTTCTTGGTTACTTGGTATTTTGAAAAATAACAAATATTTCTTAGTTTTGTTCATAAAAGATTGATCATAAGTAGATATGATCTATTTGCATAAAAGAATAGATTTAGTTAAATTCAAAAGGTTTTATCTAGTTTCTAGATCTATTCTGCAAGTTCATACAAAAAGTCATTTTTATTGAAATTTTTTACAAGCTTGAGTAGGGACTAGTTGTTGATTTTAAAAGTTAATCTTACAATTTAAAAGTGCATTTCATTGGTTTCCTTAAACAAGCCGACCAAGATCCCAAGGAAATCTTGCTTTCCTTGGTTATTTTCGTCAATTTTATCTTAGATTAACTTAGTCTTTTTTTTAGAATTTTTTTGGATGACCCAAATACACTCTTAAAGTGTTTTTGGGCATATTCTACTGACATATGCCCGCTGTTTTTCTACACTTCATGAACATATAGGAGGAGATGCTGCTCGAATTTTGGTAGATCGGGCCATCCGGAGCACCCCGAACCATACCTTCTTAACCCATAAAATTTTTCCTTCCGTTCTTGTAAGCCTTTGAGTCAATTTTGCATGACTGGGGCACTTCTTATCACATTGTAAAGCAAATATTAAATGAGATCAAGTGGGATAACCAACGCCCACACCCCATCCCCCCAGGGGGGAAACTGTACCGACTCAAATTTTCATGGTGTGCATTTTATTTTGGATTTTCTTTTCCGACACTTAAATAAAATTAACTAGGGATAAAATTAACCTTGTTGGTCTGTTCCATTGGTGGGCCACAAGTTCACTCAGGACTTAGTTTTTATCATTTTTTACAATTTTCCTTTTTTTTACTACAATCAAAACACCCCCTTTCTTTCACGAATTATGGTTTCAAGATAAGGGCTTGCTCGAGTACTGGCCATAAAAGAGACTCTTGGGGCATTAAAAAGGTAAAATATTTGTTCAAAATATTTAAAAATTAATAAGGCTTTGTCCCCGTATGCTATGGATCACTGCAGCTTTGTCTGAACATGCTGATCAACTAGAAAGGGACTTAGTGACTAGTAATAGGTTTAACATTTCCTAATAAACCACCATTTACGAAAATCCGATGTAAGCATTTATTTGACTCTGGTGGGCAAATTTCTCAAAGGAAGCAGGAACCACTGGGTAGTGACCTCGGGATACCGTTAGACTATACCCTCGTTTGGTATAGTGTTGAACACCTCCCAGAGACTCTGATCCAGCCCACATGTCTAAGTGAGGAGCCACCTTGTCGAATTTCGGACCTATTTCCATTACCTTACGGTATATTGGAAATCCCCCCATCCCTAATAAAAACTCATTACCACATTAATAATAAATTTTACCAAGAACAATTGCACAACATCGTCATTTCGTTTCAAGCATTTTATTTTGCCTCCATTTATCAATGCTAGTATTGTTATTTATATTTTATGATGATGAATGTTTATATCTCAAATGACAATGATGATGTGGAATAATGAATGATATTATCTTTATGTTGCATAGCTCTTGTGTAGAATTTCCGAACTCCTAGATTAGTTGTTTTTATCTTCCATAGATTAAACACCATAGATTTTATTTTTACTTTTTAGGGTCCACCCCCCTTGGCTTCGTTAGGAGTAAGCCTAGACGAAGGAGTCAAGTTTCAGGAGACAACACTTGACTCTGGGTTTCCCCCAAGGCCACACCAGCGGCTTGAAGATTTTTGCTGCGTTTTCCCAAGTGTGATTCCAAGCGACAACACTGACCCTTAGACTGGTTGTATCAATCTTGCATGAAGAAGTGCGCCCCACTTCTCATGCAATGATTTATCTCACTGAATTGTCTCTTAGGATGAACTCGCCTCTTAACTAAAAGTTTCCCCACTTAGTTAGGTGGCTAACATAAGTGTCCTCATGCAAGTGTCACAACTCAAGTGTCGTCTTTTAGTTTAACATAAGTGTCATCATGTAATAACACTTAGTTAACTAGATCTTCTTTGTTGTCACTTAGTTAACTCTCTTTAATTGATTCTTTCTTGATAACATCATTGTAGTGATCAATCCGAGTTCTCCTTGATTTACTGAAGTGTCATCTTTTAGTTTAACACTTTAGTTAACTAGTCCTTCTTATTTAACACTTAGTTAACTATTATTAACTAAAATCATGCTGATTGATTTACTTGTAGTGACCACTGTGAGTTCTTTAGTTAACTGAGACATACATTGTGGCTTTAACTGAAGCTTGACTATTTGATTTCACTTAGTCATCTCCTGATCCATTCGAATTCTCTTTTTCTCAATGCATTTATCTTTCTCTTTATCTTTTACTGCATAGTCAATATGTGCTAACTTTAATTATCCATCACATTACATTATACTAAGAAGAATTATCGGATGTTGTGATCATAGTATATTATTCCGGACCAAATGATCATATGCTAAAGTAATTCACCTTAGAGGTGATCACACAACATTAAATTCTTTTAAAAAGTAAAGCATGACCTTTATACGGGAGGTCCATCCCATGGATACCTTTATACAGAAGGTTCACATGAGAATCATGACTTGACACACAAGTCTGGAGTCTTGTCTAACAAGATTTTACAACATCATTACTTTGATCAATTACCTCTATACAAGAGGAATTACTTTTACATGGAAGGTAATCAAAGTGCTCACCTCTCTATAAGGTTTAGAGAATGTATCTTGATGTTGTATATTTAACACTCCATCCCCTCTTCCTACTCCTCCCCCCCCTACCTTTCCCCCCTCCCTCAACCTCCTTCCCACTCCCTCCAACCGCCTCCTCCTCCTCCTCCTCCTCCTCCCCCCTCCTCTTCTTTCTCCCCCCGCTCCTTCTCTTCCTCCTTCTACTCCTTCTCCTCCTTATAATCCTTCCTCCATCCTCCTCTGTCCCCTCCCCCTCCCCCTCCCCCCTTCCCCTCCCTCCAACTGCCTTCTCCGCCTCCTCCTACTCCTCCTCCTCCCCCTCCTACTTCTCCTCCTCCTCCCCTGCACATCCCCCTCTACCTCGCCCCCCTCCTACTCACCTCCTCCTCCTCGCCACCCCTCCTCCTATTCTCCATCGCCCTACACCTCCTCCTTCTCTCCTCGCCCTTGCCCTCCTCCACCTCCTCCCCCTCCACCTCCACCTCCTCGTCCACCTCCTATTACTTCTCCTCCTCCCCCTCCTCGCCGACCTCCTCCCCTGCACCCCCCTTTCTACCTCCCCTCCACCTTCCTTCCTACCTCCTCCTCCTCCTCCTCCCCTCCTCCTAGTCCTCCTCTCCATCCTCCTCCTCCCCTCTTCCTACTTCTCCTCTCCATCCCCCTCCACCTCCTCTCTTCCTACTTCTCCTATCCATCCCCCTCCACCTCCTCCTACTCCTCCTCTTCCTCCCCCTCCTACCCATCTCCCTCCACCTCATCCTCCCCCTCACCCCCCCCCCTCGTCCTCCTCAGCCTCCGCCTCCTCCTCCTCCCCCTCCCCCTCCGCCTCCTCCTCCTCCTCCTCCTCCCCTCCTCCTCCTCCTCCCCTCCTCCTCCTCCTCCTACTTCTCCTACCGATCCCCCTCCACCCCCTCCTCACCCATCCCATCCTTCTTACCCTCCTCACACCCCTCCTCCTACTTCTCCCCCTCCTCCTCACCCCCTTCCTCCTCCCCTTCCTCCCCCTCCTCCACCTCCACCTCCCACTTCTCCCCCTCCTCCTACTCGCCCCCCCCTCCTCCTCCTCCCCCTCCCCCTCCATGTCCCCCTCCTACTTCTCCTCCTCCTCCTCGCCCCCTCCTCCTTCTCCTACTAGCCCCCTCCTCCTCCCCCTCCTACTTCTCCTCCTCGCCCCCCTCCACCTCCCCTCCCCCTCCTCCCCCCCCTCCTACTTCTCCTACCCATCCACCTCATCCTCCTCCTCGCCCCCACCTCATCCTCCTCCTCGCCCCCCCCCCTCGTCCTCCTACTTCTCCCCCTCCCCCTCCTCCTCCTCTACCTCCTCGCCCCCCCCCCTCCTCCTCCTCATCCGCCTCCTCAGCCCCCCCTCCTCCTCCTCATCCGCCTCCTCCTCGCCCCCCCTCCCCTCCCCATCCATCCTCCTCCTCCTCATCCTTCTCCTCCTCACCCCCCCTTCCTCCCCCCTCCTCCTCGCCCCCCCACCCTCCCCCTCCTCGCCCCCCCCTCCCCTCTACCCATCCACCTCATCCTCCTCCTCGCCCCCCCCCTCGTCCTCCTACTTCTCCCCCTCCCCTTCCTCCCCCTCCCCCTCACCCCCTTCCTCCCCCTCCTCCACCTCCCCCTCCCCCTCCCCCTCACCCTCACCCCCTTCCTCCCCCCTCCTCCACCTCCACCTCCCACTTCTCCCCCTCCTCCTCCTCCCCCTCCCCCTCCACGTCCCCCTCCTACTTCTCCTCCTCCTCCTCGCCCCCCTCCCCCTCGTCCTTCTCCTCCTCGCCCCCCCTCCCCTCTACCTCCCCTCCACGTCCCCCTCCTACTCCTCCTCCTCCTTGCCCCCCCCCCTCCCCCTCGTCCTTCTCCTCCTCGCCCCCCCCTCCCCTCTACCTCCCCTCCACGTCCCCCTCCTACTCCTCCTCCTCCTTGCCCCCCCCCCCTCCCCCTCGTCCTTCTCCTCCTCGCCCCCCCTCCCCTCTACCTCCCCTCCACGTCCCCCTCCTACTCCTCCTCCTCCTCGCCCCCCCCTCCCCCTCCCCCCTCCCTGCTCTACCTCCCCTCCACGTCCCCCTCCTACTTTTCCTCCTCCTCCTCGCCCACCCCCCCCCTCCTCGCCCACCCCCCCCCTCCTCCTCCTCCTCCCCCCCTCCTCGTCCTTTCCCCTCCTTCCCTCCCCCTTCCCCTCCCCCTTCCCATCCCACTCCTCCACACCCCCCACCCTCCCCTTCCTCGCCCCCCACCCTCCCCTTCCTCGCCCCCCCTCCCCTCTACCCATCCACCTCATCCTCCTCCTCGCCCCCCCCCCCTCCCCCTCCTACTTCTCCTCCCCCCCCCTCACCCTCACCCCCCTTCCTCCCCCTCCTCCACCTCCACCTCCCACTTCTCCCCCTCCTCCTCCTCCTCCTCCTCCCCCTCCCCCTCCACCTCCCACTTCTCCCCCCTCCCCCTCCCCTCCCCTCCCCTCCCCTCTACCTCATTCCAATGCCACTAAATAAGTAATAATCCAATGTTTGAAATCAATGTGAACAAAGCATAATACAAATAATTCCATCATATTAACATATTGGTTGTGTAAAATATGGACACAAAAATGTACTGAAAATTAATAAACATTATATGATATAGAAACATATCAATTAACATATAAACTAAATAAAACATAAATCCAAAAGAGACCCATCTCAATTAATTGGTCTTCTAATCTTAATCCTAGACTTCATGTATATATACACATTAATAATATATATTGAGTATTTTTCATCTCTATATTCCTAGAATTATATATTCAAACATATAAATTAAAAAATAATATTACTAAAAATTAACATAATACTAAAACTTAATAAACATTATATTATATGTTTACATAACAATTAACATATAAACCAAATAAAACATCAATCCAAAAGAGACTCATCTCAATTATTTGGTCTTCTAATCCGAGTCTAGACTATGCATATAACACATTATGAATATATATTGAATAATTTTCATTTTTATATTCCTAAAATTGTATATTCAATCCTATAAACACAAAAATGAAGTTCCTATATTATTTGATTAAACTAACATCCAAAACAAAATTAGAACATATATACTCTGTATCGTTATTAAACTAACGTCCAAAACAAAATCGAAACATAAATACTCTGAATGACATTAATGCGACGAGCATTCACGGCAGGTCCAAATTACTGAAAAGTTTTTAATGTGAACATTAAAAATAAAAATAAAAATAATAATGTGTTTATATATCTAAATATAAGAATCCTCTAAAACTAAGCCCTATGCTCCCAAAAATGCTCATAACAGATGCAATCCCCGACTAAAATAAACTTTTATTCTTTATGGATAATCCCGGTAAAATTGCAACCATTACATTGGAAACTCGTCAAGCATGGAGGAGCAGAGATTTTAGCTACAAATTGAATCAGGGCCGAGATTTAGGTTGTACATTAAAAAATGATTGAAAGAATCTCAAGTTGGGCGTTGAATATCAATGGAGAGGCGGCACGATTTTTGAGCCAAGTTGCAGATTAAAAGGGTTATATTCAAATGCAGCGGAATGCAAAGAGGGGTCGATAGGGTTACATTCATATGCAGAGGAATATAGGGTTACTTTCACATGCAGAGGAATATGGAGGCGGATAGAGAGTTTCTTTCATATACATAGGAATGCAAGGAGGGGTCGAGAGTCGAGGGAGGTGTAGTCGGGGAGAGAAACAAGCCATTGGAGGTGGTGTAGCATGAAGCATAATGGACATGGCGGGGTCGAGGGCCTGTCTTGCAGATCCAACAGCTATGAAAAACTGTGTTTAAACACACTGCGGATACTATCTAGGGCTAGGGCTGTGTCTGTTTAAACAGAACGAGGATTCCATCCGAGATCAAGAAATCGGACTTCCAGAAGCCACGGGTGATATGTAAAGGTTAAACCTATAGGAATTTGTAGTTACGCATATAGATTTTGCAGTTACGTACATTATGGATGAGATATGTAGTGATACCAATAGTGGGTGTGGCTGCGGTCCTGCTGGGTAGGTAGATCGTTTTCAGCTTTGGAAATAGGAAGACAATAGCCTTGAAAGGCAAGGCAAGGCTGATAGGCTAGGGCAAAGCTGTAAATGAAATTAGGAAGGGCTAGACTAGGGCAGGGCAGGACAGGACATAGCAGATCAGTTTTCTAAATGAATGAATAAATAAAATCAAAAGAAGCAGCCAACGATACATACCATTATTCAGAGAAACCATTGATCTCCTTCGTGGAAAAGGCAGCTCACAAAGTCCTTTCAGAGCAGAGCAAGTAGATTTCTGAAACGAATTCCCCTCCAGTGCAGAGCAAGTAGATTTCTGAAACGAATTCCCCTCCAGTGCAGTGCAGTCCACTCTTTTGCTCTATCACATAATACTCAGGACTTGGGATTCACACAGACTGGACAGACACACATACATACAGGAAACACTTCCAACACAACGCAAATAGTAGATAGAGGAAGAAGAAAATGTTCTGAAAGTAGGTAAAATTTAAATATATATAGGCACTCCCCTCCTCCACTTGCTTCAACGGCTATGGAACAGGCACTTCTCCCACTCGCACTCCCTTCAGCGGATAGAGGTAGGCACGTCTACAACTGCTTTTTCCCTTCAACGGATAGGATTCAAATTCTTTCTAAATTTGAACGGGATTTCTTTCTAAATTGGTCCAAAAACGTCGCGTAGTTAGACGCATTCGATAGGATAGGCTCTACTTTGTCTCATTTGCACCACTCCTTAGATGAGGCAATTTGCACATAAGACAAATTGCTTTTCCGCCCCCGAACTAACTGCTTTTTCATCCCTTACAGATGAGACAAATTACGATATTTTCAGTTCTCGAGTGTGAAGAAAGAGGACATCAAATCTGAAACTGCCCACCATCAGGAAGAAGAGAACAATCAGTATTGAAGCCTCCGCTGTGAATTGACAGACGCAGGTGTGCTGCATCTGAACTTCTCCGGCAATAAATGACCAGGTTTTTGCTATTCTGCTATAATGAAATTTATTGTATTGCAGGACTTCTTCTTCAAGGCTCCTACTGAGAATGGTTTTAAATATTGAACTTTTCATTTAAGGTTGTAGTGAATTGTTATGCAACTGTCAACCCCAGTGAGAAGAATATGGCAGCAGACGGCATTAGAGTTTTCATATTTGTATGCTATTGAAGTAAAGTTTTTATCAAATGCCTTATTTCCAGTGCTTTTTTGTTTTGAGTGTCTCTTTCGAGGAGAATTGCTATGTGGTTAGAAGTCTAAAATGGATTTGAAGTTTGGTTCTTCCATCATCATCCAAAGGTTTCACCAAATCATCAATTGGGTTTCATGTAGCATAGATGGTCTTGATCTCTGCAAACTCTGTGTAAATAGAAGCACTTCATCTTTATTACTCCACCATTACTACGTAACCCTTATTTTAGACCCAAAACTATCAGGAACGTTTTGGCTTTCATCTGTAAAATCTTGGTTAACATATTATTTTATGTTGACATCCTGTTCATACGCATCATTTTCATTATCAAACTGCTTTTGATTACGTAAGTGTTGAAATGTTGTATTTGGGAATCCTCACTTCCAAAGTTTCTATTAAGTGTAGTTTGGTAACTCTGGCTGTTAATGGAATTCCTCTCGTGTTTATCTTCATCATCATTAGTCCTCAAACAGTGGCTGATTAGCTTTGTGGGAGGAACAATGATCACTTGAATTTGATACACACTCACATATTGATCTCTTGAATTGGGGTTCAACCATATCCTCCATTCGAGCATTGGTTTCATACTCTTTTTGACTATGACTATACTCATCATGATATTGTTGGTTGGATTTTTTCACATGAGATCGACCATTCTCTGACCAAGAAAATTGATACGCCAATCATTCTTCTCCACTTTCAGAATCAAAGCTTTCTTTTTGACTACAATGAACTTTTTCAAAGGCCAACCTAGTTCTGGAAACAACATTTCCTCCATATCTCATCCTTGAATTTTTAATGTCTAATGGCTAATCATTCATTCTAAAAGATGTCTTTATTATCATGTTCCAATCTATTAATAGACATCCCATGTTTGTAACACCCCTAAAGTTGATTACAAATTAGAATTATGAAGCCTATATTAGCTACCAAGGAAGAAATTAATTAGATTGAGAAATAAGAAAGAGAGAAATAATAATTAAAGTCAATTAACAAATAAAACCTAGTTAAGCTAATAAACATGATTAGAAAAAGGAAAGGTGCATGAAGGCCATGTGGCTCATGCAAAAATATCTAAAATTAAGTTAATTATTGTAAATTTATGCATAAATTTAGGAAATGGGGGAAATTTTATTTTTCATGGTCTGAGTTGCTATGCTAGGGGAGAGGGTTTTGGGACTGGTCTGAAGGATAGAATTGTGCTTATTGCCCTGTTGAGTGGTCCTGATGCTTACTGAGAGGTTGGTTAGCGTTATTGGTTGTTTGTGGGGTATGAAGTCCTTGTTTTTTTGGCTTTGTAAGCTGGAGAGCAGTATTGGAGGGCTGAGTAGTGAGGTGTCTCAGTGACTGGCATAGTATTATCTGCTGGGGGATCGGGGGTCTCAGCTTCTAGCTACGGGGATCGGGGGTCTCAGCTTCTAGCTGGGGAATTGGTTGGGTAGAGAGTGTTTCCCCAAATTTTGTTGCGGCTGAGGCTGTTGCGGAAGACTCAGAAGCAACTGGACAACTAGAAACTACGGAAGCCAACTGGGTAAGTACCAAAAACTCTGTCAAATTTAGTTGTATTCAAATAATTGTATAGATGGTATTTTTGTTCAGTTAAATGCAAAAAATAATAAAAGGTTATAGAAGTGTATCTTTGCTCCAAATTCATTATAGTGTGTATCTGTAATACAATAGTAAATTAATGTGAGTGTGAATTGAATTGGTAACTTGGCTTGATTCCTTACAATATTTCCCTTTGTTTTGATCCCTGAAAAGTTCTTCATGAAGCTCATCTTCACATTCATACGTCAGTTTTCTTGAGTTACATGTTTTTTTATTTCGTTTTTTTTTCCCAAATTCACTTTTTGCAAGATCAACGGCAGTTCATACAGCTTCTATTGTGTAAGCAAGTGACTCATAAACTACTTGAGCTGCATTGGCTACATCCATGTATTGTACATTTACTTGTTTTATACACTTGAATACTCGAGCAGTGGTTTTTGTGGTGTTATCATGGCAATTCATCTTACTTTCCATCTATTGTCTGGCATGTAGATCATCTTCACATATGTCAGGATCAAAATCTCTTGATGGATGTGGAATAAAATGTTGCAAGTGTAGATTGTCACGGAGAGGACGTGAATCATATATTACAACATCAGATGATTTTTTATGGCCTTGCTTGATAAAATGTTGAAACAACTATTCATACATGTTGCTAACATCAGGTGAAGGAGTTGGAGGAAAACGCTCATAGGTACCCAAAGTCTACTGTGGGATGGTAGCAGGTGCTTGTGATTGTGATGACACTGTAAATATTTTGTCTGTCTCATTTCTTGGCATCGAAACCTGACAAGTACCCTCTTTTGGTTTCATAGTCGTTCGGCTTACTCCAAAATACTTTTTCAACCCAATCTGAACGTCGCTTCAGAATGTCATAAAAATATTCATGAAGACAATGATAAAACTTGGTCAAAATGATTTAAGTACATTCTGGAGCCAAGAAAATGATATTGGAAAACATAGATGAACTAAATAATAAATAAATGCAATTACTGGCATGTCTTCTGCTAGATTCAACATTTCGGTGTTGGCTTCCTCCAAATACCATTTAGTATCATGTTCGTCGATAATTTTTTTCATTGATCTCATTTTTACCTCTAGTTCCATTCGGTATTCTGGTTGACAACTTTCCAATGATCTAAGGAAGAAGACATGAATGCACTCCCATCAAGAGCACATAAAGAATCCGTAGTTATTAAAAGTTCTAACCATGTACATAAAGAATTCAATAGAATTATTGGGTCAACATTTAAAAAAGCTATGCAAATTATTTCTGCAGGCCTGCCTGTTGACTCCACACTCAAAATGCAATTCAATGGTAGATGCAGTAAATTCTTTTCCATATTTTGAAGATAAAATAGAACTATCATCTTGCAGCTCTGGCAAGTTTGCACACCTTGGTGCAATAAAAACCAAACTAGCTATTGCTTATTTCAGTTCATCAGGGCATTCCCCAAAGTGGTTGATACTTAGAATGCAATTCAATAGTAGATGCAGTAAATTCTTTTCCATGTTGTGAAGATAAAACAGAACGATCATCTTGAAGCTCTGGCAAGTTTGCACACCTTGGTGCAATAAAAACCAATCTAGCTATTGCTTATTTCAATTCATCAGGGCATACCCTCAAAGAGTTTATAAAAAGTTAACAACATACTGTTGGAAGTGTCAACTAAAACAATACAAAGAGATTTTATTGTGTCCATACCTTCTAAATATTGTGAAGTACAATACATTTCGTTCAATAAAACACTGGTTTTTACTTACTTTTGCTTTTCAATTGCTAGCATTCTAGAATAAACTACGCATTTGCAGCTCTACCTATTTTTTGATAAAAATGCGAGGTTGCAAAAGGTGCCCATGTGCCTCTCCCAATGACAAAGTAAAATCACAGGTGCATATGGTAAGTTCTTTACTGTTCTCAAGCCAAAACTTCTTCAACCTTTTGTCTGTGTCTATTGCTGTGTAATGATATGCAATAATATATGATTAGGTAGGTTGATTTTGTAGTCCAACAATGATTAATGACTAGACTCCTTTAGCTGGTTATCATATTCAAGGGGGAAGGTATCTATAGAGAATAGTGTTTCCATGTTGTCCAAACTTATTTGGTTATTAGGAGGGCAAGAATGCCAATGTTAGACCATGAGAATGTTTGCTTTGTTTGTTGGCGCAAAACTAACTATGAACTGTAGTAGTCATTTTTGGAGAAAGGAAAAATGGAAGGTAAAAAAAATGAAAAATTGAGCTTGAAAAAATGGTGAAAAAAGACATTATTCAGTCATATTCATAGCAAAATCCTTTACTAGAATGTTTAGAAACCATTGGGAGTAATGGACCCTAGTGTAATGGATTAGTTGTGGCTCTTTAGAGTTTGGAGGAAACAGTTTGAAATATACCGAGGTTTAATCACTACTACAAGGTGGGGGTGTTTGAGACATTATTTTAAAGACAATTAACTCTCATCATTGCTCATCAAATTTATTTGACATTTTAATAACATTTATTCTCCTGGGTGACAACACATCATTGATGAGAATTGAATTAAGGTGCTTCTATTTCACCCTCCTGTGTAGTGTACTGGCCTTTGAATTATGTGAACTATTATGCAGATATTGTTTCCCTCGTGATTTCCATCGTGTCTTGAACCTAACTCGGTTCCTTACTCATAGATCCTCCACCTCTAACGATCTAACGATCATCCTCCTACACCATTTTTCTTGGCACTATAGTCTACAAAGCACAAAGATGAAGAAGACCTATGCTTCTGCATGTTGTAGTGTGAGAAGAACAATTTTTTGAGGTGTTCTTGCAAATCCTTATTGTCTTGTGGCAAGGATTGCATTGGGTTTTGAACGCTCCTAATGACTCCACGACCTCCATCAATAATTTTTTTATTATCTCTCATCGTTTTCCCTACATCACATTTTTCTCTTTGCAAAAACCTACGAAGACCAAAAACATCAATACCCTCTAGGTGCTCACTCCACTGACAAAGTCCTCCATCTAGCCCTGCATAGTTCATAACTTGTGTTGGCTACTTGGCACCTAGGGTCCATTAACCTACTCGTGTCCATTAAATCCCTATCTTGGGCTGCTTGATTGATAGGGTTTTGGGAGGCTTCTTATATGCATATCTATCCTCTTCTCTATCTTGACACTTCATGGTAGCGGCCTTGCATGGAGAAAAAATAATTGTTGTGGTTGAGTTAATGGATTGGGACTCAAGTCCTCTATGCAAATGAAGATCTAGCTTACTTGGAGGAACATACCATGGATTTTACAGAGAAATAATGGCTTCATGACATGAATAAGCCCTCTATTCATCATTTGGTGTAGCCTCTCTTTCATTATTTTAGTTTGCATTAGCATGGGATGCCCTCTTTCCTGAGAGTTTTAGTTTTTTATTAAGTGTGTGGTTCCCCTTCCCTATCCTAGTTGAGCCTACTCCATTGCACTTAATTGGATATTTATATACCCTATATCTAGCTTGTTAAATTTTCTTATCTCTGAGCTTATCTTTATGATCTACTACTTTCAATACAAATCCCAGATGCACGTACAAAAAGTAAATTAACTTTCAGATCTGATTGTATAAGCAGCAATACATAAACTTATTTAACTGTCTAACATGCGCAGCGGAACTAGAAACCAAACACACATAAACACAAATATTTACCCTGGAAACCCCAATGGGGAAACCTAGCAAACTTGGCTTTCTATAATTTGAGCCAAAGAAAATATAGAATGATTACAATCAACTTTATCATACAACAGAAGAACCTTATGCCTTGGAAGGTGTGTTGGATCTCTAGGTGAAATCTTCAACAGTTGAACTGCCTCTGAAGGAATGCGCCCCTCTTTGACATGTGTGCGCCCCTCTTTGACACGTGTGACCAATATAACATGTCCTCCCTTTGCTCTGCTCTGATCTATTATGCAATCAAGTCTGGATCTATGCCTAGGGAAGTGTGCCCCCTCTCAGTCTTTGAAAGATGCACCCCTGTCTTCCTTTGCTCTCTCAACCTTAGAAGAATGCACCCCCCCACTCTCTGGAATACACCCCTCTCTCATTGCTCTCTGTCTGCTCAATAGAAATGTCCTCTGACTGTCACCCAGTCTCTAAATGATTCAAAGCACCTTCTCATCAATCTCTGAAGAATGTGCCTCACTGCTGTTAGCCCTCTTGGCTTCAAGTCTGTGCCCTCACTCTCAGAAGTGCACCCCCTCTGGAGAAGTGCACCTCTTTCCTCACAAGAATGTGCCTCTCTTCTCTCATGCTCAATCACAGAGTAGATGCTCTCATCTTTACCCCCTGCCTCCTTTAATAGCTTTAGTGTCTGATTAGGGTTCCAAATCCCTAATTTGAGTTGCATGCAGAATCACACTATTGCATTAAAAAATTTCGCATGCAAGGAGTAGAAGTCTTAGGACTCTCTGCATGCTTCCACCACTGAAGCCATGCTGATTGGTAGAGTGTTTCTCACACACTACATCCATGCCTACTTAGATAATGTCCCTTCGTACTAGGCATGATCATGAAGGACATCCCAAGATACACAATCACAACATAGCTCTCATTATACAACAAATGATATGCCTTCTATATGGATTGTGTATTTGGAACAATGGTGGCTACAAACAAGTATTGGGTTTTTTAAGCTCTATTAGAATTTATGAATAAGCCTTCTGTCGACTCAGGAACAGTCCATATTTGGCCTAATTATAAGAATTTGGAGCTTTTGCAGAAACCCATATCATCTCAAGGATTTATTTTCTTCTTCGTGCTCGTTTTGACGATGTTACCCTACGCGTGAGCAATTCTCATTTGGCAGAGTTAAAACTAGGTTTTAAACTCTGTTGGAAAATGTATTTAGAATTTGGTCACCATGCTTTTACATTCCATTTCACAAATACTTGTCCACTCAATTTTGTCAAAGTCCATTTTACTTCTTTCCCTTTTTCTAGCATACTAGTAATGTATATTGGCTAACCCTCAATAATGCAAAGCATAGGCGTAAGGATATGTTAATCCTGCTTTACTCTTAAGAAACATGCTCAACCCTAAGGATTTTCTGAAATTTTCACTCTGCTTGCTCTGGCTCTTTACGCTGTACTCTGCCTTAAACTGCAAAAAGAGGCCCTTTACACAAAAAAAGGGAGGCCCAATTCTCTGCTTTAAACAATGAAAGGGATCCTAGTCCTCCACTTAGAACAACAAAAAGGAGGGCTCTTGAACTACTCTTTCTTCACAAAAATGAAACTCAACGCTCGGAAAATTTAGGAAATTTTCTCAACTGCACTTCCTTGGGTTTAGTACCTTGATCTCTTGTGCCCAGAATTTTGCTGAACTGCTCAATTCTCATTCTACCTTCAACAACAACAGAAAATTCACTGATATAATTCCCCTAGGGTCATAGTATTGCAATTGAAGATTTGATACCAGGCTGTGGTGTACCCAACTGCCTATCTTACCACTAAGACAACAGGGTACCAATGACTTACACTAATCACTAATAGCAGAAAATCTATATACTATCTATTCTAACAGATGCATTTAATTAAACAGGTAAATATGAGATGTAATCAATACAGACTAATACATCTCCCATATGGTCTTGGATTAATTCCTAGGAGCAAGTTAATTGGTTACCAGTTACCACATGTCCTTCCTTCGATCTTCGCCATGTGTCATTTCGTAGCCCCACATGTTCCCTTTGGCCATTCCACTTTGTTTTGTGTTATTTTTACTAAGAACATGTTTACATAATTTTACTTGGGAAAAATATCAAACAGACTACACATTCACTAGCAGAGTCTTACATTTTCACATATAGATTTCTACATTTATACAACGCGTACGCAATTATGATACCCTTGACTCGGTACTAAGCCAAAATTAAACATATACATCGCAGATCTAGATGAAGCACCTCTTGGGGTGTTCATACATAAACCTTGCTCAAAATAGGGAGGTTGAGCCAAAATTACACATATACATAGCAGATTTAGAAGAAACACCTCTTGGGGTATTCACTCATAAAACTCGCTCAAAATAAGGAGGTTGAACTCAGTATTATAGGCCAAACTTCTTGGCAGTACTAGTGTGAATCTTTGATCGCATAAAGCAATAGGACACTAGATTAGTGGAAGGATAATGATGGTGGTTGTAATAGAGATATTAGTTTCGTTGTTCACATTGTCTTTATATCTCCTTTAGAAAATTATTATTAGACAAGGCAGTGCTTGATATTGAATTGATTTTGTTTTACTTGTAGTGATAATCTGCTTGTATTCACTGAGAAGTTATACTGCAGAAGGTTGTAGTAGTGCTATTTACAGTTTTAGAGATTGCATGGCTGATACAGAAAGTTTGTTAGTGTCAGATGGTCATGCTCTTAAGAAATTATGGCCAAATGTATTTTACCTAGGTACCGTAATTGCGGAATTACAAAGATTTGGAAAGAGGGTAGATGGAGAGTAACCACTTCTCTCTAAACCTTGTTTTGTATGGATAAGTATTTCCAAGATGCACGTTTTACTCATTTTCATTATTTTCTACGATGCAAGGAATTTTAGATTCCCAAAATAGTGTATTTAGAATTTCTCATTAATATAAATACTGTTTAAAATTCTATTGTCATTTCCTGTTCATTATGAGCAAATTGTTTTTTTCTAACTTTTTCTTTGTTGGTTGTTCAATCAAATTTTAAGACCTACGAATTTAAAATGAGATTTCACCTGCATATTTAAAACACAAATTTCCATGCTTTGATACCAAATCTAATGTAACTTTTTACGAGGATTAAAAATGAATTGTCAATTTCATTTTCAACAAAGCTTAGGAACGGCCAAACTAATTGATTACGGGTACGCAGTCCCAGTGAAGCACCACTCACCAAGACTCGACCAAGACTCTCGAGTCTTGCCGAGTAAGTCCTGAAACGAGTACTCGCCAAAGACTCACCCAACAACTCGCCATGTGTCCAGACTCACAAGACTTGACCAGACTCGGCCATACTCGTCGAAGACTCGGCCATACTCGCCCTAAGACTTGCCATCTTACTCAAAAAATGTGGTATTTTTGTTTTTTTCTTGGGAGCTTGTTAGCCTAGTAATTAATGGTAACATTAAATTCTTAAAGTAAAAGTTGGCATTTCCTTTATCTTTCATTTTTATTCTTTTGCTTAAATTTTTAACATTACCATTAATTATTCCAGGATGTTTGAGAGTGGTTCCAACCTCATCGAACTTGATACGGAGAAAGTAGAATTTCATATCCTATTCAAAATTCAGTGAACTTAACAATTTTTAGGATTTCAGGATTGGCAAGATTGCAGTGTCTGCACTGGATTTTATCATGTAAGAGGGTATTGGATTGGCATTTAATTAAGAACACCAAGTCCTCTATGTACTTCGATGTTGGTGGTGTTCACTGTTGAACTCCTCTATCATGACCTTAGTAATAGTGTACTCTTCACTCAAACAAATTAATAAATAGGCATGTTATGTATTTTCTAAATTATTTCAACACTTGGATTAAGGAGTTTCATCATAATTAGAGGGGCTTCACTATTGAGTGATTCCCCTTGAGGATTGAGGTAGAGACAAAGGATAGAGGGGAGGGAAGAGGGTATTATTGATGATGAGGATCCCAATATAGGGGATGATTTTGATGATACATGGTTGTTTGTTGTTGCATGATGGTTTTGGACAATAGAAGTCATTTAGAACCTCAATGTCTATGTAATTTATTTCAGATATGTATCACGATTCATGATTTGCACTCAATGCCATTTCGCTATATTAACTTTTAGTGCTTACATGTTATATGCATGAGTAAAATTTGAAATGTCTGTATTTGATTTCATTGTAGATGACTCATGATGATGAGATACATTTATTATATATTTTTAATGATATTTTGAGGCTCATGAGTCAAGACTTAGGAAACAATTCATTATTGATCTCTTGTATCACTAGACATCTTATATATCTATCAATTTTGTTATGTTGTATTATCATATTCTATGAGATTATGTTATGAACTTTTGTATAGACTATGGTTTATAACATAAATGGATTGGAAATGTAATTAGCTTCTCTTTTGTGCCCACAATTTAACATATTTTGAGTTTTTTTCCTATTTGTCGAGTCTGTCCCGAGTCGACGAGTCACTGGCCAGCCGAGTCTTTGCCGAGTCCGAGTGGTGCAACATTGCACAGTCCACACGATTTGACATCTTGGAGATAGTAGATGTCACTCCTAGATTTGGCATAAAGGTCACTCCTGCTAAGAGCCCAACTGGGTGCATCAGATTTGTGACCTTCCCCCATTGTTGGAAACCATGTAAATGTCCCCACTATTGATTCCACTGAAGGAATCTCTCTCATCAACTCACACAAAGATACATCATTTAACTGAAACTCACCTTTTCTTCTTTATTACAATAAAAATATCATTTTATCTTTGATAGAAATAATTTTTTTCTTTCCAATAAAATGCATATAAACATCACAAACATATTTATATTGTCGGGGTGTTTGCCCATTAATTGCTTATGAACATTTTGGCAACTTAATTCCACAAAAAACAATAGTACACAGAGGAATAATAAGACTATGGTAAAGATTGACAAAGAGCTTGCTCAAGGTCAAAAATATATCAAACACCTTTATTTCCAAAGCAAGGTTGATTTGTGCTCAAAGTTGAGTTCGGGAGAAATCAAAGACACACAAGTAAACAAGAACGCACACATGCATAAGAGTTATAAGTGTTTGTCACACTTGTGACTGTACATTTGTGTTATATGTGGTTATACATGATGATGTTGATGATGATTTGTTGTCTTTTAAAAAGTGTTGATCAGTTTTACCTTTTGTTAGTTTTTAGATTTCATAACGCTACCACAACAAAATGACACCAAAGTTGCATCCGATACTGCACAAGCCACACAATTGTTGTTGAGGCCACACAACGAAGTATGGAAGCACGGTGGGTTGCATATGATGCAAGCTAGGCAACCAACCAACAAGAAGTTGAGTTGTTTTTTTCTTAATATATTGTTGTTTCTATGATCAAGGGATCCTCTTTTTATACTATTCATTGATATTGTATGTGTGTGGCCTATCTAATGATGTAGGCAAGATATCTACAACAGCAACAATAAGCAAGCTCCAACAGCTGATGCAACTGCAATTAATGTTGAAATAAGTCCACATAATAAATGGTATTAAAAATGCTTGTGCGTGTTAACAAATATAGTTGGATCTCATTGCACAAGGCTAAGTCAACAATAGGGCTTGAAGCCAATACAACAATATACTCATTATGAGCTCATCATATCACTTACGGGAATAGAGCCTGGGTTGGGAGGATAACACTCCATCCCAGATCCACTTGAGCTAGATCTAATTGACAGGGTTAGTGCTACTCTATGTCAAGATTGCATTAATTAAGTACATTTATATGGATGCTATAGCTGAAATTGGCTCTCCTTTAGCCTCATTTTTACATGCATCATGTGTACAATCATTGTGCAATAGATATGCCACTCTTATGATTTTGGCCTTAATTTTTCTAACTCCTTGTTTGTGATAACACCATGAAAATAATATATTTTTTCTTTCTTTGTTGGAAAATAACTCCCCAAGAAAGTCCCATCCACTTCCCCTCATTTCGAGGATGGTACCCAAGTATAAAGTGGCTGGTGTCTAAGTTCGAAGCACCTCACCTGAATGAATTGAAGAGAGTTGAACCTGTGATCTCCTCTACATCAAGGGGAGATATCCCACATTTGTCTCATGAACACTTGAGCTAACCCCCGTGGATAAAATAATACTTATTTATGAAAACTATGACTTTTTATATAGGTTACAGATTTGGTATTCAACTTTATTTTCAAATTTTTGCATTTGTACTCAGAGAATGTAGGAAGACATTAATGTCAGTAGATAACCAAAAGTATTTCGTGGCACTAGAAAATATAGTATACCCTATAGTAAATGAATGTAGTGCTTAAGGCATCTCCTCTTTCATCAAAATCACTTTTAGGAGTTACTTTTTACCTCGAAATGTAGTTTCAACATGAAAGAACTATAAAACCATGAGTTCTAGCATCGAGTACAAGTGTACATTATAAAAAATTTACTTTTCTTTGATGTCCAAAATAGGAAAGTCCTCAAATATAGTTACCATCACTAAAAATAAAGTCTATTAAATATAGAGGGATCAATAAAATTTGAGATGCTAATGTATTTGAATGGAGGGCACTAACCCATGGGCTCTTTGTAGGTCTTGACTCAACCTTCGTTGTACTAGAGATCGAGACCTCATCAAGAACTGCCTTGAAACCATCTATTTAAAGTTATTGATCTAACCCACTTTATATATATATATATATATGGTATTGTTTTCATAAAAAAAATTTATATTGTCGAATTTATTATTATATATAAGTATGGATGTAACATCTCGTAATTTCACAAAAATTTAAAACTTTTGATAACAACATTAATGGATAATAATAGTTGCGGAAATAATAAATTGAAATTGTGGCAGCATTAATTATACAGTTAACAATACTAATCATGCTTAATTTATGTTTTAGCAGCATAATGATAATGACATTTTAAAGTATGTTTAGTAAACATGTTTAGGATAACAATTGTAATAAATGATTGGTAGTTAGATGCGACACTTTTTTCTTTCGCATAGATACTGACAATTTGACTTTTGATGAAAAGGGTGTCCTACGAAGTACCCTGGAGCTTACTTAGATATAACGCTAAAGCATCTTGATTGTCCTATGTGTAGATGACAGGTAAGAGATTTCATGGCTGCGTAAAAACAAGTCCGAGTAGTTTCAAATTCAAAGTCGTAAATAAATAAAATGTTAGAAATTCTAATGCGATCCACTGAAAGCAAGCAGGTATGGTTTTAAATGCTACATCTACTGTTTAAGATGTCGTCTAGCAACGGTACTATCTTTAAAATAGAATTATCTAAGTACGTCGTTCTGCTGATGGTTTTTGTCAATGTTCTAGCTGGTTATGAAGTAGTCAATGTCTTTCCAATAATGATGTAATAATGTATCTCAAAGTCAAATGATGTTTGTACGAAGGAATATAGTAGTGTTTCGTTAGTCTCCTTGCTGAAATATGTTAGCTTCATCAGAAATTTATTCAACAGAACATTTATTTCTATAACTTTAATGATAACTTTCTTATGGTCACAACCCAATAGTAATATCAAACTTTCCTATGTAGAGGTTATTCTATTCGTAACTCTGCAATAATGAAAATGGAGATTCCTATAGTCTTTTCCAATGCTTAAATCTAATTGTATGAAAGACATGAGGGAAACTATGTCACCATGTGACCGTAGTGTCCTAATAACTAAATATCTAAGTGGTGCTTTGTTTAATTAAATCCACAAAGTAAAAGATCTAGAACTATATACATTTCGAAATATTTATATATAGCAATATGAAATATTACCCTATAACCCACAATTAATAGCTAGAAACTATACGAATTTCGAATTGTTAATCTAAATAACAGTGCTTTTGAATATGATAGGGTTGGGACTATATAATAGTCGTTTGATTAAAAAATTCACATGAGAGTTGTGATATATAACCTTTAAGGTCCATACGACCCTAGGTTTTCGTTTTAATATAACAAACAACGTTATATGTAATGTAAAGAAGTTGTTGGGATTATAACACTGTCATGCAATAACTCTTGGCAAGTTGACGTGCTGGATCATTTAATGGATACGATTGTCGGACTGTAATGGAGATTGTCCTTAGGATCTGCATTGAAAGTTTGATGTGATAAACCCGGTGACAAGGATCAAATCCCAAGCTGCGTAAGGTGATAAGGCTTACTGTCAATCCACGTATGTAATACCATTGTAATGGTGAACGTTGAAACCACTGTGTCACTGCTTGAGTTAGACTCCCTCCGAGTTGGACACTTCAGCGTGACCCACTGTAGCATTCCCAAATGTGTGAAGTGATAGTGTATTTATTGCATGAGTTGCTCGACCCAATGCAATGTGTGTTGGCATAAACCTGATCGTTGGATGTCGTTGATATGGACTGCCGGATCAAACCCTAGCAAGTTGATTGTCATTTGGTTTAAGAGTTTGGTAATGAGGGTTATTGCCTCCATTGTTCTCGGCCAGTGGCCGACAGGCTGCCAAAATTTTAGCCTAACTTGTATTAGATTCGACCTCGAAACCTCTGGCCTTGAGAGGGTTATAGTTGCTCTTCCTTCTGCAATCAATGTCATTTGATAGACTGTAAAATTTGTCTGTAGTGTTGATAGTTGGTAGTTCTGGAAACTCGTCGTTAAAATCTGAATCCATGGTTTTTCTTTGGTGTAAAAGAACCGAGGGTGCTCATCTCGTTTTAGCGTGGGATCAATCTGCAGTTGGTGAAGTGGAATACTTTGGTATTTACAGCAAGGTAAAATTCTGTAACTAATAGCAATTTCTTCAAAGTATTTTCATCTTTCAGTTTTCAAAGAGATAATAGTTATCTATAAATTTTAACCTTCGTCTTGTGTCAGTTGCAGGTTAAGAAGGTGTGTTTCGAGCAATGGTTGATAAAGTTGGGCAAGCTTCCAACGGTAAGCTCCGAGTCTTCTCATAAACCTTCGTAGGTGCTCTGTAAGGTTGATGGGGTTTTCAAGAATGGAGTTACAGGTCCTGCCGTGGCTCGTCGTGGTTGTTTATTTAATGCTTATGTTTTTTAAAAACATAATTTGTTTGTCGCCGAGACTCTCATTTAAATGATAGTACTTGGTTTCTATACTTCATGTTTTTGGTAGTGTCGACTGGAGCTATGACTCGTCAATGCTTGGTTAAAAAAAAGGTTCTGTGAAACTGTTGTAACTTGGGATGAACCCTATATTATATTTGTTTGCAAACAGTGTTGTAAAATCTCCTTCTGAGATTCACGACTTCTTTGGTTAAGTTTTGAGATAGAGCCGTGGGCTTGTTCACTATGTAAATGATACTTCTCCTTTCGGAAATGAAGATGTTTGCTAAATACTTTGTGTAGATTGTCTGTGTTGTTCGACTTGATTCTATTGGTCGAAGTTGTGTTTTCTTGAACTAGATTAGGGCTTACTGATTTCTTTGATGAAGGTAGCTATGTAGAAAACTTCTAAGTTACAGATGTAATGTTGTATGTTTCGTTTCTATGCTTAGGTTATGTGAACCTAGGCTCAGATAAGTTCTGTCAAGGAAATCTGAAATAGTTTTCTTTTTGTTGAAGATGAAAGAACAAGTTTGAGACATAAATACAGTAGAAGTGTTTAAAGTTATGAGTCTTCGAAAAACTTGGATTTCGATCTGTAATCTATAAAAAATTGAGTTTGTTTTGGAAAGTTAAAACAATTCATAATATAATTGTTTTATCTAGAGTTGAAATTACTCTGTCGTAGATAGGAGCTATAAAATGTATGCTATTCTAAA
Source organism: Larix kaempferi (assembly GCA_027924585.1). Lineage (NCBI taxonomy): Eukaryota > Viridiplantae > Streptophyta > Pinopsida > Pinales > Pinaceae > Larix > Larix kaempferi. The sequence goes on from BSBM01001540.1 coordinate 4,603,167, forward strand.
ATGGTAGAGAACTCTATTGAACAAAAAACCAAATAGGTCAAACCCTAAATGTGTCAGTTTATTAAACTAATGAAAACGAAATCTTTTCAGCAATAGATTGTTTATATTATTTCTAATATTTGTTTGAACTGTAAAATTATAGAAATGATAGAATAAAATGGAAACAGTGTATCGTAAAGTGAAAACTGAATAATATAGAATTGCTATATAATGCTATGGTTTGCAGCATGTAAATGATGATAATACAGTGAGATAGTAATCATGATAAACATTAACAGAGATAATGAAATCAAAGTGTCTGTAAACAATTATGAAAAATGGTCATGATTGTTATGTACAATCCTATTTTGATGATCACTATCATTTAATTTGCTACTCTGTTATGATACATATATACTTGTGATTTCTATATTTTTCTGTACAGGATAATGATAAGAATGCAGAAGTTATGCATTAATTGAATTTTCAGAAAGCTCTGATACTTTATAATACATACATAGATATTATGCAGAACCTTCTACTATTATTTAACTTAGGAACAAAAAACTGATACATAAATGATTACTATCTATCTATCGAATTCAAATGGCAAATTTTGCCTATTTTCTAATCTATTTTAATTTGCATATCTCTACTACAGTACAATGCTTCAAAACAGCGTGTGAAAAAATAAAGATATTGATTTATCAATTCAACTTCAACATTAAACTTATACATTCAGATTTAAAACAAATTCTAGGATTAGATTCTTTTTTGAAAACAAAAAAACAGAAAATACTAGTTAAACAAATCAGAATTATTTACTGAGAACTAAGTTAGAAATCTGTAGAACCTAAGAAAATCTGTAGGGCAACAAACAACCCAAGAAGACTGTCCCACCCAACCAAATTCCTGAAAACAGTCAAGTACTGTCTTAGGATCCCCGAGCCTGTTCACTGAACCACCAGGAGAAAGAAACTTCAGGAATTAGGACTTTTTCTTGCTGCAGTAGTTATCTTCTAAATATTCAATAGGTAGCAGTCCAAATACTTGCTCCTACAACTCTGTTTCTCCTCAATAATATGCAAACCTTAGTTTTCAATCACCACTAACCTCCCTTATTCGAATCTCTCTTGAAATCACCTGATTCACAAGAGGAAAATATTCTACAGAAATATTGATTAAGAGCTACCTGCCCAATTCGAATTTGCCTTTATAGGTTGTCTAGGCCTTTTTAGATGTTACTGGGTCATTACATGAGTTGCCTGTTCACTCCCTCCACCTGGGGGATAATGCCCTATTTTAGGGGAAGTTGTCCCATAACCAACAGTTAGTGGTGTGATGCAACTTCTGCCATGTGTTCCATACCTTCCAATAGCTTCCATTCCTCCTAGTGGGTCAGTGAACACTCATTCAACAGTCCTCTTGGGTGTTTGTCTCCTAATTAATTTATTTAAATAATAATATTCAGTAATTACATTCATCCATGATCAAAACTGATCATAATTACAAAACTTGTAATTAAATTCAAACATAAAGTATTTTTGCAAATAAATAATAATGTTCAGAAATTTGAGTAGGTGACAATGGATGTTTATATTTTGTTTTAAAAATATTACATTGACTATTATATATAATGTTAAGGTGTTACGTCCCTCGTACTATTTTGTAAAACACCTCATTTTGTTTTAAAAATATTATATTGAGTATTTATGCTAAAGTTCTTCCTTAGGCTTTAAAATGCACCTCCATCACTTATTTGAAATTAGAATAACTAAAGTCCAAAGCCTTTGGATCTATATTGCTATTAGAATACGTAAAGTACAAAGCCGTTGGACCTATATTGCATGGTTGGAGCGTGCTTTCATGGAGGCAATAGGAGATGTTTGTATATTTATTTTACAGAATGTAAGATGCAATGGTTATACCAATAACCTGGCTTGAATGACAACCACTACCAACTCTTGTCTTTGTAGATAGGAACAAAAGACATGACAACTGGACATCGATGTTTTAAAAAATATATAGAGATTAAATGAAGATTGATGTTTACAACCCTAATCATATGAGTACAAACATATAGTTGAAATTGTATCCCGTGTTGCCTTTTCACCAGTGCCACAATTATCCTAAGTGTTAGTTTTTGGTAGCTCAAAAGGTACTTCTACGTTGAGCAACGTAGAAGGGGCCAAGTGAAACTCTCTAGACAGAATTTTAATAGTGTCTTTTGTAATACTTTATTGTATTGGGTGGTATTTGTTAGCCCATGGTACTGGAGGGTCAATGGTATTGGGTGTCTCATGGTATTTCCCATGGTGTTGATGTAAAGTGATATTATAACAGAGTCTATGGAGAGTTGTAAGGTACCACGGTGACGGGAGTGAGTCATATCTCTTATGGTGGCCAGGCACAGTTGACAAGAGTGAGTCATATCTCTTGCGTGCTAGTCAAGAGTGAGTCATATCTCTTGAGTGGACAAGAGTGAGTCATATCTCTTGTGAGTAACATAAGTGAGTCACATTTTCTATTGGGGTTTGTCTTTTCTACTGAGGGGTTTGGAAATAGTGAGAGTTAGGAGTTTGAGATCCGGTGTGTCATATTCGGAGGCTTGTCATTGTAAGTGTTGATTAACAAACCTGCAATAAAAGATAAATTGTTGGTTGGTTGTCCCATGGTATTTCCCATGGTGTTGATGTAAAGTGATATTATAATAGAGTCTATGGAGAGTTGTAAGGTACCACAGTGACAGGAGTGAGTCATATCTCTTGTGGTGGTCAGGAACAATGGACAAGAGTGAGTCATATCTCTTGCGTGTTGGTCAAGAGTGAGTCATATCTCTTTAGTGGACAATAGTGAGTCATATCTCTTGTGAGTAACATAAGTGAGTCACATCTTCTGTTGGGTTTTGTCTTTTATGCTGAGGGGTTTGGGCATAGTGAGAGTTAGGAGTCTGAGGTTTGGTGTGTCATATCCGAAGGCCTCTCATTGTAAGTGTTGATTAACAAACCTGCAATAAAAGATAAATTGTTGGTTGGTTTTCCCCAGTTGGTGTTTCTAAGGTATCTCGTGTGTTGTGGTTTTCTCTATTTATGGTTAGCTTAGACAGTGTGTTTATATTTTTTCAAGTTTAGATTTGTAGTGTTTTCCATGGATAAATAATTTGAAGTGAATGCTTAACTGAAGATATAAACCAAATCTGTTTCAGGCTGAAATTTCACATGGTATCAGAGTGGGTTGGAGAAACTCGCCACAAGATCAAGAAATAAAAAAAGGAAATAAATTTCTTACCGTATGAAAACGGTACAAGCCATGCGACGTAAGGTTTTGTTGGGAATAGGGGTGGAGTGCAACCCATAGGGTGATTGGCTGCGGATCTGTTAGTGTGGTGTGGAACGGGTCAGTGGACACAAGTTGCGGCTGATTGGGCTGGCCCATGGCTTTTAGGTAGTGAAGTCGGGTGGAGGTAATGGAGTTGGCACAATAGTAGATCAGTCGTTGGGTCTAATCTCACGGTGGGTGCATGACGCAGAGAGCTGCGACAGAAGCAACGTTGGATAATGGTGTGGCTTAGCGGCAGTAGAGTCAGGCACTCGGTGGAGCCGACGACGGGCGATAAATTATGCTGGCGTGCAATAGTGGACGTGGAGAGTTGACGTCGGCAGGGGATCAGGCCCGAGTGCTGGAGGCTGCGGGTAGACTCGACACAGTGGAGATTTTGGGCTGAGCAGGCTTCAAAACTCGGAACGAGAGGGGACTGCAGCAGCGTCTCAGTGCGAGCTTGTGCAAGGAGACGTCATGTGCAGTGATCGCGATGGATCTGGAGAAACCATGTGGGCGGTATGCTAGATGATGCCGCTACAAAGGCGGACATGCTGACAAAGCCGCGGTCGTGTAGTGGTGGTCGGCTGCAATGGACTTGAGTACTAGCAAGTAATGTAGAGAGGCGGCTCAGGCGTTGGAGTGACGACTGATGGGAGCCAAGTCGCCAACCGTGTGGGAAGAACAGTCGACGACTGAGAAGAGAGATTGGGAGGACAAAAGGTTGGTAGACGATAAGTTGCTGGTAGGGGAATATGACGACAAAGTCTTGTGGACACTCGTGGGATGGTGGAAGAGATAGTATGCTGCAGAGAGCTATCGAAGTACAGGTGTGCACGGACATATAGCTGCAAGACGTTCCATTGGAGGAGGGTAGCAAGCTGTGAGCAATATTAGGAGGCTGCTAGGTACTGTGGGAAACAGGTCAGCTGAGTAGCTCCAGGAAGGGGTATATTTCCAAGAAAGGTTGTGGGAAGGGCTTTGGACAACCCAGAAATGTTGTTGGGAAGTGAGATAGAGGCTCGGGAAGCCCATTAGTGTGATTAGGCAGTGCCCAGAAAGGTCAGGATGACAGTAAGGTTGCGGATCCGAGCAACGAGCTGTGGGTCCTGCAATGACTGGTATATTGATGGTGGTGCATCTAGCCATATGACAGGAGTGAGGTTAGTACTCCTTAGTGTTTTAGAGACAGACTTATATTTCTATGTGAGTTTTGGTGCACATACCAGGCATGCAATGAGGAGAGTTGGATCGGTGGTTTTCCAGTTGGAGTCAGAAGGTCTACTGGAGGTGGCAAGAATGATGCATGTTCCAGAGCTAAAGGTCAATTTGCTCTCAGTATCAACTCTAGAATATGAGGAAGAGTTCTGGGATGTAGCGGTACTCATATGTGAAGTGAGAGCAAGTGCCCAGGATCCCATGGTGAGGCTTGGCATTAGGGAGGGCATGTTGTACAGGTTGTTGGGACAACCTGTGGTTAGCATCGGAGGGAGTTTGGAGTAGAGTTCCAGAGGGAGTCTAGAGTTTGGATCGGTGTCAATGATAGAGGGATAGCATGAGGCTTCCCTCAAGGTGACATTGATGGAGGAGGAGCACAGATTATTAGATCAAAGTGTAGTGGATGCAGTCGGGCAATCCTCCAGTTCAGAGGGAGCAGCTGCAACAACAAAGGATGTGTTTGATCCTGGTGGATTCTTCTCTAGAAGTACCTTCCTCGCTATGAGGGAGTGTTAGTTTTTTGGTAGCTCAGAAGGTACTTCTATGTTGGGGGTGTCTAGCAACGTAGAAGGGGATGAGTGAAACTCTCTAGACAACCTTGTAATAGTATCTTTTGTAATAATTTATTGTATTGGGTGGTATTTGTTAGCCCATGGTACTGGAGGGTCAATGGTATTGGGTGAGACCATGGTATTAATGTAAAGTGATATTATAAAAGAGTTTATGGAGATTTGTAAGGTACCACAATGACAGGAGTGAGTCATATCTCTTGTAGTGGTCAGGCACAATGGACAAGAATGAGTCATATCTCTTGCTTGTTGATCAAGAGTGAGTCATATCTTTTGTGAGTCACATCTTCTGTTGGGGTTTGTCTTTTCTGCTTAGAAGTTTGGGCACAGTGAGAGTCAAGAGTCTGAGATCCGGTGTGTCATATTCAGAGGCCTGTCATTGTAAGTGTTGATTAACAAACCTACAGTAAAAGATAATTTTCTAGTTGATTTTCCCCTGTTGGGGTTTTCTCTATTTACAGTTTTCTTAGACGGCATGTTTATATTTGTTAAAGTTCAGATTTGTAGTTTTTTCTGTTGATAAATAATATGACGTGAATGCTTAACTGAATATATAAGCTAGATTTTCTTAAGGCTGAAATTTTCACACTAACAGAAGTAGAAACACCATTGAAAATTGTTTGTAATCATTAAAACTGAATAAAATATAAGTGTGACATGTTATGAACAATGGCCATCTAATGTGGCAACCGCAACCACTGCAAAAGGTGACCCAGAAACCCCATATAAATTATTATTTCCAACTAAACTTTGTTGTCATATAAATATTTGAATACCAAACATCCTAAGAATGCCATTATTACCTAAAAAACATCTTGAAGTGGAAACTATGCACTACAAGACAATGACTCATGAATCAAGATCCATTTCACATACATTACAAGCATTATGTATAGGAAAGCTTATACTCATTTGAAAATAGAATAAATTAATGATAAATAATTGAAAATCTGCAAAATATACCAAATATCTTCTACAACGACATAAATTGCAAACATGCCGACCTTGCCATTTTTATAGAATAAAAATGAAAAAGGACATATATTTGGTCTACTTTAAGACAACAAATAAATGTATAGACTTCAAAGTATATCATCAAACTAAAAACCCTTACAAGAGATGATTAACAAAAAACATGTAACTATGTACAACATCTACAGAAACTTATCCACAAAGTGAAGGCCAATATGAATCAAAAGGGATGCAAACCTACAAGTCAACTACACCTGCCACAAACTTAAATTAGATGATAGGATTATCAAATTATTGCACCTTGACTATCATATCCTCACTACTACATGGAGGGACATTTTAAGATGATTGTTTTAGATGAATACTCATATTGTCTCTAACTTCACCCCTCAATATTTTGTCTAATATTTTATTATTAATCTTTTCATTTTTTTGTTGCCAAGGAGACCAAATGTGAAAGACGGAAATATAAAAAATTATGGGAGGGAAAGAAGGATTGGGAAATTTAGGGGTGTTATAGAATTGCTAATGCAGATTTTGGTATGGTACAAAACTAAATGCCCACCACTATGGAAGAGGAGTCTTTCAACTCCATGAAATCCATCCAATACCATTGATTCAAAATACTCATCATTGGAAACCATTTCTTTTGGAAACAACCTTTTCACTGTAGTCTTTCAACAATTTATGACTTTATCTCGACCTCTGCACCACCTCTTTCACAAGCCTTGGGAAGAAGCATTCTAGCTCTTTTTAGAATCAAGGTTTTCAAATTCCAGTTAGCTGAATCTCATCTTCATGTTCATAGATACCTCAACAAATCAAGGGTTTGATTCTTTGAAGCCCCCTTTCCTCATATGTTTAGTGTTTCCTTGTAGTAGGAGGAAGAGGTTGTAAAGATTTTACAATAAGGATGACCACCAAGACCAATGAAGTCAATGTTGATGTATTTGTAACTTCAGAAGATATTCTTCTATGTATTACACTTGTACTTTGTTATATGTATGATGGAGATGTATTATCCCTCCAATCAGAAGTGTCGTCATTTGTATTTGTAAGTGTCGCAAGTGTTGCAAGTGTCGCAACTCATATTTGATGGGTTAGTAGACAACTAGTGTGGGGTCGGCCCTGATTATATTATGTGAGTGAGTTATTAGACTTCCTTAGGAGGTCGGTCCAGTTAGTTTATTGGTAGGTCAAGTCAATGTATAAATAGAGAGGTTGTGTCTCTCATTCTATTCACTCACTCACTCATCCAACTCGCATTAGTTGAGAGAGGAGTGCGCACTAGTGGAGGAGTATGTAATGTTCCTTGTTAAGAATTTTATTAAAATTGCAATTTTCCACTTTTTTTCCCTTGTTCGACCTTTGACTAGTTTTGATCTCTAGGTCCCAAATTTGCCCCAAATGATCCCAAATCTTCTGAGAAGGTGTATGAATGATATTAGAACATAAATATGTATTTCAGGGATGCCTTTTGACCTTTAAAATACTTCTGCAAATCCTCTTTCAATTCTGATCAATGTAGGTAACTTTACTAGTGATTTTCCTTTGACTAGTATTGGTCTCTAGGTCTCAAATTGACTCCAAATGCCTTCAAATCTTCAAGGAAGGTGTATGAATGATATTAGAACTTGAATATGATGTTTATGGATGACATATGGCCACCAAAAGACCTCTGCAAACTCTCTTAATATTCTGGACCAATTATGCAATTTTACTAGTAATTTGGGGTTCAAATCCCCCTAGGGTAAACAATGAAAATGGCTTCCCAAATGCCTCCAAACCCACTCAAATTTATGAACAGAGGTATTTAATGTGTTAAGTATGTTATTAAAGTCTCATATGCACCATTAATGGATTATTACAACTGTTCTCACCCTCTCCCATTCAACTGCAAAAATCCCCAATTCGACCCTTGGGGAAATGGCACTATTTCACCTCCCAATACAACTAAACTGAGTAAAAATGCTTCAAATGCTCAAGTACAGTACATGAAACTTGTAGAATACATCCATGGCAGTATATTTATCACAAATATATCAGGGAATCATCCATTCATTCGAAATAATCATCAATACATTGGCTCACAACAAGGTAGTGGGGAAATGGCATTGTTCTTCCATTAAAAATGAGATTTATACATTTCTACTTGGAATTTCGACCTGAAACTTTTTGGAGATGAAGAACAGAGTATTTAATTCATATTACAAAAGGAATGGGGCATTAAAAGCTTCCCCAAAGAGTACAATAGCTCACCAAAAACGCCCTCCCTCAAGGATCAAGAATATGCCATCAAAACTGGAAATGGTTGAAGGAGTGAGCTGCAATAAAAGAAACCATGAGCTGCCCTGTAGCTTACACCTGAAAATAAAGACTCCATTAAAGCTCCAAATGAAAGGTCTGAATGGCCTTTCCAATTACCAACTTGGATGGGAATCTTTCACCCTCGAAATTGGCTAAGGCAAGAAACTAGTCATCCACTAGCTCTCCCTCTTCACAAATGCAATTGCAAATTCTACAAATGATCAAAAGCTGGTTTCATTCTTTGTTATTGACATTTATAAACTTCTAATGTCCTCCATGGGTCGAATTCATTCCAAGAGACTCATGCCAACTCATGTTGGGAAGAGATTCCAAAGAACGCCACTTGTACAACAATTCCTAGTCTCCCACTTCCACCAAATCACATGTGGAAGCATCTTAGCTGCCCTAACACCCTTGAGCGCCCTATTGGAGTCTATTTTTAGCCCTGACATGTCATATATGTCATATGTCAGCCTTCAGGTCTGATTTGTGTCATAGGTGTCATAGCATCTTCATCATTGTTGTCATAGAGCTAGGGAATCTAGCCCAAGTGTCTCACTAGCTCCAAATTGCCTCTTCCTCTTCCATGGGAGTTACTCTTCCTCTATATTTCGACCTTGGATGAGTCATGCAATGAATAATACCTTTTGGACTCCCCCAAGTATGTTACCATTCACCTTGAATTCGAATTGGTGAGAGAATGATGCCAAGTGTAGTGGGGAAATCTAGCCATATGTGGGTCCCACTTCCTCCATGTGTCTTCATGATGAAATGCCACTTTGATTTTCACTTGTATATATTTATTTAGCTCCTTTATTAAATATTTATGCCATTCTAATGTTCAAACATCATTTATTATCCCCATTATTCCAAATCCCAAAGCTTCCACCCCAAACCTAGGAAACTAGTAATTTTCCTCCTTGGCAATTATTTGACCTTTAGCATCAATTTGACAAACTCTAATGAATAGGGCCAATGTGATTAGGCCATTGTGACCCAATACCAAATTTGGGACATGACAGAGTAGCTGCTGGAGTTATCTATCTTGGGTTTGATCGTTGTGATCTTGTATTGTGGCTTATTCTATCTCTGAGGAAGTTGCGGGGTTTTTCACCTTCTTGGTTTTCCCCAAGGAAACTTTGTGTCTCTTGTGTTTATGATTGTTATGTTGTGCATGTTATTTTCTTAGTAGGATCCCAAGATAATGTCTGAATGAAATTATCGAAAAATTAACATGGTATCAGAGCCGTGCTAAGAAGAAGACACTGTGTAGCTGCGGAAGCTAGGGCTTCTTAATATTTGGGTTTCTCTCCTCAGATCATCAAAGGCAGGAGGCTAGGATGACTCTCCTTGGAAGGGCGCATCTTTCTGTCGAGACATAATTAAATTCTGAGCACTTTCAGTTTTTAGCCTGTCACTGCTGCGGAAATTAGGGATTCGGAGAAAGTTGGAATTTTTGGAATCCGAGACCACAGCTGGATGCCCCTCAAGAAAATCGAAGTTTAGAGACCAAGATCAAACTTTTTGGTTGGGTAGAAGATCGGGCTTGATCAAAACCTAGTTTGGAATTTTGATCGGAAGGTTGGAAAATTAGGGTTTCTACAAAAGTGGAAATTTTTGAAGCTCCTCAGAAAAATCAAAGTTTAGAGCACAAGATCGAACTTTTTGGCTGGGAGAACCCCGGTCAATATCAAACCCTAGTTTGGGATCCTGTCCAGGAAATCCAGAAGTTTCAAAGACAATTTTGAGGGGTCAAATTTTGCAGAGTTCAAAATTGAAGTATACCAACTTGATCAGCTCACAAAGGTGCATCCTTCCATCTATTCAAAAGTTTGGAATTCAAAGTTTGAATTTTTAGGGTTTCTCTGACAAACCCTAATCCAGCTCCAGATCTAGTTTTCAACAAATCAAGTGGTAAGACCTAAAACTTTTTATTTCCATTTGAAGTACTCTTTAAGATGTCTCACCACACCAAGCTTGAGGATAAGCTTGAAGGAGCTGATAACTTTCGAGCATGGAAGTATATGATTGGGTTAATCCTAGAAGAGAATAAATTGGACAACTACATAAAGGAAGAGGTTCCAGTTCTAGAGGGAGATGAGGCTAAGGCCTTACACAAGAAGGACTTGGTTAAGGCCAAGAGAATCATTGCTGATTCTATAAAATATCATCTCATACCCCATGTGTCTTCCCTAAAGACACCTAAGGAGATGTTTGACTCTTTAACCAAGTTGTTTGAAGGAAAGAATATAAATCGAAAAATGACTCCGCGGAATCAATTGAAAGGGGTAAAGTTCCAGAATGGAGAGACCACCCAATCATACTTTACTAAGGTCTTTCAAATCAAAGAACAGCTTAAAGCAGTGGATGAAGTAGTGGAGAATGGAGAAATTGTCATGACCACATTGAATGGCCTACCTAAGTCATGGGACTCCTTCATCCAAGGTATTTGTGCAAGAAAGAAGTTGATCTCTTTCAGTAGACCATGGGAGGAATGTTCACAAGAAGAAGCTAGGCTTGTAGCTCGAGAAGAGAAGATGGGAAGTGAAAACCAAGCCCTCACAACTCACACCAAGAAAAGTAAGCCCAAGAGGGGGCAATCTCATCACAATAAATCTTCTCACTACCATCCAAAAGAAAAGAAAGATTTGAGATGCTACTCATGCAATGAAAAAGGGCACTTTGCTTCAGATTTTCCCAAGAACAAAAGGGACAACAACAACAACTTCAAGAAGAAGAACAACAAGAAGATATATCATGCTCATGTTGTAGAGGATGATGAACCTCCCAGTAAGAAGGCTAGAGAAGAAAGTGAATACTATTCAAGTGATGAAGAGTATGTTCTCATCTCTGCTCTCACAGGTACTGTTACACATGGGTGTAATGATTGGCTTATTGATAGTGGGGCTTCTAAACATATGACAGGATTCAAAGAATATCTTATGGACCTATCTGAACATGAGTCAGCTCATAAGGTGAAACTTGGGGATGACTATCAATACCCTATATAAGGAAGTGGTGAAGCCTCCTACAAGCTAGACTCTGGGAAGTCTTTAAAAATGCAAGATGTTCTATATGTACCTGGTCTCAAGAAGAATCTTCTCTCCATATCATCTCTAGATGCAAAAGGGATGAGAGTTGCATTTGTGGATGGCCAAGTACTCATGTGGCCTAAAGATAAGACCATAGATGATGTAGTAGTGATTGGAGAGCAAGAGGGAGGATTGTACAAATTGAAGGGACAACCTGAACATGCCATGGTACATGAATCCATGGAGCCAAGTGAACTTTGGCATAGAACGCTTGCTCATGTGCACTATAGGGCACTACCAATTGCAAGAAAAGCAGTAGAAGGTCTTCCTGAAATCCAGTCAAAGCATGAAGGTGTTTGTAAAGGGTGTACAAAAGGAAAGAACACAAAGAAGGCATTTCCAAGCAGTGAAAGCAAAGCTTAAGGAATCTTGGAAATTATCCACTCCGATGTATGCGGTCCGATGTCATCCAGTTCTCTGAGTGGGTATGTATATTATGTTTCTTTCATTGATGATTTATCTAGGAAGACTTGGGTTTATTTCTTAAAGGACAAAGATAAAGTATTCAACAAATTCAAGGAATTCAAAGCCTTGATAGAAAACCACATTGAAAAGAAGATCAAGAACTTTAGATCCGACGATGGTGGAGAATTCACTTCAGAAGACTTCAAGAAGTTATGCAGTGATTCAGGGATTAAGATGGAGTTGACCACTCCTTACAATCCACAACAAAACAGAGTAGAAGAAGCTACTTCAGAGTCGAACTCCAGCAGCTCCTGCAAGGAAGCAAAAATTGAGAGGGAGTCCACCCAACAAACAAACAAAGATAAGTATTTGAATTGTCATTTCTTGTATATCTGATTGTTTAAATAATGTTGTTCAATGATGTATATACTTATGTTCCTAGACTTAGGTTGTGTGTTATGCATATTAGAATAATTGCATTAATGAACAATATACTACTAATATGTATGTGATGGGTAAGTGGCCTATGGCACTATACAACATTTCATTGCTACTTATCTAGAATGAAACATCTTTGCTGACATGTTGGGAGTAGTGAAAACTCTTAACAATGTTCTAGTAGAGATGGAAGGCATCTAGAAAGTTATGGGATATGGATAAATGTTGTATTGAAGCATTGGTTAAGATAATTGCATGATTGTATGACATATATTCTTGTGTAAGATTTTGTTTTGAAAACTATGAAAGTTTCTAATCATGCAATTGAATTTGACTTGTAGGAAAGGTCGTGTACAATCACCTACAAAAGAAGGACTACAATATTTGTTCCAGCAACGAAGTTTAAGAAAACTATCTATCGAAGATATTGAAGAATATGAAGTTCCCAAGATTCGGGATGTAGTAATGGAAGGATGCCATGATCGAGGAATACCAGTCGATCATGAAGAATGATGTTTGGGATGTAGTCCCACGACCAGATGGGAAGTCTGTTGTGACTTCCAAGTGGATCTATAAGATCAAGCATGCTGCAGATGGTAGCATAGAGAAATACAAGGTAAGATTTGTTGCTTGTGGCTTCTCCCAGAAAGAGAGGATAGATTATGAAGAAACTTTTGCTCCTGTAGTCAGATACACTTCCATTAGGACAGTACTTGCCTTGGCTGCAGTGATGAAGTGGAAGATACACCAGATGGATGTCAAGACAACTTTCTTGAATGGTGTAGTCGAAGAGGAAGTGTATGTGGAGAAACCACTTGGTTTTGAGACACATGACAGGGAGTCATATGTGTGCAGATTGAAGAAAGCCTTGTATGGCTTGAAGCAAGCTCCTAGGACATGGTACAACAAGAGAGACAGCTTCCTGTCCAGTTTTGTATTTACCAACAGTAAAGCGGATTCCAACCTTTACTACAACGTTGAGGAAGGAAATCCAGTGATACTTATGTTGTATGTGGATGACCTGTTTGTGACAGGTGAGGATAGATTGATTGCTGACACGAAGAGGAAGCTTGCTGCCGAGTTCTAGATGAAGGACTTGGGCATGCTACATTACTTTCTAGGTATGGAGGTGTAGCAGAGTACAGATGGAATCTTCCTTGGACAAGGGAAGTATGCAGTAGAGATCTTGAAGCGGTTCGGAATGATGGACTGCAAGGCCATGGCCAAACCTATGGCATCGAACCTGAAGCTATTGAGTGTTGATTTATCAGAGTCTATTGATGTCATGGTGTATCGTCAAATGATTGGGTCCTTGATGTACCTAAGGAACACGAGACCAGATATTTGCTTTGTGATGAACACCTTGAGCCAATTTCTGACAGATCCTAGACATGTTCACGTGATTGTTGTAAAGCATATTCTGAGGTACCTAAAGGGTACAATTGATTATGGGCTCAAGTATGATGTGAATCAAAAGTTTAACCTGGAAGGTTATGTTGATTCAGATTGGGCAAACAGTGCTACATATAGGAAGAGCACTTCGGGGTGCTGCTTCAGTATGGATCAGGTGTGATCTTGGTTTAGCAGGAAGCAATCCTGTGTAGCACTGAGTACAGCTGAAGTAGAGTATGTTGTAGCTTGTTCGATTAGTTGTGAGGCAGTATGGCTGAGAAAGCTACTATCTGAGTTATTTGATCTCCCGTTGGATGCTACCTGTATCTTCCGTGACAACCAGAGTTGTGTGAAGTTGTCTGAGAACTTGGTGTTCCATGACAGGTCGAAGCACATTGAGATCAAATATCACTATATCAGGGATATGGTGTAGAAAGGAGCAGTGAAGCTCCTGTATGTTGTGACAGATGAGCAGATTGCAGATGTGTTGACCAAGCCACTAGCCAGAGTGAAGTTCGAGTACTTCAGAGAGAGGCTTGGTGTTCTTCAAATTGAAGATACTTCGAGGAAGAAGTGACGGGACACATTTGCAGGAGCCATTCCAAGCATAGTGGTAGGAGGATCCTTCCATGGTTGTGGATGTAAGCGTTGTATGATGAGCATCAGGATGATGCTCCAGTTACTGCTATGATGATGATCAGGATGATCATGTGTGCTGAGCATTGGGACGATGCTCTAGATGATATGCATTAGGATGACTCTATGATGATGATCAAGATGATCATATCTGATGACATGCATCAGGTGGATGCATTGCATGATCAGTTGGATCATGTGTGATGAGTCCAGAAGATGCAGATGCACATGGGATTTTCTGGCATGGTGTAGATGTGTTCTCCCATGGTCATGATGTAATTGCTGAGATTTTCCGACACGGTGTAGATGTGTTCTCCCATGGTCATGATGTAATTGCTGAAGCTTTTTCGACACGGTGTAGATGTGTTCTCCCATGGTCGTGATGTAATTGTTGAGCCATTCTCACATGGTGTAGATGTGTTCTCCCACGGTGCATATGTAAGGGCTGGAGCCATTCTCATATGGTGTAGATGTGTTCTCCCATGGTGCAGATGTAAGGGCTGGAGCCATTCTCACATGGTGTAGATGTGCTCTCCCACGGTGTAGATGAGCAAATTGCAGATGTGTTGACCAAGCCACTAGCTAGAGTGAAGTTCGAGTACTTCAGAGAGAGGCTTGGTGTTCTTCAGATTGAAGATACTTCAAGGAAGAAGTGATGGGGCACATTTGCAGGAGCCATTCCAAGCATGGTGGTAGGAGGATCCTCCCATGGCTGTGGATGTAAGCGCTGTATGATGAGCATCAAGACGATGCTCCAGTTACTGCTATGATGATGATCAAGATGATCATGTGTGTTGAGCATCAGGACGATGCTCCAGATGATATGCATCAGGACGATCATATGTGATGACATGCATCAGGTGGATGCATTGCATGATCAGTTGGATCATGTGTGACAAGTCCCGAAGACACATATGCACATGGGATTTTTCGACATGGTGTAGATGTGTTCTCCCATGGCCGTGATGTAATTGTTGAGCTTTTCCAACACGGTGTATATGTGTTCTCCAATGGTCATGATGTAATTGCTGAAGCTTTTTCGACACGGTGTAGATGTGTTCTCCCATGGTCGTGATGTAATTGCTGAGCCATTCTCACATGGTGTAGATGTGTTCTCCCATGGTGCAGATGTAAGGGCTGGAGCCATTCTCACATGGTGTAGATGTGTTCTCCCATGGTGCATATGTAAGGGCTGGAGCTGTTCTCACATGGTATAGATGTGTTCTCCCATGGTGCAGATGTAAGGGCTGGAGCCATTCTCACATGGTGTAGATGTGTTCTCCCATGGTGCAGATGTAAGGGCTGAAGCCATTTCACATGATGTAGATGTGTTCTCCCATGGTGAAAAAGTAAGGGTTGGAGACTTACCCGAATGGTGGTAGATGTGTTCTCCCATGTCGGTGGTGTAAGTGCTGTGTGATGTGCATCTGGGATGTGCTCTGTGGATGATGAGATGATATGATCAGTATGATCATGAGTATCAAGATGATACTCCGTGGCCGTGCACAGGTTGTGCAGTTGCATGTAAAAGATCATGGGATAGATCTGATAGGTTGAGCAGTGGGCTCGTACAAGTCCTGGGATGCTCTTTCGAGGTTTTGCTGACGCACGTAATTAGTCCTGAGGATTCCACAGGATGGCCAGAGATGATGAAGAAATACAGGATGCTATCCCTACAACCAACATGAAAAAGGGTTGGCTTTTTAGAACTTCCTATGACGAGAAGAATTGAGAGATAGCCCAGAGATCGAGATGTCGAGTACATTAACAGTGACAATGATGCTCCGTGATCCAGTGACGATGATCCAGCTCCATAATTGAAGACTTGTGCCGATATGTACTGATGACCCGAGTCTAGAGAATACCTTCCTAGTTAAGAGGGAGTGTTGATGTATTTGTAACTTTGGAAGATATTCTTCTATGTATTACACTTGTTATTTGTTATATATATGACGGAGATGTATTATCCCTCCAATTAGAAGTGTCGTCATTTGTATTTTTAAGTGTCGTAAGTGTTGCAAGTGTCGCAACTTATATTTGATGGGTTATTAGACCACTAGTGTGGGGTCAGCCCTGATTATATTATGTGAGTGGGTTATTAGACTTCCTTAGGAGGTTGGCCCAGTTAATTTATTGGCAGGTCAAGTCAGTGTATAAATAGAGAGGTTGTGTCTCTCATTCTATTCATTCACTCACTCATCCAACTTGCATTAGTTGAGAGAGGAGTGCGCACTAGTGGAGGAGGAGTAGCTGCTGGAGTTATCTATCTTGGGTTTGATCATTGTGATCTTGTATTGTGACTTATTCTATCTCTGAGGAAGTTGCGGGGTTTTTCACCTTCTTGGTTTTCCCCGAGGAAACTCTGTGTCTCTTGTGTTTATGATTGTTATGTTGTGCATGTTATTCTCTTAGTAGGATCCTAAGATAATGTTTGAATGAAATTATTGAAAAATTAACAGTCAAAGCTAAGTAGTTTTTTTTTTTATTATCATTGATTTTTAATTTTATCTTTGGGGATTTTTTGGCAATTTGAACGAAAGAGATTTTATGTAATTTATTTCAATTTTTCATGGGATCTAACCTTGTGGTCTTGGAGTTATGCAGTCATAATGGATATCTTAGGATCCAGGGTTTGTGAAATCTCTACTATTAGCAAATGGAGAATACCATGTAAGATCATGTAGATGGATTCTCTAAGAAAAAGATTACAATGCCATCCCCATGGATGCATTTCAAGCAAATAACTAGTGTATATTTGTTTGGATTCTGTGGGTCTATGTTGAAATTTCATTTGCATTGGGCAATTGATGCAAATCTGAAAATTCACCTTCTTCCAAGAAGGCCCTTCAGATTTTAACCCTAAATTTTCAGTCTGGAGGACTAATGTAAATTAATGTGTAAAACAACAACATCACAATCACAATAATTCACTTCTAATAGCCCCAAGATTCATGAAAATTCAAGGAGAAAAAATACCAAACATTCCAATGGGTTTCTAGCCCTCTAGGGCAACTTCACATGCATAAACTAGATCTGAAAACTCTTTTTATACAACAAATATAACAACAAGAACAAGGCAATAGATGGTTGTACTATTATATTCAATTTTAGTACGATTTTCTCTTAAATGTGTCAAATCATCAAGAAAACTAAATTTTGGAAATAACCATCCCAAGAAGATAAAATGTTGAAATCAAATCTGCAATATACACAATATTTGGACAGCTAGAAATCTCATATATCTATGCTCTATGAATGGAGTACATACATACCATAGCCTCCTCTCAAGTCTAGGACAAAATTCAACTACCCAAGATGCCCTAGTTAGGGTTAGTCAACAAACCCTATCTCCTCCAAGTGCAAGAATCCTTCCAACACTATCTCCAAGGCAAGACGTCCTCCTCTTCATCCCCAAATACATCCCCAAGGGTTTCCAAAGTTCAAACCCTAATATCTAGTTTTTAAGGGATCGAACCCTAAACCTAGAATTTAGGATGTTCCAAGAGACCAAGAAACCCTAGATCCCAAGAGAGAGAGAGATGAAGTGTACAAAGAAGAATCTCAAGAGAGAGAAATCATCCACCTCGTATTCATATGCTCCACTTGTGTTTCCTCATGAACCCTAATGCATCCCTAAGAGAGCACTACAAAGAAGAGATGCAAATGAATGTGTGATGTGATGTGTTGTTTGGAGAGACTCTTTCCTTCCTCTATTTATATGAGAGGTAAGGGAGGCCAACAATATAGCACAGGTCGGCCTAAGCCTTACGAGCTAGCCTACCAAACATAAGTAAGCCACACACAAGTGAAGCGCTCCACTCCTAGTACAAGTTTTGAGTTCCAATGATGATGTCATGCACAATAGTGTCACAAGGTGATATAGCTATGCAAGGTAAGTCCACACCACTCCATCCTGAGCCTCCATGGACTCCATGCATCCTCCAAAGCCAAGTACTCCACTAAGGAAGCTACCCCTTGCAAGAACATTTTTGAAGCCTAGGTATCCTCAAGCCATCTCCAATCTTCCGAATAGAAAACCAAGATGCTGGATGCCATGCAGGGATTGTAACCCTCCTCCACAATGCACAATGTTCCTTATATCTTATAGGTCATTCTTCCACCAGGTGAATCATCCATGTGGCCATCATGTACGATGTTCACCATCCAGGCAAGCTATCTCCAACACCCTAGCGAAGAACACTAAGCTAGTGATCATTTGAGTTCTGGAATCCTTTGAGAAAGCTATCACAAGTGTGCATATCCATCATGGATCATTTCTCATGCTACAATCCATATCGAACTATCCCAGGGCTGGACATACACCATGTATCCCAAATCTCATGAAGCCAAACAATGGTGTAAACACTTTTGGAGTAACCCAAAAATATAATAGTGTGGAGGTTACTAAGGAAGTTGTGAAATCATTGAGGAATCTGGCCATATTCTCATAGTTTACAACTGCCTCTATCTTCATCTTAACTAGGTACCAATTTTTTTTTAAAATTTCTTTGATATTTTTATGGTTTCTAAGATGCATAATTTGTCTAATGTCATGTCCCAAATTTTGCATTGGGTCACAATGGCCTAATCCCACTGGCCATATTCATGAGAGTTTGTCAAATTGTTGTTAAGGGTCAAATAATTGCCAAGGAGGAAAATTACTAGTTTCCTAGGTTGGGGGTGGAAGCATTAAAAGTTGGAGTGAAGGAGCTATAGGACCCAAAATAACTTTGGTTTACCATATTCACATTAAAATGGGCCACATAAATAATAAATGTTGAGAAAATAATGTGGCATTGGGTCATGAAGACAATTGGAGGCTTATGGAGTCCTTAGGTGGCTAGATTCCCTCCACACACTTGGTATGCACTTCATCCAATTCGAATCTATGGGTAAGGAAACATATTTGGAGGATGGTGAGGTTTCATATGGCATTTCATGAGCTAAGGAAGTCGAATTGGTGAAGAGGAGTAACTCCCGTGGGGAGAGGAAGAGGTTAGGAAGACAATGTGTGCCACTTGGAAGGAGATTCCCTATACTCTATGAAAACAAATGATAAAGATTCTATGACATATTCATACCTGATTGCAGACTATGACAAATCTGACATGTCAGGGCTAAATATATCCACAAAGAGGGCGCATTAGGGAGTTAGAGGTAGCCATTCTACTTGGGGAAATATTTGGAACATGAAGAGGCAAGACAAGTGTCATATGAGTTACTAAACCACAAAGATGAGTTGGAGGAAGCCCATGAAGGGAAATTCGACCTTAGGAGGCCTCATGAAGTTAATAAAAGGATGTCATGAGGAAGAAGAATAGATTTTGATCATTTTAGAATTTGCATTTTGCATTTGGAGAGGAGAGCTAGTGGAGTGCTACTCTACTTGTCTTAGCACCAATTTCGAGGGTGAAAGATTCTCAACCTAGTTGGTAATTGGAAAGGCCATTCAGACCTTTCATTTGGAGCTTTAATGGATTTTTTTGTTACAGGTTGAAGCTACATGGAAGCTCATGATCACATCTCTTTCAGCTTGCTTCTACAACCATTCTTCTATTTCTTGGCATATTCTTGCTCCTTGAGGAGAGGCACACTTGTTGAGGTGATGAACTCCTTGGGATAGCTTCTAATTCCCCATTTATTTTGTCATATAATGTAAATGATATTTTCTTCATGTTCATAACTCTACCAAGTCGAGAATCCAAGTGGAATGATGTAAATCTAATCATTAATGAGCAAATGGTGTCTTTTTCCCCACTATGTTGATGTATGCCAATGAAATGTTGATAAATTCGAATGAACAAGTAAACCATTGATAAATTTGTGATGTATGGACTATCAATAATGTATTATACAAGTTTCATGTTCAGTGTATAAGCTTTTGGAGTCATTTGGTTCAATTTCATAGCATTGGGAGAAGGTTGCCTATCATTTCCCCCAAGGTCGAAACTAAAATTTTTGTATCTGATTGGAGAGGGTTGTAACAGACTTAATAAATTGAATGGAGATGCATATGAACCTATATTGATGTCCCATGCCTCTGTTCAGAAATTCGAGAGGGTCCCATAGCATTTGGAGAGCCATTTCCAGCATCTCCCCAAGGGGGATTTGAACCCCAAATTGCTAGTCAAACTCCCTAATTTGGAAAGAACTTAAAGGAGAGTTTCAGAATCCTTTTGAAGACTCTAAAGAATCCATTAATCTCATAATAATGTCCCTATACCTTCCATACACTTTCTGTAACAACTTGGGAGCATTTGGAGTCATTTGGAGACCAATAGACCAATACTGGTCAAAGGTCGAACTAGTGGGAAAAGTTGAAAAATTCACCATTTTAATAATTTTCAAAAAAGGGACATTACAGTGGTATGATAGCATGATCTTGGCACCTGATGTGGTCTAATATTCATGAGGACAAGAATTCAGGGACCACCATTAGATATTGAAATCAAAAGTTCTTTTGTTGAAGAAGAAAAAGTAGGAAAAAAAGAGCAATTTTTTGAGGAAACTATGACTAGGGATAAAAAGGGAACCTCAGATGATGTTGAGAAGCTTAGGAAAATCATGAAACCAATCTTTGAATACATGACCAAGCAGATGATGAAAGGATTTGAATTGTTGGCTAGCCAACTTGGGAGAAAAGGGGTAATAGGAGGCAACAATAGTTCTCATCATGAGGAAAAGAAGGTAATGGGTGAGCATATTTTCTCAAGCACATGACCCCATAATAGAGCTAATGAATTTTAGAGTGCAGAAAGGCCTACCACACCTAAATTTCTTGATTCCAAAGCAATTATTAATACTCCAATTGATGTGCAAGAACTTCTAGTCGAATGGAAAAATTTGAGTGAAGGAAAAATTTGAGTGAAGATTGCAGAAACATCCAACCATTTGATCAGTACCTCATTGTCTCAAACAAGCTCCAGAGGAAGGAAGATAATAAGAATCCATTTCAAAATAGAGATTCCAAATATATTGGTCTTAAGGAAACCAAAGGGAAAAATGCATCAGCTTGCTTGAAGGAGCAAAAGGAGGAGACCCATGAACCACCTAGTTTTGAAATAGGTGAAGGATTAGAAGCAGTACATGAAGAGGATCAAAAGTCACTCCTAAGTGACTCTGAAAAAGATGAAGAGACATCACATGAGCATGAAGAAGATTCTATTGAAAGTATTAAATATCATTTCGAGACACATTCTACCTTTGAAATGAAACAAAGAGCATCTACTGATGGATGCTTGAACTTTGAAGGAGTACCTACTGATGGGTGCTCACACCTCTACGTTGGTGACATAGAGATCACTTTTGAAAGTGTTGCTGCAAGCCAATGTTCCATTAAGCATGAGAATGAAGACCTTGTAGCAGTTGAAGAAGAACCAAGATCAACTTCCCCATCACCACTTGAGCTTCATGAAGTTGGTCCAAGCAAGAAGGAAGAAGATGAGGATGTTCATTTGCAAGAGCCTCATTTTCTTGAAGGGTCCTTGAATATGAATGAAAAAAAGATCCAAAGAGCAATATGCAAAATCAAAGGTAATTTCATGTATTTGCCTTTTGATAGAAACTCTTTGGTTGAGTTTAATGAATTATTACATGATGCATACTTGAAGAATAATGAGGATATTCATAAACTCAAAATTCAAAATGGGCAACTTCTTGGAAGGTTGCAATATACCTGTTCGCCCTCCTATGTTTCAAATTGTCATATGGTAGATTGCATGGAGGATTCTCATGACATGGTAGATCATGAGAAACATGAAAATTTGCATGTGCTTGATGTGTTTGAAGATGAGATTGATGAGATCCAAGCACTTGATGTGGTGGAAAAGGAACTTGAGTTTCCTCTTGGAAATGGTTACACATTTTTTGAAGAAGTTGATTCCACTACCTTGGAACCAACCTATGAGGAAAGTTCTGCACTTTTGAGGGAGGTGCATGATCCTACCATTATGGAGCATTCACATGAGGAAACTTCTGTACTTTTTGATCAATTGGGTGAGTTGGTTCATGCTCTTCCATCCTACACTTCCATATTTTGCAGCATTCATCCTAATGGAGTATGGGTGAAAGGTTTATTTTTGATGGTGCCACATGAGGAGCATGAAACTCCTATCTCTTATTTATATGATGACAGTATTGGAGCCACTTCTTATTTACATTTGTAGCAGCATTCTTTGTTACCTTATGATGAAACACATCTACATGGATGCAATTATGATGTTCACTTGAGTCACTTGAATACTCATGATTTTCTTTGCTCCTTGCTTAGTTCAATTGATATTGCAGGAACTTCATCCACTACTTGGGTGAAGAGATATATGAGTGGAGAAAATTATTATTGGCAGCAACATCCTTTGTTATTTATTGATAATACACATGTTCATGGATGCACAAATGGTACTTCTGTGAGCCCCTTGATGGCTCATTTTTTTCCTTGTTCCCTACTTGGTTCAGATTTTAGTGGAGGTTCTTCATTCACTTCTTGGATGAAAGAACACATTGCTAATTATTTTGATGCATATTACATCCTTTTGAAGCAGCATTATAGGACATGGAATCCTCACCTATGTCATTGGAGCATATTAGATTGGTCACTTGAAGCTTGTATGCACTTGGCAAATGGTGGTCTACTTACTTGGAGGTATAAGCACTTTCATGATTCTTTGATGAAGCATCTCCTTGATGTACATTTTCATTATGTTGTTATGTATTTTGATGATATATATTTTGTACTCATGATGTTTGGAAGAATGCATACAAGAAAATGGGATCCAGGAACTCTCTTACCTGATGGTATGAGTTGGAGAGCACTACTAATTGTTGGAGTGCAATACAAGCAATGTGACTTTGGGATAATTCTTAGTTTCATTGGTTTCAATTTTTTGGGGAAACAAGTAGTATGGGGGATGGATTCCCCACTTAATAAAGTGATTTTAATCATAGTAGTGCAGCAGCAAGCATGGTGGTTCCTCTCTAAAATCTCCATGGAATCTCGAAGACTCAAAGTTGGGAAACTCAGTGGCAACTTCAAAGAATTATACAGAAAGCAGGTTCTTCAACACCCATGTTTGAAATTGCTTGAGGACAAGCAATATTGGGAAGGGAGGATTTGTCATGTCCCAAATTTTGCATTGGGTCACAATGGCCTAAGCCCATTGGACATATTCATGAGACTTTGTCAAATTGATGTTAAGGGTTAAATAATTGCCAAGGAAGAAAATTACTAGTTTCCTAGGTTGGGGGTGGAAGCATTAAAAGTTGGAGTGAAGGAGCTATAGGACCCAAAATAAATTTGGTTTACCATATTCACATTAAAATGGATCACATAAATAATAAATGTTGAGAAAATAATGTGGCATTGGGTCATGAAGACAATTGGAGGCTTATGGAGTCCTTAGGTGGCTAGATTCCCTCCACACACTTGGCATGCACTTCATCCAATTTGAATCTATTGGTAAGGAAACGTATTTGGAGGATGATGAGGTTTCATATGGAAATTCATGAGCTAAGGAAGTCGAATTGGTTAAGAGGATTAACTCCCATGGGGAGAGGAAGAGGTTAGGAAGACAATGTGTGCCACTTGGAAGGAGATTCCCTATACTCTATGACAACCAATGATAAAGATTCTATGACATATTCAGACCTGATTGCAAACTATGACAAATATGACATGTCAAGGCTAAATATAGCCACAAAGAGGGCACATTAGGGAGTTAGAGGCAACCATTTTACTTGGGGAAAGATTTGGAGCATGAAGAGGCAAGACAAGTGGCATATGAGATACTAAACCACAAAGATGAGTTGGAGGAAGCCCATGAAGGGAAATTCGACCTTAGGAGGCCTCATGAAGTTAATAAAAGGATGTCATGAGTAATAAGAATATATTTTAATCATTTTAGAATTTGCATTTTGCATTTGGAGAGGAGAGCTAGTGGAGTGCTACTCTACTTGTCTTAGCACCAATTTCGAGGGTGAAAGATTCCTATCCTAGTTGGTAATTGGAAAGGCCATTCAAACCTTTCATTTGAATATTTAATGGAGTCTTTTTTTATAGGTTGAAGCTACAGGGAAGCTCATGGTCACATCTCTTTCAGCTTGCTTCTACAACCATTCTTCTATTTCTTGGCATATTCTTGCTCCTTGACGAGAGACACATGTGCTGAGGTGATGAACTCCTTGGGATAGATTATAATGCCCCATTTATTTTGTCATATAATTTAAATGCTCTATTCTTCATGTTAAGAACTCTACCAAGTCGATAATACAAGTGGAATGATGTAAATATGATCATTAATGAGCAAATGGTGTCTTTTTCCCCACTATGTTGATGTATGCCAATGAAATGTTGATAAATTCGAATAAAAAAGTGAACCACTAATAAATTTGTGATGTATGGACTGTTAATAATGTGTTATACAAGTTTCATGTTAAGTGTATAAGCTTTTGGAGTCATTTGGTTAAGTTTCATAGCATTGGGAGAAGGTTGCCTATCATTTCCCCCAAGGTCGAAACTAGCATTTTTGTATCTGATTGGAGAGGGTTGTAATAGACTTAATAAATTGAATGGAGATGCATATGAACCTATATTGATGTACCCTATATTTCCCTTTCCTTTGTTCAGATATTCGAGAGGGTCCCATAACATTTGGAGAGCCATTTCCAGCATCTCCCCAAGGGGGATTTGAACCCCAAATTGCTAGTCAAACTCCCTACTTTGTCCAGAACTTAAAGGAGACTTTCATAAGACTTTTTAAGACTCTAAAGCATCCATTAAACTCATAATAATGTCTTAATACCTTCCATACACCTTCTATAACAATTTGGGAGCATTTGGAGTCATTTGGAGACCAATAGACCAATACTAGTCAAAGAGAAATTGCTAGTCAAACTCCTTACTTTGGGCAGAACTTAAAGGAGAGTTTTAGAACCCTATTGAAGACTCTAAAGCATCCTTGAACCTCATAATTATCTCCTAATATCATTCATACACCTTCTGTAACAATTTGGGAGCATTTGGAGACCAAGAAACCAATACTAGTCAAAGGTCAAACTAGTGGAAAAAGTTGAAAATTTCACCATTTAAATAAAATACTCAAAAGTGACATTACATCTAAGTTTCTAATTTCCCTTTTTTGCAGGTAGCGAGGGTTATGGAGAGCCTTGTGCGTCTTCTAGACAAATCCTCACAAGGAAGATTTGGAAAATATGGAGAAGCAAGAGTTCAAAATAGACATTGAGGTTGAGAAAATAGTCTACATAAAGCTATCGTTCATGTTAGTGCTTCTGAGCCTCAAGATGGAAGATTTAATGCAACTTACCTTTTGGGAGCTCTTGAGGGATATGATATAAACCACATGTAACTCTGTCTTTATGGAAAATCCTTGGAGACTTTATGTATTATAGTCAAAACATTCAACTATATATGCCAAATTTAGCATAGATTATTTCCCCAATAGGTGAAGTTATATGAATGTGACTACTCCCTTTGAGAATTTCATCCCCATAAAATTTCTGATGAATACTTTCAAGTTCAAATTTTTGCTTAAATGTATGTCCATATATTCTTCTTTTGAATTGGAGCAGTAATTTCTAATGTGATTTGCTGCCAATTAAGATAACTTTGTGTTTTGATACATATATTGGTACTGATTATACCCCATTCCTATAAGTAGGTCAATACAAGACAACAAACTGAGGAAATCAAAAAAATGCTTTAAAACAAGATATGGATTGTGTTACCCCTCACTATTCCTATTTATTTTGAGATAAAGGAGGCCAGAGTTTGTATTGTGTTGTATTTTTATCTAAAGAGGAACCTATCTGCTGAAGCTTGTCAATACTGAGTTGATAGTGATCAACATGATAGAAAGTACCATGTGAAGATTAAAATGGGGCTCATTTTGGAGTAATTTTATGCTAATATGTGGATGTAAAGATATAAGACTATTCAAGGTCAAATTTCAAGAGTTTGGAACATATCCAAGAAAGCCGGACCTCTAGAAGTGCTTTGGATGACACATTGGATATGCCTAGCAAGAGACTGGATGCAATTTGAAGAACACTGACAACAACATTGATGAGGAGCATATGTAAAATTGGTGGTGTTATACATCAGCAGCAGGTAACAGGTTGAGTTCGCAGGGGCATATTTTGGGTTGTTGATAGACTTTTTTCCACTTTACGGATATTTAAAGTTGACCTATACATGCTAAACTCCATTGACTGATTAGTTTAACTATGAAGATGGCCACGCTTAAAGAGTTTATCATTACCAGCTTCCTGTAATATCAGAATGTAGGGATTTAATCAAGGGTCTGGATGGAAGATAAATGCTGAAGGGACTTGACTCGGATCTATTTCTTGATGCCAGATTGACTTACGTTTGTAGCAGCAGTGGAAGAACCCTTAGGAAACACTATTTTCATTATGTTGTTGGTTTGGGCCACAATGGTTGGATTACATCTCCTTCATGGATTTGTATTGATCTATATTGTAGATATGAACATACCTTCAAAATTGACATAGAAAATGGTGAATCGGATCCACTGCTACAAGAAGCCAATCTGCTAGATGGGGCTGGCACATGGGTTTCAAGATGTCAAAGGTAAAATAATTCAGGATTGTTTTGGTACTCGTCAAATTTCCATTTTGAGGGACCCCTACAACATTCACATCTACATCATTGGGTAGCTTGAAAAATAAGATGTCATTGTTATTCAACAATGACCCTGTGCCACTTGTGATGCAAAATAATGTTCATCTGATGGAACAATGAGGGGAAAGGGAATCTGCTGAGGCAGGAATCTTTTCTCCAAGTTCAATGATAGATTCAAGAGCAAGCATTACTGGCTTAGCTATAGGTTCCATGGTTCAATGGAGATCCAAGGGAGTTGTCCTCCAACTCGTTCATCTTAACAAATATCATAGACATAATGCTGAAAATGCAAATTTTGTTGAGGAGAACGACCTATGCCAGCATTAAATAGAGGCGTCTAAGGAAAAAATAAAGAAATAAACTAGGGCCGCCCTTTTCCTACTCTATTATTGAGGAAGGTCAAATCTTATTAATAATACATCTTAATGCACCATTATTGAGGACTGAGGTAGCTAATGAGATATCTAAGTAGGAAATCAGATTACACACGTGTGGGGATTTCCAGATTTGATCATGCATATGATTGATTTGATGCACATCATACAGAAACAATATTGAAGAGTATTTTGTACAGCTCTGCGGCGTCAAACAAGAAGAATATCACAGAGGTCCTGAGATGAGTAGGAAATTTCTGTTGCGGTCTTGATTCATTGAGTTGGAGATGGTGGTGAAACCTTGTTGGGTATCAACACATTTAATGGTGATGGCCTTCACTTGTATTTACAGCTGGATTTTTAACTCAGAACACTAGTGTGCTGAAGTAGATCGCCCTTTCATTTCTGAGAGGGTATGGAAGCCAAACTTAGCATTATTAAAGGGTAAAACCAACAGTTCATTATAAATGAAGACAAGGTAGCATGGTCAACACGAGCATCTTGGAGAGTGATTAGCCTATTATGGGATTAGTGGCATGATTTGGTCAACAACCTAGTTTAAATGAGTATTTTACTTATTGGTACATTTTGAGGCGTCTTCACACTTGTACTATTTTATTGCTAGAGATGGAGCTGACCCATTCCTTGGGAGAGTTAGTTGAATCATGTTGGTGACCTTGCATATTATTATATGATTTGTTTACCTCTTCTTCCTGGTATCTATCTGTATCTATCCGTTTGCACATTTGATGAGGAGATCTAGTAGAACACTCCTCTTAGGAGAGTTTCTAAGTGGGCCATCTTGACATATTCAAACACTTTGCTTAAAGGAACATCTTATTAGAAGATCATGACATATATTATGATCTAAATCCACTCATTGTTATTTTGGGAAAGGTTGTCATGGAGGTTAAAGATGTAATTTTTAATTACTATTCCTTGGAGAAACCAGTGGATATATAAAAGAGTTATTATTTTAATACTAAGGAGATTGAGCTAGAAGTCTATTTAAAGAGTAGCTCTCTTAATCATCATTTCATGGTTGGATTTGGGGACTTTTCCCATTTGAGAATTTGTTGAGTGTCTTGAACACAATGGAAGGTATTTTATCCATGAGGTGCATGTGTTGGGTTTGATATTGTTGAATATGATGTGGAAATTCTTGCAAGGAGACATGTTGGAAGGGTCTATGGGAAATTTATTATTCCCTTGTGAAGGCATTTGTTCAATGTTTGTTCCCTTCTAATAGTTTTGATGTTTATTCATGGAATTGTTAATGGTAGATCCTTTTGCTAATTTAATTGTTGCATATTTATATAGCCATTGATAAGCACAACCTCAAGAAATATCTAGAGGTTCTCTCTTATTTAAGTTCATTCATATTAAGAAATTAAGCATGATTATAGCATTGTTTTTCCCAACTATGTCATCACTTAATCATATGTAAACGCTTATCTTATGGTTTGATCCTTTGACCTCATGCCCAATGGATAAGCACTATTCTTGATCCATTCATCACCTTATTGTACAACTTTTGCTTTGTTAAATCCACTCCACATATTCACTTTGAGCTCGATTGCTAAGCTTTAGCAATCCTATGTTAGGGAGGAAGCACCTCTTTATGCTAGAGGAGAGCTAGCATAAAGTGAAGAAGAGGGTTGGTTAGGTGACATTGGCCTGGCTCTTAGTTTCCCATAGGTTAGCATTGCTCTTTTGGACCTTAAATCTCAAGTGCTTATTTGTATGGTAATAGAGAGTATATCACAAAAACACCGGTAGATGTCTAGTGGAACCTTTCATCAAATGCCCTAGGTTATTTTACCCCCACCCTTTGGTTTATCTTTATCAAATGGACTTTGTCAATTTCGGATTCCATCTTACCAAGATTATGTTTATATTTCAATTCAATGAAAAACATATTCAAACATGTTTTGTCCTTTCTATAAGTTCATATTATTATTTTTTATTAGAGGGATATTGATAGATATGAAATTTAGGTAGTAGTCATTTCTTTTATAATGAAGTCGGTACAATTTTTTTTAGTTTTTGGTGTTTACCCACATGCGGTCTTGAATAAGGATAAAGGATCTATGTTGTGCTAGAGCACCTCCCACCCCTCGGTTCACTTGTGAATCATGTTTCCAGAGGGAATAATCAGGAAGTGTCATGTGAGTATGCTTCTTGATTGCTTCCTTTTGGGAACATTTTTTGGTAGTGCACACTAAAGGAAAAAAAATCACTCCCCAAAAATAAGAGCATTGCTCCCTCATCACTCCATCATTGCTCCTTGGTCGCTCCCTCATCGCTCTAAGGAGTAAAAAAATTACTCCCTGGTCCCTCCCTGTTCACTTCAGTGGGTTTGAGATGAAATGTTTTTTTTCATGCTTGTGAACCAAGACAAGGTTTCAAACTTGGGTTTAGGTATGGTAAGGGTTCCTTTAGTGCATTAAAACACCAACTCATTCCATTTTTCTCATTTTATTTCTCATTTCACTCATCTTTGTTAGGGTTTTGAGTGGGATGTTTGCTAGATGTTGAGGATCAAACTTGTGAGAGATTGCAAGTTGTTGTTTGTGAGAGCTTGGAAGTGAGATTGAAGGCTAACATAGTTACATTCAACCACCATTGAAGAGCTAAAGAGGTAGGCTCTAAAGCTCACTCTTTCTTTGTTTTATTTTATTTTTTCAATATGTTGAATACTTGAATGTTCTCTTCTTCTACTCTTCCCCGTTTCTCCTTCTCCATTTTGTTGCAAGAAACGGGTCATTCTCATCATGAGTCAAGAAGGATGATGGGTATGTGGGTTTACCTTTTGGTTTTGTTTCTGATTATGATGGTGGTGTAGAGAAGCCAAAATACCAATGTAGAGGAGGAAGAAGTAAACAGTGGCACATATTGTGGAGAGGAGGAAGAAATGGAAGGGGGATGACGATAATGAAGCTGACAATGATGATGGAAAAAAACACAAAGAAACTTCAACACTCTTGTGGAAGTATGTGACAAGGCTAGGGGGAGGGAAGAAGGATGGAACCACAAAGTTTATATGCCACCATTGTGCTAAAACTTATACATGTTCATATACCCATACGAGAAATCATCTTTGTGGGATTATGCCATGGGATGAAGGTAAGCCTATAGGAGTTAGAACTTGTGACCAAGTGCTAGTGAAAGATAGAAACAAATATAAGAAAGAAGTGGAGGCCACACAAAAAGAATCCAAAAAGTCAAGGGTTGAATCTAGTACCTCAGGCTCACATAGAATGTTTAGTGGTCAATCCCCATATTCATATGGTAGTGAATTTTCACCTATGCATAGAACAATAACATATTTCTTGACCAAGGTTGTAGGGATGATGCTAATGCAAAAAAATTTCATATTTCTTTATGCATGTGGCATACAATTCAATGTTCTCCACTCACCCTACTAGCATGAAATGGTGCAATCCATTAACGATGCTCCCAAAGGACGTAAGAGCCTCATGTATGAAAAATATAGAAACATGGGACTTGATAGAGAAGAGCCAAAATATATAATGCTCTAGTACAATTTACAAATTATTGGACTGCATATGGGGTATTTATCGTATCTGATGGTTGGACAAATGTTAGAGGTAATTGATGGAGAAATATTCTCGGTGTGTTTGCTAGTGGTGTGGTCTTCCTTTTAGCCCATGACTACTCATATTTTAAACAAACTTTATCAATATTGCAGAACTCGTAGATAAAAACATTCAAGAGATTGGGTTTTACAATGTCTTTCAATTCATATTGATTATGTTGGTAATTGCAAGGAAGCAAGAGTAATCATTGAGGATATGTACTCTAACATGTTTTAGTTAGATTCTTTTGTTCACACATCGAACCTTTTGATGCATGGTATTATTAGGATGAAGGACCATTATTATAAATGGATCCTTACATTGTACACGAGATGGAAGAAATTAATAAAATTTATTGTCAATCATAGCATGGCCCACTACATTTTTTGCAATATCTCTAGGTTTGAGCTACTCAAGATTGCAAAGACTAGATTTGCTAGCTACCATCTCACCTTCAAGCACCTTTTGAAGGTGAGAGAGGCATTGGCTAGTATGGTCTTAGGTGATTCATGGCAAGGTTTGAAAGACAGGGTTGCATATGCATCTGATATACATGAATTTTAGGAGGTGGAGAACAACGTTCTTGATGGTCAGTTTTGGCTTCAAGTTAGGTATGTTTTGCAATTCACAAAGCCTATTTGGCACATGGTTGTCATTTATGGTCATAATACTATGTATGTTTCAACGACAATTATTATAATATGGAATATATTGGCCCACGAAGATTTGGTTCGTTATTTGGCAAACATGTTTTCGATTTGGCCTCTCGAATAGGCACAACTTCTCATATTTTCATCTTGTCATCCCAACAATATATACCACCTCTTCTAACTTCTTTAGATTTCCTCGTACGTCTCTCAAACAACAGGGAGTGCTCTCTCATCAACCCACACATATATGCTTGCCACATATTCAACTAAAGGATCAGTCCATCAATCACCTAGGGTTCAAAAATCTCGCATTTAAAATACTGCATAAGGTTTTGGATTTTATTGAACATCATTATAGGAGTAATTATTGGTCTGATACAAAGATCAAGGAAACTCACTTCAAACAAATCTACAAGTAGTAATATTTCTTGGTTATTTTCTTTATGAATGTGCCTTGGTCATTGAGCTTCCTTTTCCTAGAAAACGAAGGGGTAGGTCTTCTTTGTTGTTCAAGAATCAACCTACCACGCAATGCCCATCTTGGATCTTGTACTTGGTAACCCTAAGTCAACTGCCAACACAATAAATTCAAGCCTTATTTATGTCCTCACCTTTTTGTTGGAGCAATGGATTGTATAGCATGGTAAGCTCGAGCTAGAATCTGGCCCTTCCATCTGGTGTTATTATCAATAAGATCTTTAGATAATTCTAGTTGAACTCTTTCGTTTCACTAATTTACAAGTGATCAATATCACTCCACATAGATAGACCCAACCCTTTCTTGGCTAATCATTTTGTAGCTCTTTGTGCGATTTCAAGCCTCTCTAGGAATATTCCACATAGAACAACATGACTTAGGATTAGGGTTTTCAACAAATCTACAAGCCATGCTTACTAACTACACCAACAGTCTTCAGACCTCAAATTTTGATTCATAACTTGTCTTGACAATGAGCATCTACGACATCCACTTCAATTTGCTTTCCATGTTAGAACCAAACTTCTCAATGGTATATACTAGAACAAACTTCATATTAGATAACCTTCAAGACCGCTCTTCACATCAATCATTTCATACATGCCAACCATAACCTTCGGGACCTCTCCCTACATCAATTAGATCATACATCCTCACCTCATAACATATGGAGGAGGTTAAAATTCGATCACAAGCTTAGGGATACCATAGGCCTACATGCTTAGACTTTGATTTTCAAGCCAAGATGAGCATGGAGGAGGATGCACAACTCATAGACTATTGAGATGATACAATTTGTGAAGACCAATTTTTTGTTTCTTTCCCTACGTTTTCATCCAATTATCGAAGATGGTGGGAGATAAGGAGATTAATTAAGGAGTGACATCAAACCATCGTATATATAATAATCCCTTTGAGGTTAATGTGGTTGTTGCAGTGTTGTGAGGGTGGTCTACATTAAGTGATAGTGCCTTTAAATATTTCCAGTTGGTGGTAAAACTAATAGATCATCATTGTGCAGGTTGTGATTTGGGCATTTGTGTAAAATCCAAGGGCGTTAATGCATTGGATGGTGTGCATTATTGACATGGTAAGGATTTTGAATTGTCATTTACACTTGGGAATGGATGCATTCACGTTGATACTTCACCTATGCTGGTGGAGTTACACTAGATTGAAAACCTTATTTGCCTGATGAATTTGTTTAGTGGTGTAGGTTTCATTAGAGGTGGACTAGATTGTGATACTTTGGTGGGATGTAAGGTAATGACTAGGTGAGAGAAAGATATAGGAAAATATACTCTACTAAAGGAAATTGAAGCTCATTTATCATATATGTTTATTGGGAATGAGGCATGAGTCTTTCCTATCGAGGAAGTAACTAAATTAAAAAAAAAAATTGAAGCTGAGAAATTAAATCTATTGAGGGATAGGGAGATGGATTGGAGAATAAAAGTGGGGCCACCAAAACCCTAACTCTAGTGGTTGAGATTAGATCTCACTCACTTGAGATCAATGGTTGAGACTCACTTAATTGGATTAAATCACTAATGCCAAAAACTTAGGTATTTCTCCAAATTAATCCCAATTAATTTAAAAAGACATTCACATTAATAATCACTTTAATAAAATGAATTTCCAAAGTTCCTAAGAGGTATTAGTGACGATATCTACATGATAAACACAAACCCATGTGGAGATGCATGTTTGAGCTACAAACATCAACAATGTTTATGTAGCATTATGTATTATGTGTAAGGTTGGATGAAAGTATTATTTCAAATAGTTATGTCAACTTTTTAAGTCTTAATAATCATATGAGTAGTGCTAGTCTACTAGCTGAATTGTTTCTTGTTGTTATGTGTCTAATTTAAGATGTAAATGCACTTATTTCTTCTTGTCCAAGACAATTAAACTTGTATTCATTTGCATATTCATGACACATTGATGCTACTAGCATGTCTAATCAACCTCCAATGATCCAATACTCTTAAATTTTCCTCAAAATGATTAAAAACTTATATTAAAAGGATAGGCTTGATATTACAAAAAACCAAATAACACTTCAC
Source organism: Larix kaempferi (assembly GCA_027924585.1). NCBI lineage: Eukaryota > Viridiplantae > Streptophyta > Pinopsida > Pinales > Pinaceae > Larix > Larix kaempferi. The sequence continues at coordinate 4,637,318 of BSBM01001540.1, forward strand.
CATTATATAGAGATAGCAATTGAAATGCATCGTGAGTCAAAGACATACATTTATAATGGTTACATGTCAATCTTCTTGCAACTCCTTTCTCTCCTTACATTACACTAGCCAATCATAGTTTTCTGAATTCAAGAAATTATTTACAATAATCCATCCATAGATCACTAAAAGAAACACTTGGAATATTTAGTACATACACAATAATCCATTTCCATTTCTTATCTAATTTTCAACATAAGATATCTATGCATGTTTTCAACTTGAAAATCATTAAGATGAGTATAATTTATGAACTTGCAATGTAAAATCCTTATCCAGCATTAACACACATCAAATTTTGAGTCTTGCAATTTTGTTTTAGAAAGGATAAGGATAATAGCATCCACATCATTCCATTCACCATTTCTTTCCAACTAAATTATATGAATGAAGCAAGAAAAATACTCAAACTACTCAATCAAGTAAATATGAATGTATAATTGGTAATCCACATTGCTCCTCACTTTCACTCTCTAATCCATGTAATGTCATTTTCTTAACCTTTTTCTCTGTGTTTTTTTCTTTCATATCTAGAAGTTAACTTTTATCTTCTACAACTTTAAGCATGGAAAATTTATGAATGTATGATTGGTATTCCACAATTAAGGAAGTGTGAATGTATGACTGGTATTCCACATTGCTTCTCTCTTTCAATCTTCGATCCTTGTAATGTTGTTTTCTATATCCTTCTTCTCTAAGATCTAGAAGTTATCTTTTTTACTTCTCCAACTTTAAGCATGCTAGATTTTCATAAACTTTCCATTCTTACAATCTAGTATAGGTATATCTATGGTATCATATAATTTGGCATAAGGTTAAAGTGTTTGATGATGAATTTCATATAAAATAGTTTTGGTATAGTCAAATATCCACAATAATAGATGGTGTAAATATATTTCCTCCGTGATGTTAAGTTTTTAAAAGCACTTTAATGTTCCTCATTTTGAGAAATAACTATGCAATGATGTTGAAATGTAACAACTTTAAGTTTTACAAGAGCAACTTAACTTTCCTCCTCTAGAGTAGTAATTATAAAATGCTTATTTAAACATTTTTATTTTTTCTTTGTTTAGAAGTAAGAAAAATATACAATACCCAAAGTTACCACTTTGTCTCCTTCCTTTCTTATCAATTTATTTGGATCTTGGGTCATTGCATGTTTCCTTGTTCCAATGAAAACAGACTCTTAGCTAATCAGATGTAGATTAAGATCATATTTTAGAGCCAAAAGTCAGTTTTAGTGTGAATAGTATCCATAAGAAAATTTTATTCTGTACAGTCATGCATCTAGCCTTAATATCATACATGAAACCAAATATTACACGATGCCACACTTTAATCTCAAGTCCAAAAAAATATTCAAACATTTATAACCTTAAATATTGTTTTCCTTAGAAAAAAATTGTAATTTTATTAATAATTATAAAATTACATATGTATATATATGTTGGGTATATATTTTCAGATATAGAGGTTTGTTGACCCAAGAACCAAACATGTGGCAAAAAGAAAAAAAAATAATGGATTAAAGTCTTTTGAGTGGACAAAAATAAACTGATTGTGCATCCCTTCAACATTCGAACATGTATTAATAGTCGATTAGATTGCCATTGAAATAGTCTTCGAAACAGTCCTTTCCTTTGACATCTTCATATCGATCTTCTTTAAAAAGGAGCAGGGCATGGATCAGTATAAGTCTGTAGCATCATCAATATAATATTTGTTCCATTTTGGTTAAAAAAAAAGATCCACTTGAAAAAACTATGTCTCTGCCAAAATATGTTCAATTCCTTCCTTTCGGGAACAATTCCATTCATTTAGAAAGTTTAAATTAAATATATTTATAAATAAAAAGAATAAATATTATACATTAGAAAAAACAATCATTGTATGTAGTCTAGAAAAAGGTACACAAAGTCTTACAAAATTTTGTGTTCCATCTTTAACAATTCATTAGAGACGAATTATGCTTTTGCAATTATCTGGTTAGTCGAACTATGTTTTTTTCCCAAAAATTCTACATTTTTCCACAAAAAGTTAACTTTTTTGCAATTCATTAGAATTGCTTCTACGCAACAAGTGAATCCAACTCGTTAGGTTACTTCGCTTCAATATCCATCATAATAGGACGAATTCATAAATCTTCTCAATGATATATTATTTATTATTCATATATTCCATAGTGATTACTTGAGTACAATGGACATGTATATAAATACACATTGAGAGAGTAATAAGTCATGTCCTTTGAAAAAACATGACTTATCATTATTACTACATCAATGATAATTTCCTAATGACTATTATTATATAAGAGTTCATGATATTTATTTATTACATAATGGAAATATACCCTAGGTATATTACAAGTATTCCCTTTTTTAAAATGCTTTGTCCTCGAAGCATAGATAAGAAATACTTCTTATAATATAATGATCCATCTTCCTGTAACTTTCGCCCATTAAATAAGTTTGAGGACATGAGGCAATATGTATTTCGAAACTTTGAAACATACCATCGCATAAAAAAAATATCAATCCAACCTAAATGGATTATTTATGAATCTCTACAAAGTCATAAGAGTCTGAATTTGATCTCCGTTGTTGTTGACTTCGAGATGTATTGATGTTTGGATGCTTCAATGTGTATGAACAACGTCGACATTAGTATGTTGTTTCTTCAGTGCTACATTTCCTGTAATTAAGTTGCCGATATAGTACCATAATAAGTTTATCCTTCTTAACATTTGGTTTATATATTTCATGATTTACTTGAGTTTTCATGTTGATATTTGATATTTTGTATTCACTAGTGCATCAATGACTTCATTAATGATCAATGGAATGGCAATCAACATTGAATCTATAGAGGTTGACTTGTCAATGAATTGTTTCTTGCACTCATTTTCTAGATGTTCTTTCATTGATAAGGATTCATCAATAATGACACTATGATTTGTAGTTCTAATCAATTCTATTGAGGTCCCTTTATTTGCATTTTCAACCACTAAAAGCTTCCTTGATTCACTCACATACATGGATGTTGCTTTGTCTACTTTCAATATTGATACATCCTTACATTTTAATTTTTTTGCTTTTGTGAACATAATCTGACTATGATTCTACAAACAATGAGTTTCCTTGTCTTTATTTGATAATACCTTGTCAATCTTTTTCTTGCCATATTGCTTTCCTTGTGATTCCAGATCACATTAATTGCAACATCTTGTCGAATCAATGCTTGGTCTTTTACTTGTAACTCACTATTATTTTTTTCTAATCCTTGTAGTTGTTTTTTGAGCTCCCTGGACTTGTTAAACTACTCTTCTAGTTTTCACCGTAAGATATGTATTTCATGTTGAAGGTCTTCTTTAGCATTTTCAAGATCTCTAATTTTTTCCTTGACACCTTTGTCTTTAGGTTCTTGATCCTTTGGCTTCTTGTATTTTAACCTTTTGATGCCCATAATTATGGTGACAAAGATTGTTAGAGTGGTCTTTTAGTTTCTAGATTCCTCTTTGTTTGTGTTTGTGTTGGAAGAAAATATATTTGCAGCTTCCTCATCGTTGTTGGTGTTGCTATTTTTTTCACATAGCTATAAAATTTTGTCCTTGCATCTATGTCCTTGACTCCAATTGGAAGCATCACATCTGAAACATCGACTCTTATCCTTCATTGTACCTAATGGAAATGTTCTTTGGTGAGGGGTAACTTAAGGAGGTTGTCAATAAGACATGTTTTTTCTTATATGAGTTTAGATTTTGACATACTTGCTTGACATCTTTGATACCTAGTACTTTCAGTTCGTGCATTATATTTGGTTTCAACCATGCTATGGAATTTTGCAGTAATTGTTTGTTGGAACACACAGTGAAATTGAGAGATGGGGGGGTGAATTAGTATCACATACTTTTGCCAATTTTTCACTTCATTAATTATGAACCATTATCAATCATACACATTCATCAATATAGAAATTTAGTACACAATATTTTTATATGGAAACTCAATATAATAATTGGTAAAACCATAAAATGGATTACATTAACTTGGTGGAGACACCAATCTCCAAGGTTCTCCAGCACCAACGGGAAGGAGGCTCCAACCCCCTAATTTACTAGCTCCAACTAGAAGGAGGATCCAACCTCCTAATTTACCAGCTCCAACTGGAAGGAGGCTCCAACCCCCTAATTCAAAGGATACAACCCGTGGGAGACACCAATATCCTAATTTGTCTTCACTGTTTCAGATCTACTCCAAGCTCTTCTTCGAATCTTCTAATCAACTGTACACTATGTTGTTCACTATTCTTTGTTTTTACCAAAATTCAATGTCTAATCCAAAACTATCTTTGCCAATAGTCAAAGTTTGCTCAAAAAAATGGTCTTTACCAATAGTCAAAGTCTGCTCCAAGTGATTGCATTTAATGTCCCTCAATATCTACCAAAAAAACACTTCAAATATGTTTTAGAAGATGTGCCAACACCAGTCTACAATCTGCAATCTAACCCCAATATAATTCTTGAAATATGGATCAATAGTTGCCTTTACATCTGCTACAATTCAATAAATGTTACCCTTAGAATTCATCATCTGTTCCTCATTGTTGTCCTTAACCAAACTTGTTTCCTCGCCCTTCTTATCTCCTTTTTTTATCCAGTTCAACATCTTCACTTCCTACTCAAATGAGGGTGAACTCCTCTCTTATTTATACTCATCCAATATCTTTTCATAAATGTCCCTTCAAGGTGGGGTCGACCTATATACTTGCTTGTGTAAACTATAGTAAGGGGACGACGTAAGAATTCTTTGCTATACTTATGTTTACATAATTAATATTAAGGAGAGGGACAACTTGTGTTCAAGCTTCGTGATATTTCAACAACGCATGACGGGCATTTTATGGTTGGCTTGAGGGCATTTTCTCTCCAAGTGTGGGCATAATTTCTTAGACATGTTTTGTGGGTATTTCTTCTCATGATGTTGACGGGCATTTCCTTTGAGCATGCAGGCATTTTCTTCCCAGTATTGTGCAAGCATTTCTTCAAGCCCAAGTGCGGGCATCTCCTCATGTTGTTGCGGGCATTTTACCCAATGCCTACGAGTATTTCAATAGTGTTGTTGTGGACATTTCTCTGTTCAAGTGCAATCATTTTGGCAATCCCAAATATGGGAATATTTTCTTACAGTTCAGGCATTTTACTATGAGGCATGCAGGCATATTTTTTATTCATCTTACCAAGCCTTGCTGTAGGCTCAAGGTTGTAGGAATTCTCTTAAATAGAGCTATGGGAATAATCCTTGGTATTTGGTTGGTATTTTGTGGGAATGATGATGCTACTGTCATCATGAAAATCTCATGACTGAAAGCATGAGATTGTATCTAATTCATTCATCATGGCTTGAAAATATGTACATTAGTAATCCTGACAATGACATGACATCAATGCCAATTCTATTCGATAATCTCCCCCTTTGTCATTAATAGAAACACTTTAATTTCACCTTTGTTGCATATTTTATAATTTTTTTTCTTGTCAGCTGCCCCCCCTATCTGTATTCCACATTTTCTCCCTCTTTGACATCAATGACCAAAGGTTTTCTCCCCCTGGACACATGCTTCCTTCAAGGGGTTAAGTAAAGTAACACTAAATTAAATGATATCAAGATTTACTAAGGTTTAGAGTTACACAGTCTGCTCATGTAAAAGGTAGATCCCCAGATTTTCATGTACTATATTACTGCCATGAAATCGTTATACTTGTGTATTTTCCTTCTTCATTAATTTCTCCTTTCTGCTGTCATCATTCTCTTTGGGATTTATTTCTCCTTACTTCTTTAGTATTGTCAACATAGGCTTTGAACTAATCAAACAAATGATAAATGATGTTTGGCATAAATATCTTCATACCAAGTTCATAAGTTCGTTCAAGGTTCTTCGTCTTCCTTCATGTTTTCCCTCATTTAGAGTTTTAGCACATGGTGCTCAAGCTCCTCTTTAACTACACAAGAGTGAGATCATCCTTTATCAACATGTGAATCCCCCTATCATTAATTCTCCCTCTTTTAATGATGAAGTGGTACATCTTCTGAAGATTGCCAGCTGCATAATTGTTCCAAAATCTGTCGATCAAACATGCTTATGGAACTACAATAACAACTGTAGTCATGGAGTCTTGTTTAATTGATTGTCATATACCTCCTTCTTCACCTATTGCATCAAATGTTATTAGAGAAGCATCGAATCATGCTTAACATTCTTCAACTCTGTTCAAAAGAGTCCTCAACAAAGTCTGATAAACACAAAATAAATGTATTTGGGTTGTCTTCAATCCTTCAATAAGGTGTCCCAAAACAATCATTGGAATTTGCTCTCAATTCTTCTTCATCTCTAATCATTATCATTTCTGTAACCAATTTATGATGATGCCATCTCAAACAGCCAGAGAGAGTTTTTATTTGTTGTTTCCAGATTGCTAATTGTAACACCTCTCATTAAGATTTAAAACAATTCATCGTGTCTACGTCACTACTTGTACAACTATCCTTCATTGGCCTTCCTTTCCTGCTGCTTAGGCTCCCCCTCAACATTACCATGTTACTAGGAGTATTTATGTCAAATGATTTAGAATAGAATACATTTTTTCTCTGTAACATGATCATCATCTTTAATACTATCACCTTCCTTTTTATTTACATAGTTATCATTGTTACTCAACTTTACTATTCCTATGTCCTTTGAGAAATCTTCATTCTCCTGATCCTGATTTTGCTTTCTTTTCCAAACTTTTGCAACTTCTTGTCTGGGTGATCTTGCCATGTTGCTTTAACAATCTCTTTTCATGTGTCCATAATAGTGGCAATTGTAACACTCAACATTGTAGAGATCCATGTAGACATTTTTATCTTGAACATTTCTTTCATAAGCTTTGCAATCTACAACCTTGTGTCCAAAATTGTTACAAGAATAACAATATCCAAGAAACAGAGTTTGATACCTGACAAGCTTCCTTGTAGGAGAAATATTTCGAAATTATTTTGATTTTGTATTGAAGTTGACTCAAAGTTTTGTTGGTTCACATTTCCAGTTTTGTTGCTACTTGTATGATGTAAGAATCCATTAAGATCATCTTTATAGCTTCTTGATTTTGCTTCTTCCTTCTTGGTGGTTGGGTGCTTGTATTTTCCATGGACAATTTTTGGTCACCATCATCACCCAATCCCATTTTGATGTATGTAGGTCTTTAGATGCTAAGAAAATTATCCAACATTTGAGAGCTATTCTCAAACTTCAAATCCCCGTGTAGCTTGTCATTTCTCTTTTCTAATTCCTTCTTTAAGAAGACAAATTTTGTCCTTAATCTCTCACAATTCTCTTCCTTCTCTTTAAGTTGGTTTCTCATTAGTTCTTCCATTCTTTCTGCTTCTTCTATTTGAATTTTGAGAAGCAAAGAATCTTTCACTTGTCTTTTATTCTTCCTTCTAAGATTCTCAATTTCTTCTAAGGCATTAATAAGTCCATCTTCAAGATAAGGCATTAATAAGTCCTTCTAGTTATGATTTTTGGTTTGCACTTAAAGCCATGAACATAATTTCATTTCTGTCATCATCAACGCTATATTCATCTTCTTCAAAGGAGCCATCATCTTCTCTAGAATAGAAGATTTTATTCTTTGGATATTTTCCTTTTGGGTTCTTCTTCATCATCACTATTTTCCTTGTGTGGACATGTAGTTGCAAAATGTCATATCTTACCACAATTCAAACATATAAGAGGTAACTTACCTTTATATTTTTCGAATCCTTTCTTTACTTATCTAACAAATTGTTCCATCTCTGTATACAATTCATCACTAGAATAGTTGTTGGCCTTGAGCTTTCTTGTTCTTTTTTTTTTGCTTTAAATGTTGCTTCCTTTTGTGTTGAATTTCTTGTCCTCATTTCATAAGCTAAGAGAGTTCTATGTAACTCGTCCATTGTTAGATCTTCCAAATCACTTATTTATTCTATGGTTGAGACCTTTGCATCAAAACATAAGGGAATATATCTCAACACCTTTTGTACAATAATAGTTTCTTCAATTGTTTCACCAATTCCATTGATGGTATTAACAACTTCATCAACTCGAAGGAAATAGGAAGCAATGTCTTCTTCATCCTTCATTTTCACGCTTTCGAACTGACTTCGATATGTATCAAGATTTTCTCTTTGAACATTATCATCTCCTTTGTAGATGTTTTGAATCTTGTCCCATATTTGTTTGGTTGATTCACTGTGCATTACTTTAATAAATTCTATTTCCGACAGATCATTTATAATGGCATTCATTTCCTTAGCATTTTGTTCACTGTATTTCTTTCCATCTTGATTTGTTTGTGGGGTTTTTGGAACTTTATATCTAGTATCTACACTTTTCCAAATATCAAATCCAAGATCCATTAGATAGGTCTTCATTCTTTTAATCCAAAAGGCATAATTCATTCTGTCGAATAATGGATCCCTATTTGATGAGTATCTTTCTTGACTAGCCATGTGTTTTCTCAAGGATCTTTCCTAGAAGTTGGTCAAATTGTCTAAAGGACCTGCTCTTATACCAATTGTTGGAACACACAATGATACTAAGAGGGGGGATGAATCAATATCACACACTTTTACCAATTTTTTCACTTCATTACTTATGTACCATTACCAATCATACACATTCATCAATATAGAAATTAGTACACAATATTTTTTCATGGAAACTCAGTTTAATAATTGATAAAACCATAAAATAGATTACATTAACTTGGTGGAGACATCAATCTCCAAGTTTCTAAAGAACCAACTGGAAGGAGGCTCAGACCCCTTGATTTACCAGCTCCAACTAGAAGGAGGCTCGTACCCCCTGATTTACCAGCTCCAACTGGAAGTAGGCTCCAACCCCCTAGTTCATAGGCTCCAACCTATGGGTGACACCAATCTCCTATTTTTTTTTCACTATTTCAAATATGAATCAAACTCCTTCAAATATTCTAATCAACTGTACACAATGTTGTTCACAATACTATGTTTTTACCAAAATTCAAAGTCTACTCCAAAATTGTCTTTGTTAATAATCAAAGTCTACTAAAAAAAATGTCTTTAACAATAGTCAAAGTCTGCTCCAAGTGATTGCATTCAATGTCCCTCAATATCTACCAACAAAACACTTCAAATCTGTTTTGGAAGATGTGCCAACAACAACCTACAATCTGCAATCTAACACCAATATAATTCTTGAAATCCGGTTCAATACTCGCCTTTACATCCACTACAACTCAATAAACCTCGCCCTCGAACTTCATCAACTGCTCCTCATTGTTTTCCTTAACCATACATGTTTCCTCCCCCTTCTTATCTCTTTTGTTTTTTCCAGTTCAACATCTTCACTTCCTACTCAAATTAGGGCAAACTCCTCTCTTATATATACTCATCCAATATATTTTCACACATGTCCCTTCAAGGTGGATCCAACCTATATACTGGCTTGTGTAAATTATAGTAAGGGGATGACTTAAGAATTATTTGCTTTACTTATGTTTACATAATTAATATTGAGGGGAGGGCCAACTTGTGTTCAAGCTTGGTGAGATTTCAACAACGCATGGCGGGCATTTTCTCTCCAAGTGAGGGCATCATTTCTTAGTCATGTTTTGTGGGAATTTCTTCTCATGGTGTTGGCAAGCATTTTATTTGAGCATGCAAGCATTTTCTTCCTAGTATGGTGTGGGCATTTCTTTAGCTCAAGTGCGGGCATATCCTCATGTTGCTGCGGGTATTTTACCCAAAGCCTGCCGACATTGTACTATAACCCGTGGGCATGTCAATAGTGTTGTTGTTGGCGTTTCTCTTCTTCAAGTGTAGGAATTTTTTCAAGCCCAAATGTGGGCATCTTTTCTTACATGCATGCATTTTACTTTAAGGCCCACAAGCATATTTTTATTCATCTTACCAAGCCCTGCTGCAGGCATTTTGTATGGGTTGCAGGAATTCTCTTCAATAGAGAAGCGGGCATAATCCTTGGTATTTGGCTGGCATTTTCTACCTTTTTGTGGGCATGATGATGCTACTATAATCATGCCAATCTCATGACTTAAAGCATGAGATTGGATTTAATTCATTCATGATGGTTGGACAATCTTGGCATTACTAATCCTAACAATGACTTGACATCAATGACATTTCTATTCAACATCATTTATCATATTTATATTTGAATCAAGTCTCTAGTACATGCATGTCACTAAAATAATCTTCAATTATCCCAGACTGTTGCACTTGAGCGAGCTCGGCATAAACTTCATCCTCCTCTATTTCCTGAAATCTTTTGGAAAAAATATTTTTGAAAGCATGCCATCCTCTTTCTAGTCCTTGAGATTTGGAGTTCCACCATAAGAACTAGTCATAATCCTATCTTTCAAGGTACATCAACGCCAAATTAATTTTCTCATCATTATTGAGAATCTAGTCTATATGAAAATAATGTTCAATTTTATGAATCTATCTTGCACCTTCTTGATCATCCTCACCATCAAATTTTGGTACTTTTATTTTATTTTGTGTATATTTCCATGGAATGAAGTTGTATTATTAGATGAATGGTGTTGCACGAAAATGAACTTGGCTATTTTTTCCTTTGCTTCCATTTCTTAAGACTTCCTACTCATCTTTCAACACCAAGAGTGTTTCAAAAATTTTGTTGAATTCTTGCAATGCAGTTGTGCTTTTGGTGTCAATATTAACCTCCATCTTTTTCATTGCTTTATTTTCCTCAATGTTGGGAGGTCCTTAATAACTTATGCAATAGATACAAAAACAATTTATTTTTTCCTTTTTAATTGGAAAGTATATCACATTTACATGAATTTCCTCTTAATGGATACAAAAACAATTTATTTTTTCCTTTTTAATTGGAAAGTATATCACATTTACATGAATTTCTTTTTAGTTCACTTATATTCCACTTTTCAATAACAAATGTTCACTTATTTACTCTTCCATAACTTTCTTTTGACTTTATTTTTATGCCAAGAGTGGATCTTTTTCTTGATTTGAAAGATTTTTTTATTTTTTTATTACTAACATACAAATTTACTTTACTTGTGCCAGAATCTTTTTATTCTTGATATTTTTCTAATTGTGGAATAAAGATTTTGGCCACTGGCACAAAGTAATGTTTTTTTTTTCCTTTTTTTTGTTTAACTCTTCTTGTTTCTTCTTTGAGTCAAACTTCTTTCGTTTCTTTCAAATTTCTATCAATACTTTTGGGCTACGAGACATAAAACCAAAAATTATTTTATTTGCACCAAAAAACATACTTAATCATGTGTTCAACATCCATCATAATATGATGAATTCATATATCTTCTCAATTATATATTATATATTATTCATATTTTCCATAATGATTACTTGAATATAATGACATGTCAAATAGAGAGAGTAATAAGTCATGTCCTTTGAAAAAGGTATGACTTATCATTATTATTATATAATAATATATTTTTAAGGTTAGGACCAAGCCACTGGGTTGGCATGTGCGGCTGGAGTCATTTATGATTCCAAGGGGAACAAGCAGAATGAGTATGCTTGGGGTATTGGAAGAAAAACAAATAATGGCACAGAATGGTTAGCCTTAATCAAGGGTCTAGAATTAGCAAGGATCATTGGAATTGAAGAGCTGGTGGTCATTGGAGACTCACTAATGGTCACTAGAGAAGCAAGAAACCTAATGAAGAACCGAAAGAATCCATCTAATAAGACGCACTACCTCCTAAAATGCATTGTCAATGAATTCAAAGCTATTAAGTTCCTTCATGTGCTGAGAACACTCAATCAATAGGCAGATAAAATGGTCAACAAAGGAGCAAGCCTAAATTGCGGCATCCTAGTGTGCGACCATAAGGTCTATGAAAGAGTTTGGATTCCTTAGTTTAGAGTCCCTTGCTAAAAGTAATTTTGGGTATAGAATTCATTGGAGCAACAAGAATGCCCACATCCTAGATAGCGTCCATTTTCATATGATCATAAATTCAAAATCATATGCATTTATGGGCCGCGATTATGTTGAATATTTACACAGGATCTCCACTCATGCTTCACTAATTGGTTTGGGGAATGTCTCTAGGAAGAGACAAATGGTTCACATGTGTAAAGTCCCAGTGATTGTCAGAACTCGGGCTGGCATTAAAACAACAGGGTGGTGTGTTGTTTGTATTATTCTTGGTCTTTATGTTGATCAGCGTCCGAAGAAGAATCAACCGGGAACAATCCTCTGTGAAATGGGTGAACACAGTGCTCATGGCCTGCCTTTGTTTCGTAGTTAGGTTCCTCCCCTGCCTTGGTGTTTGCAGTGCAGAAAAACCATTCGGAAGCATGAAGGCCTTACAAACCAGGATATCAGGAAATATTTCTCGTTTTAGGATGATATCCAGGCGACTCCAGACCTCCCGATAATCCCTTCTGGTCACGTTTCTTGCAATCTCGATTTCCTTGGTCTAGAAGGGAAATGGTATCCTACTCTGGTGCAGAAATATTTTGGCAATTCTGGTCCACCTCTGAGGTTGGATAGAAGATCCAACTCGGTGAGGGTTTGAATCTTCTTAAGGAAATGGAGGATTGGATTAGAATGCTCCGCTATGAGAACTTAGAGATGAAGAGGGCAATCACTCACCTCTTCTCTCTCACTCAAGCCACACACTCGGAGGATAGAATTTGTAGCGGTCATGGACATGAAAGGGACACCATTCCGAGTGAAAAAGTGGATATTGTTTCTGTTGTCAATGTGGAAACTAATTTCGACAATGTTATCAGTAATATTAAAGCTGTAGAAAAGAAAGTGGACACTTTGAGAGCCGATGTTGGGCATTTCTTCTCAGGCTTGAAATTTGGAGGAGGGTCGGTGAACAGTAGCTCTAAGGAACCTATGATTTACAACCTTCCCAGGCAAATGGAGGTTCAATATCAGACATAATCCTAAGGTCTCCGCTCTTGTTTTTGGTTTTTTGTATTGGCCTTCTTTCATAGAAGCTTTCGTCTAGCCATGTTATATGGATATTGCTCTAGGTTACAGGGAAGTCTACTGCAGGTTTTCTTTCGTAGGGTCTTTTTGATAAGAAGTAGTTGTATTGCATAAGTCCTCTCATAAAGTAAGGCTTTTTATTTTCTACATCAATGTTTTGTTTCTGTATTTGTCTTCTTGGGCAGTTTGTAAGGAGATACAGTCTGCATAGATTAGGGAATTTCAATGAATTTTATACATTAGGAAAGGATGGACAAGGAGTCATGGGCTTAGTCCTTCTGTGGGAGCAATCCTTCTCCATATTTTTGCTAACCTCTACTTCTTTTATATAATCAAAAGCTACTTATCTGTTTATGTTAAAAAAAGAGGTTAGGAACAAGCCAGGCACCAATTTGGTGTATGAGACCCCCTTGTTTGTGGAACAAGGGTCCCCTCTCTGTTCAAGGATGTAACTGCTAAAGAGGTGTACATACCCTACCCCCCTCCAGATTTGAACATATGACCTCCCAAGAGGAAACTGACATGTTCTTAAGCGTTAGGCCCACTCATGCTCTACATCAATGATAATTGCCTAATGAATATTATTACATAAGAGTTCATAATATTCATTTATTACATAGTGGTAATATACCCTAGGTATATTACAACCAACATAGATCTATATTAAACTTGAATCTATCGAGCACCAAGAGGGATCCAATTTCTTGAGGTGTAAATTTTTTATCTTAATTTTCTTACATGTCAAGAAAAAAATTACACTTCAAGAAATTCGATTCCTCTCGGTGCTTGATAGAACCGAGTTTAAACGGTAGAACATCTCCCCCATACTAGGCTGTAGAGAACCTCGATACAACCATGGTTTTTTCCTCAAATTCTATAGCTATACTTTCAACTCTTTCTTTTATGAGCCACTTATACATAATAGGATCCATGATTTTGCCCCAAAATTCTACAACTATACTGTTTAGTAAAACATATTAAGATTGATGATATGCTTGAATAGTTGGATCAACAATGTGTAGGACATGATTGTGGCTGCCAAACTAGTAAAGTATACAAGCACACTAAGGAAACACACCAAAAAACAGACTTTAACCTAACATTACATTAGACCAAGTTGAACTTAACTAAATCCTAGTGTCTAAATATCTTGACGTCCGCCTTAAGATCGACTTTGGATAATATTGAAGGATTTACAAAGTGACAAAAAGAGGAGTAAGGCATTAAAGCATATTCGCCCTTAATGACAACTCCTTAACATTGACATAAACCGAAGTTTTAGAAACTTTGTTGATGTGAGGGACTTCATGAAAATGTTAGTAAATTGATAACATGTACAACATCTGAGCACTTCAAGGATGTGCTCTTGGAGAAGCTTCCAAATGAAGTGCATGTGTAACTCATTGTGTTTGTTGTGCTGATGTTGAATGAGCTCCTTAGCAAGCTGAATGTCACATTGACTATCACACTAGAGATTGGTCAAATACTACTATTGGAACCAATCTCTAAAAGGATTTGTTGAATCCAAAATAACTTCTTGACTTGTATGAACTACTACTTGATACTCCACTTTTGTGGATGAAAGAGAAAGGACATTTTGTTTCTTGTAATCCCAAGAGATATGTTTAGAACCAAGGTTGAAGAAATACCATACAATAGAATTTAAATCATCAATGCCACCAACCCACTCAAAACCTATAAATCAACTTTCCCCTGAACTATAATATATGCCAAATTAAATTGTACCCCAAATATAGTAAAATATTCACTTTGTTGCTTTCCAATGACTCTTTTGGGGTTCTTTGTTATATCGAGCAGTGATACCAACAATAAAGGATATGATAGCGTGAGTATGTTAAATACAAACAATGTCAACTAATTGACAATACAAAGTGGCATCCACTTTGGGTATGGTGCATGTGGTATAAAGTTTAAATCCATATTGGAATAGATATGGGGTTGATTTACAATCGTTTGTGTGAAAGTGATGAAGAAGGTTGCATGCACAAGGCTAGTTTTCATCTGGGTGATAAAATTAGTCGCTACTAGTGAGTATAAGCTCATCAACATAAAGTACAAGTATTAGAAGATGGTCACCTACTTTCTTGATATAGACATTAGGGTCAAATTGCCATCTAGAAAAGGCAGAGTCAAGAATAAATCAGTCCATTTTCCGTACCAAGCCCAAGGGGCTTGCTTGAGGCCAAACAGGGTTTCTTGAGGTGGAAAATAAGGTTGGAGTCACTTTGAATAAATCTAGGAGGTTGTTCTTTATAAATTTCATTTTTCAAATCCCCCTACAAGAAAACATGTTTGATATCCATTTGATGGACCCCCATCAATAGTACATTGCAAGGGCAAGAACAAGGTGGATGGAATTCACTTTGGCAACATGAGAAAAGACTTCATTGTAATCATCCCCTTTTATGTGTGACAATTAGTTGGCAACTCACTAAACCTTGTGTTTGTTAATGACACCATCTGTAACATACTTGGAATTTTAAAGCTATTTGCATTTGAAAAGTCTTTTTCCTTTCAAAAGGAGGACTAACTCCAAAGTATCATTAACCATCAAGGAATAGAATTCTTCATCACTACATCCCATGTTGGATGTCCAACAACTTATTTAAATGTTTATGGATTTGGAGTTTGGAACTTGAGTGAAAAGAGAAGAGGCTCTCTAGAACTATGAACATGTTCAACATTTATCAAAAGGGTCATCGACTAGATCACCAATGACCTCCCCTGTTGTATAAACCCATTGAGTAATTTGTGGAGATGGTGCAGGTTCAGGTTTCATAGAATCATTTGTAGGACGATGTTGAGTAGGTGGTGTTTTGTTTTCATTCTCACTATCATTATCTAAAGAAAAATAATAGAATCAAAAGCATGAGAAGAATAAAAACTTGGTATAGGAGGAAAAGGAGATGGTGCATGCACTAGGATGTTCGGGTACACATGGTACTACCAAAGGACCGAACACCAAGAGCAACCACTTCACACAAACAGATCACAGATCAACACACCGATGTTTTGACGTGGTTTAAACCCTGTTGAGGGAAACACTCCACGGCCCCGGCCAAATAGCTTCTATGGGACAATTTATTATGCAAAGAAAGAATGTTACAAATGAGCTTCTCATAATCGATCAACTAAACAATGACCCTCCATGCTCTTTAAATAGAGATCATGGACCAATCGGGTGTTAAGCCACGGATCAAGGTTAGGTTTGATCTAAGAGAAGTTGAGCCGTCGGATCACCCTATGTCGGAAACATATCGTGACCGTCGGATTAAGTATTTACAAATGCATACTAATGCATACTAAAGAAACACACTATCCCTAACGGATATATTACACAAGTTGATCTTAACTAAATCCTAAGTGTCTAAATATCCTAACATCCCCCCTTAAGAACAACTTGGGATAGGATTGAAGGATTTACAAAAGTGACACTATTAGGAGAAGGAAGGAGGCATTAGAGCCTATCCCCCCTTAATGACAAGTTCCTGAACTCCTAACATAGATCGAAGTTTAGAAAACTTTGCTTCTGTAAGAGACTTGGTGAAGATGTCTGCAACTTGATCATCTGTAGGGCAAAAGAGCACTTCAAGAACCCGATCATGAACAAGATTTATGATGAAGTGCATATGTAGCTCAATGTGTTTGCTGTGTTGATGTAGAACTGGATCTTTGGCAAGCTTGATGGCACTTTGATTGTCGCATCAAAGTGGAGTAGGTTGATGCTGCTCAAATCCAAACTCTTAAAGGATCTGTCGAAGCCATAAAGCTTCCTGACTGGCATTGACGGCTGCTCGATATTCTGCCTCTGCTTAAGAAAGAGCAAGAGCTTGTTGTTTCTTACAAGCCCAAGTAATAGGTCCAGATCCCAGACTGAAAACATAACCTGTAGTAGACTTTCGATCATTAGAATCGCCGGCCCAATCTGAATCACTGAAACCAACCAACAAAGGTTTCCCCCCTGTACTGTAATGAATCCCAAACTGAACTGTACCTCGAATATATCAAAGTATTCTTTTAGCTGCTTTCCAGTGACTTTCATGAGGTGTCTGCATATAACAGGCAACTCGACCAATGGCAAAGGAAAGGTCAGGACGGGAATGAGTCAAGTATAAGAGACTACCAACAAGCTGGCGATACAAGGTGGCATCGACTTCAGGTGAAGTACAAGTGGCAGAAAGTTTGACTCCAGACTGGAAGGGAGAAGGGGCTGGTGTACAATATTCCATGTGAAAGCGACGAAGAAGGTCACAAGCATACTTAGACTAAGAAAGAAAGATTCCTTCTTTGGTTTGCAGGACTTGGAGACCAAGAAAATAATGCAAATGTCCTAAGTCTGACATTTCAAAATTTTGTTTAAGACTGGATTTCACATGGGTTATAAGCTTAGGGTCACTACCAGTAAGAATAAGGTCATCAACATATAGAACAAGTATGATGAGATGGTTTCCTACTTTCTTGGTATAGACATTGGGGTCAGAATGGCATCTAGAAAAACCAGTGTCAAGGAGAAAGTTATCCATTTTGGCATACCAAGCTCTAGGAGCTTGCTTAAGGCCATATAAGGATTTCTTAAGGCGGCAGACAAGGCTAGAGTTATTCTGAACATAGCCAGGAGGTTGTTCCATGTAAATTTCCTCCTGTAAATCACCATGTAAGAAGGCAGACTTGGCATCCATTTGATGGAATTCCCAGTTGTGTAAGGCTGCAAGGGAAAGAACAAGGCGGATGGAGTTCATTTTTGCGACAGGAGCAAAGGTTTCATTGTAGTCAATCCCTTCAACTTGGGAAAAACCTTTGGCAACTAACCTTGCCTTAAGTCTTTCAACACTTCCATCTGATGCATACTTAGTTCTGTAGACCCATTTACATCTGACAAGTTTTCTTCCTTTTGGAATAGGTACAAGATCCCAAGTATCGTTCGCCATTAAGGAACGATATTCTTCATCCATAGTTGCATCCCAATCTGGATTCCCTGAAACTTCTGCAAAAGTTTTTGGATCATGATTCTTGGAAACTTGAGCCAAAAGAGAAGAGGCTCACTGAAACTGAGAATGTGTTCGACGCTGATCTCTAGGATCACCGACAAGATCACCAGTTGCTTCACATGTTGAACGGACCCATCGAGGAAGCACTTGTGCTGGTGCAACTAGAGGAACATAAGCAGGCGGAGGTGGATTTTCATCCTCACTGTCATCATCAGAAACTGGAGTTGGAAACCTGTCAAGGATCAAGTTGGAAGAAGAAGAAGAAGGCACAAACGCCGAATCAGGCTCGCAGGCCAAAGATGGCACAATCGCCGAGTTAGGCTCGCAGGCCAAGAGATTTTCATCAAATTTAACATCTCTTCTAATAATTATAGCATGAGAATGTGGTTGAAGAAGTCTATAACCTTTTACATCTTCAGAATATCCAACAAATATGCACTTTTCACTTTTAGGCTGCAATGCTTTCCGTTTTTCATCCGGAATGTGAGCCCATGCTTCACTACCAAACACACGAAAGTGACTTACATCAGGTTTAATTTTACTCCATGCTTATTCCGGTGTTATACCTTGTAATGCTTTTGTGGGGGTGCGATTAACTATGTAATTTGCACAATTTGTGGCTTCAGCCCAAAATTGAAGACTTAGTCCCTTAGATTGGATCATACAATTAGCCATTTCTTTTGAAGTGCAGTTCTTCCGCTCAGCTACACCATTTTGTTGTGGTCTATATGGAACAGTGTGTTGTTGTTGGATGCCTTGTTCAGTGTAGAAAGTAGTGAACTGTTTGTTAACATATTCTCCTCCATTGTCAAATCTTAACTTAATAATTTGAAGACCAGATTGTTTTTCAACAAGGTCCTTGTAGGCCAAGAATATGTTAAATACTTCGCTCTTAAGTTTTAGGAAATAAACCCAAGTGCGTCTGGTGTAATCATCAATGAAAGTTAAGAAATATTTGAAACCAGAAAATGAAGCAGATGGAAGAGGACCACACAAGTCACTATGCACAAGCTCCAAGGGAACCGAGGCGTGCCAAGAGGCACGTTTGTCAAAACTGTCCCAATGATGTTTTCTGAGTACACAACCGGAACAAACACCATCTCTGCAAGATACCATCGGAAGACCTGTCACCATATTTTCTTTACATAGTTGTTGCAATGAGCGATAATTTAAGTGACCAAATCGCTCATGCCAAAGTTTGCTCAAGTTATCACTATGAGCAACAAAAACTGAAGGGAAAGGTGATGACCCAAAGTTGTTAAACTTATACAACCTGGTAATATCATCAACAATTCCGGTAGCTAGGACCTGTTAAGGATCTTTAAAATCCTTGATTACAACTTGGTGAGGTGTAAAGGTCACAGTTTTACCTTCACCAGAATGAGTGATCTGATAGACTGATAACAAATTGTAGGAAATTCTTGGAACACATAGTACATCACTAAAATGACCATTATCTACTGGAACTGTTCCAGCTCCTACAACACTTAGAGATCTATCATCACCAACAAAGATTTGTTTGGTATTACATTCATGCATAGTAGAAAAGATGGCTTGATCCTTAGCCATATGATAAGATGCTCCAGAATCAATGAGCCATTCATTTGAAGTAGAAGAAGAAGATGCATTATAAGAATAACCAGAAGCACAAAGTGCATGTCCATGAGAGGCAGATTCTGAAGGCGAATCTAGGCTGATGTGGTGCTTCTTCATTGCTGCTTCCAAGGCTGCCATCTTCTTGAAACACTTAGATTCATCATGATTATCTTTCCCACAATAGTTGCAATGACGCTCAGTCTTCTTGCCTTTTGGCTTGGATCCTTTGTCATTTTTTAAAGAAGGAGCTGACTAAGAGGGTTTTGGACCCTTGTTTGACTTATTATTGCGAAAATTTTGTTTCTTGGGAGGCTTGGACTTTTCTTTCTGTTGGTACAATAAGGCTTTCCCAGATGTATATGCATTGTTGATTATTACAAGATGAATGAGTTTATCTTGTTCCCTAATCAAGGAATCACAAAAGGATTCAAGACTAGGCTCTTGATAGCTAGCTGCATTTAATGATGCTTTCATGGAGTAAAATGTAGATACAAAAACAGAAAATGCAGGTCCAAGTTTGGAAAGAATATGATAAATGCATTGTTTGTCTTCCCTCTCAATCTTACATTCTGCACATAAGAGCTTAAGAGTTTTGTACTTAGATAAATAATCTTGAATGCATGAAAAGTCACTTGGATTTAAAGAAATCAACTCATTTTCGAGTTGGTGACCTCGAATTTCATTGTGTTTACCAAACACAGATTCCAACTTGTCCCAAGCAGCATTAGGTTCATCAATTCCAGATATGTGGAATCGCAAATCAGTAGAGATTGACATCCCAATCAATCCACGAGCTTCATCACATCTATTTGCCCATTTTATTTTCTTATCATCATTAGTGGGTTCTCTTTCTTTTCCTTTTGTAATTCTGAAAAGTCCCCTACTTCGTAGAACATCCTCCATACGAGATTTCCATGAGAAATAGTTGGAACTGTTAAGTAGAATATCACAAAGAGCGGTCATATTTATAAATTAATGGCTATAAAAGTAGAAACCAATTGTATGGATGTGAAGAGCTCGAAAAAATAGGCTGTTTCAAAAAAAACAGCACTGAAAACGGACTCTGTATGATGAAGTTATGCTTGAACAAAGAAATTGTTGAAGATGTCCCCAATAGTGACGTGGCAGCTAAAGAATGTCCAGCAAAAAAAAGAACCCCCCTCTTCCCAAGATGAACCTTTTGATAATCACTTTACAAGAAAGTTGCTTTAAGTGAACCACTTTTGTAAAATAAGTGATTTCACTTTTACAATGATATTACTTTTAAATAGTGCAACAATAAAAAAACTTAAGTGACTCACTTTGTATTTTTATTTTTTATTATTTAAGTGAGATGCACTTTTACAATAAAGTAACTTGAAATTAGAAATTGCATGCACTTTTCTTTTAAAAGTAACTTCCTAAGACTTGAACTCAATACCTATTAAGGAATAAAGCAACTTTGAACCAAGTGAGCTAGATTAAAAGGTATGTAAAATATGGGAATGAGGAAGGAGGCTTTTTTTTTTTAAAAACTCTTCTTGCTCGGTTTGCGTGCTTGCCCTTTTTCCTGCAAAACAGACCAAAAATCTAAACAAAAAAAATTTCCACATTTGCGGAGTTACATCTTGTTATCTTGCTCGGAAATTCTACGTTTTCTCTCTGTTTCTGATTTGCCGAGATCGCGCAAGGTGCACGGCAAAGAGCATACACAGCCGAGAAAAACCCTTTCCCTTTCTGTTTCTGATTTGCCGAGATCGCTCAAGGTGCACAGCAAAGAGCATACGCAGACGGGAAAGCAAAAATCCGAACCAAAAAAAAATCTAACAGTAAAAAAAGATGAAATATGAGATTTTTTTTCTTTTCAAAAAATGAAATAAAAAAAATGCGTCACTGTAACATTATACCTTCAGATCTGATGAAATACGCGTTTCTGGAGCAACCGGGAACCGTTTTCGATCAAACGAAAACTATTTCCCAATGTAAACGACGCTCCAGACGTAATGGAACACCTCCCACGGCCCAGAAATGCACAGAAATACCAGAACTAAAAACCCTTTCAAGTTTCGGCAAGAGCAGTTCAAGATTTAGATCATAATCGGAAGCGGCACTTCATAAAAGCTCTGATACCATGTTCGGGTACACAGGGTACTACCAAAGGACCGAACACCAAGAGCAACCACTTCACACAAACAGATCACAGATCAACACACCGATGTTTTGACGTGGTTTAAACCCTCTTAAAGGAAACACTCCACGGCCCCGGCCAAATAGCTTATACGGGACAATTTATTATGCAAAGAAAGAATGTTACAAATGAGCTTCTCATAATCGATCAACTAAACAATGACCCTCCATGCTCTTTAAATAGAGATCATGGACCAATCGGGTTTTAATCCATGGATCAAGATTAGGTTTGATCTAAGAGAAGTTGAGCCGTCGGATCACCCTATGTCGGAAACATATCGTGACCGTCGGATTAAGTATTTACAAATGCATACTAATGCATACTAAAGAAACACACTATCCCTAACGGATATATTACACAAGTTGATCTTAACTAACTCCTAAGTGTCTAAATATCCTAACATAGGAATGGATCACAAATCAAAGATGGAACAAATGTTGAGTCAAGCATGTAGGCCAATATACCTTCATCAAACTTAACATCTCTTCTAATAATGACTTATATTGTTTTAGGTACAAGAATTTGATAACCTTTTATGTCGCCTAAATATCCAATAAAAATGAACTTCTCATTTTTATTTTGTAAGTCTTTCCTTTTCTCATCAAGAAAGTGTGTCCATGCTTCACTACCAAAGACACAAAAGTGGATTACATATGGTATTATGTTACCCAATACTTCATCGAGTGTTATATTTTTTTAATCCTTAGTACGAGTTTGGTTAACTATGTATTTTGCACAATTAATATCTTTTTTCAAAAAACGCGAACTTGGTTCCTTAGAGCATATAATTATCCATTACCTTTAAGGTATGAGTCTTTTTCTCAACAACACTATTTTGTGTATGGAACAATATGTTGAATTTGCATACCCTATTTAATCTAGCAAGTGTTAAACTTTGTTTTGACGTATTCACCCCCATTATCTATTCTTAGATTTTGAAGTTCATGTCCATTTTATTTTTCTACAAGGGCCTTAAAAGTCAAAAACATGACAAAACGTTCACTCTTAAGTTTAAAGAAGTAAACCCACGTATGTGAGGAGAAGTTAGGAATGAAGGTTAAGAACTACTTAAACCCAAAGAAAGACACATAAGGAAGTGGACCACACAAATCATTATGCATAATTTGCAAGGGAGTTGAGGTGTGCCAAGACACATTTGTCAAAATTATCTCGATGATGTTTTTTAGAACAAAAAATAAACAAACATTATCGCTGCAAGAAACAATAGGAAGACCTGTGACCATATTATGATTACATAGTTTTTGCAATGAGTGGTATTTTAAGTGGTCAAACTGCTCATGCCAAAGTTTGTGCATGTAATATCTATGAGAAAAAAAAACTAAAGGAAGAGAAGATGACACAAATTTTTCAAACTTATACAACCTGGAAATATAATTAATTTTTCCTGATCATACAATATGCTAAGGATATTTTAAGCCCATAATTACAACTTTGTGAGGTGAATATTCTATGGTTTTTGCTTCACTAGAATGATTGATTTGATACACTCACATAAGCTTGCAATAAAAACTTGGAACACATGATGCCTCATTAAAGTGACCATCATCTAGCTAAAGTGCTCTATACCCTATAATACTTATGGCACTATTGTAACCAACAAATATTTGTTTGGTGTTACATCCATTGAGAGCAAAAAATATGGCTTTATCCTTAGCCATATGATAAAATGATCTATAATCAATAAGCCAATCATTTGAAGAAGAAATAGATGTTACATTAAAAGAAAAACAAGAGGGAGAAAGAGAATTTCCATGAGAAGAATATTTTTGTAATGCACCAACTTAGGATTGTGACACAAAAACTCAAGACTTCTCGATTTTGATCAAACAATGGCTAAGGAAGCTAGAATTGCTAGGAATGGGAAATAACAAAGGATATGGAAGGATGGAATGTTGTGATATGATAAAATAACTATGCACAATGTACTAATACCTTTTATGTTTCAAGAGAATCCATGCTGCAATCTACTCCAATGCTCTTGGGCCCCTGAGCATATGCAGACTAGTATGGGAAGGAAAATTGAATGAAGGTTGGGGAAGGTTGTTGCAGAAATTAGAGAGGCTCATTAAAATTAATTTATAGTCATTTCATCATAAAATATCATTTCATAAATTTATATCAAGCTTTGGACAAGTCTTATGACAAAACTAGTAAAATTGCATTTTAGGACAGCTCAACTAGTTTGAATTCTGGATTCCCAAACAGTGCTCAAAGGTTCACTAATTTCTTAAACAGGGGATGGATCCCGACATATGACATGTTATCTAAATCTAGAAATAAGAATGAATTCATTTCGACTTATACTGGAAGCTAGTCAAAATCTAGAAGGGGTAGAGATATTGGAGAAGAAATCAGAGTTCTATAATTTGTATTGAATGGAATGATATCAGAACATTACATCCTATGTGATTACATCATAAATAGGCCAAGATGACTGTTACACCTAAAATCCTACCATCTTGAGATTCAGTGTATACATCCCTGAAGTTTCATTGGCTAAGTCATTTACCTGGAAAGGATACCTTTGCATTTATGCTAGGTTTTGAGAGCTCATCGCAGGCTGCACACATGCAACCTACGATGTCGCATCTTGCTCTACTGTAGGGTGCGATGAAGCCAGTTAATGGACAAAAATGGGCCCTTCGAGCTCATTCTCGAAGCCTGTTGACTTGGATCCTTATCCCTGACCTCTTGGGGGAGCTAGCACTCGGTTCCTAACCTATTGGGGGGATCCCCTATATCTCTCCTACCATATCTCAACCTACCCTATCCATACCCTATCCATACCCTATCCACTTAGTCCTATATAAGTGAAGCTCTACCCCTCTCCAAAGGGAGGAAGTCTATAGTGTCTACATGCCGGTGAAATCATCATTGAGATCTCTACCTCATCCATTAAGAGACTCACATTTCCTTGGGAGGATATGGAAATTGTCTTGGATGGAGAAGGACGATTACGTTAAGCTTTGGTTGTAGTAATTCTTACCTATGTACTTTCCCTATATTTACAGTAATATAAACGCTTTCCACCAATATTGTTTATGTGTGATGATATTGTGTAGTTTACCTGCTTAACTGTTTACTTAGATCTCATATTGTATAGATGCTCTTTACTCGTTTGCATTGTTCTATGTGTCTTGATAGGCTTTGCAGCTAAGATCCGACGACCGCGAGACGTGGAGCAACATCCAAGAGATAGGATTGAGAAGTTAAGGTAAGACATCTAGTCACTTGATCCTTAAATAGATCTAGGAAAGTAGTTTGTAGTCTGTACTATTTTTTCTAGACTCACTTTGAGCTAGGGAGATCCAGCTCGCATCCGCTCGAGTGGATTGTCCGTCAAACAAATTTGGTGACCATACTGGGGAAGAACATTTGCTTTGTAGTTGTCAATTTCAGTTGATTTCTTGTTTCAAGCCTTATCATTTTGTCATTTAACCTCTTAAGTTAGTTTCACCATCAGATCTTCACTTTGAAGAGTCTGATTTCCTTCCTTTGAGTTTGTACTCCTCATTTACAAACCTTTTTATGCTCATTATCTGGAGAATTGGTTCATTTTTGAAACTTAAATCTCACCTGTCGCACCTGGTCAGTGTACCCAGAGCGACACTGTGCTGTTTTTTTATCTCTGTTCCTTTCTTGTTATCCTGTCATCGCAACCCTTCCATTGGTATTCTGCGACAACGTCGCACTCCCCGCATTGGTGAACTGTGACATCACACTGTGTACAAGCACAGAGTGCACCGATCTGCCATTTTTTCCATACATGCATGCCCTCTCCAGTTCTGATTAGAGTTTTGTTTTGTGTGCAGATTCCCTCTGTACTGTGTGATCCAGTCAGAGATCCCATTTGCTTTGTGTGTTGAGTTGTTTGGTTTTGTTTGGAGTTGTTTTGGGTTCCATCTTGGACAAGTCTGATATTTGGTAGTGGTGGACACTCTTGTCTCCCCCACCTGCATCCACTCACCCTTGCATTCCCTCCTCTCCTCTCTAGGTCTGATCATTGCATTAGATTAGTTTCATTAGATCGGTTTCCAGACCTCATATGCATTCATCTTTGAGCTTTTCTTACTTTTAGTGCTTCTTGTTACTGATTGATTTTGAGCGTTTGTGTGTATTTTCAGTCCATTGAGTGCTCATCTTTTCTTGATATTTTCAGTCCATAGAGTGTTGCAAGTGATCTTTTTAGTTCGGTATTTATGTTTAAAAGCATTGTTGTTGTCAAATTGTTATTTTGATACATCCATTGAAAGATGAAAAGTACTTTATTTTCGTCATTTTTCAAGATCATTTGAAGAATTGTGTGTGCATTGGAATGTCTCATTTGTAGATCTTTTGGAAAAGTTGAAAGAAAATTGCATTATTTGTGTTTTTCATGAACTATGAGTTGCTCATTTTCTTGAAAAATTCGAATAGATATCAAGTTTTGCAAAAGTAATTCCGTGCTTGGGAAATTTAATTGCATCTTTTAATTTTTATGCTTTTAGACCATCATAGTGAAAGTGAAAAATTCGCATACTCTGCTTAGAAATTCTCTCTTCTCATTATTTAGCATTATTCTCGTTTTGAAAAGACAAAAGAAAAAGAAAAAACATGCCTTGATTTGGTTTAGGAGTGTTGTGTCTTTCGTGTTTCGCTCGAAAAAGAAAAGAATACTTCATAATCATTTTTTGTAGATTTGGGATTGTCTTGCATTGCATTGCTTTGGTGAAATTGTTGGAAAGATAAAGAAAATTTCTCCTTCCCATACATAGAGTTCATTGAAAGAAAAGTGTATTTTTTGCATGTAGTTAGGGCCTGCATTATGTTTACGATTATGTACTCACCTCATGCATTCACCTAACCGTCCAGATAAAATTAACGGTAGAACTAGGGTAAAATTTTTTAGTAACTTGTGTGTAAGTTAGATACGTGTTCTGGCATCATTAAGTGTGGCAGCTGTCGTTATTTTCCAGCACTGTATCCGGGGGGTATTGTAGTCTTCCACGTACTTATCGGTATATCGAGCTCCTTCACGTACCCACCAAGTCAACTTGAGTACTTGGCGTATATTGAAGGGTGTATCACGTACTCGGTAGTATATCGAAAGGTATCTTGCCGAACGGTTGTGCATTAGACAGCACCACTATGGATTTGAGCTCCCACATACCTTGCATATATCAGGAGACACACTTAGGATTCCTGAAACCAACTGAGTTAACCTTTTGGCCATCTTGGCGGAGCAATACACCGAGAACAGAACTCGGGGAGCTACTATGCACGTACCGTCCAGGTAATCGGGTATTCAGGAAAGGGTACGGTCCCACTCATCCTTGTCGTGTTTTACTGTTGGACCTTGTGGTATATCATGAGTTGCGAAGCCTTGACAATCCTGTGAGGTTCCAGACCGTTGAATCCACTCTTAAAACATAAGTTTGCTTGTGGCCTTAGTTTGTGTAGGGTTTTTCTGGTCTGCTTTTCTTTCGTTTAGCTTGCCTTAGGAGAAACTTCTTGTTTCAGTCGCTCTAGCTGACTTTCCTTATAGAAGGTCTCGTAGGATTTAGAATTTTCCACCTGAATATCCCCTTAACCAGGAGGTAATTTCGAGGGTAAGGATGGATCCACAAGCCAGGATCGGGTCACACAAAGTGGAAAACCCCACTTTGAATGTTGGAGGCCTTTTGTTTCCTCATACTCCTCTAGATTCACCTGCCTCTCATCCCCCGTAGGGTGAAGAAGCACAACTCCCCACTTCACAAGACTTACATCCCATTGCACTGGCAAAGCCGGTATCGTTGGAATGGATAAATCAACCCCAGGACGACCCCACAGCAGTCGCTGGTCCATCAGTAGCTTATTGGACATCTTCTCTAGGCCACCTAGTGGCCCATTTTTCCATTGCATCTCCACCCAGTTGGCTTACCCCGAAAGAAATCTTCGCACCCATTCATGATCATTTGGAACGATTACGTGTCAAGGGTGATGAACTTCGAAGACAAAGTCTTTCACAAAGGGTAGAAGACCCGCTGTTATACTCTTACCAACCAATCCCAAGTCGTGTTTTATCTTTTGAGTCACTGGAATCATCCACGTAACACATGACCACTACTAAAACTGGTCAACCATCCATTCCTGCACATACATCCCCTAGATAGGAGACCAGTTCAGTACCTCTCACAACCCAACCTGTCGAACAACAACAGTCCAACACACCTATGATCACAACGGTTACATCACCTGTTCCTCCCCCACCCCAAACTTCAAGGGGAGGATACTCTTTACCCCCTGCCTTCTTTATAGGTAGTGGTAATCCTATGGTGAATGATCAACAACCACTGTTGGGTCAACCTTTAATTAGTGGTCAGCAAGTTGTTGATGGGGGGAAACCCTCGTCTCTTAACCATAATACTGCAGCAGGAGTTCCCATCAGGCCTTTCGTTGGAAATTCCTTACCTCCTGGACCTTCCACTTCGGGACTATCCCCAGTCGGGGGACCATCCAACATAATTAAACCTCCATCAAGTCAAGTGTATCCAGGTCATCTTAACCCTGTGCCGGGTCAACTTAACCCCGGAAATGCACTCTACGGAGTACCCTACCTCGGTAATCCTTACACTCTATGGGGACAACAAAATGTTTTGCAACATAGACCCCCACTTACAGTCCCTTAAGTCCCTCCACCTTCATTTGGTCCACCCCCACCTCCCATTGGAGGCGGCGGGCCCCCACATAACTCTGGAGGAGGAAGACCTCTACCTTCTGGCGAAGGACCACCTCATTTTAGTCATCATGGCCCACCCCCCCCTGGTGGAGGTGGAGGAGGACCACCCCCCCTGGCGGAAGTGGTGGGGGAGGACCATCTCATCCCAATGGTGGCAAAGGAGCACCACCCCCTCCCAGTGGTGGTGGTGGAGGACCTTCTCATCCTGGTGGCGGTGGTGGTGGACCACCACCCTACTATGGTGGAGGTGGCGGAGGAGGCTCTTACCCTTCCGGCGGCGGCGGTGGCCTACCACCCCCTCCCGGCGGAGGTGGTGGAGGCTCGTCCTATTCTGGTGGTGGTAGCAAACCACCACCTCCTCCCGCCAGAGGAAATGGCAGCCCATCCTACCTTGCCGGTGGTGGCGGACCCCCACCATTTGGAGAAGGCCCACCCCCTCCTAACGGTGGAGTCGGCCCCCCACCTTATTGCAATGGGCCACCTTATTATGGTTATGGACCACCTTACTATGGTGGTGGACCTACATTTGGTCTGGACAGCCCGTACCCCTATGGCCAGTTTCCTCCTGGAACAACTTATGGTCAGTCGACACAAGGTCCCACAGGTCCTTACATGCCTTATCCGTACTATCAGTACTCGCAGCCTAATCTGTAGCTTCCCTTTTTGGCTACTTTGGACCTACCTGACTTGTCTCGCTTGATCAGCGACCCCATCTACCACGAAACTAATTGGCCACCCGTTTCGGTGAAACTTCCATCAGATATCCCAAAATTTGATGGCAAGCCGGGTGAGGATCCTAAAAACCACGTGATGACATACCACTTATGGTGTTCATCCAACTCTTTGATGGACGACTCGATCCGTCTTAGGTTATTCCAACGGACTCTCACTGGTTCGGATTCAAAGTGGTACATTGAACTACCACCCCATTCTTTTCCTGATTTTGGTTCTCTTGCTATGAACTTTTTGACTCATTTCCAGCTGCCTATATAGTATGAAACTGGTACAGAGCTTTTAACTTCACTCCGTCAAAATACCGCTACTCATATATCAGATCATATATATGAGTGGTGGAGGAGACGATGTCTCATTAAGGCCCCTATTCCAGATCAAATCCTAGCAGACTGGTTTACGAAGTCTCTCATTCCCACCATAACTCGAGATGTTTCCA
This sequence comes from Larix kaempferi, assembly GCA_027924585.1. Classification (NCBI taxonomy): domain Eukaryota; kingdom Viridiplantae; phylum Streptophyta; class Pinopsida; order Pinales; family Pinaceae; genus Larix; species Larix kaempferi. Next base: position 4,667,062 of record BSBM01001540.1, read on the forward strand.
TGGGAGGTGTTTTCATTGAAGAGCAAGCTATCGCTCGTGCCCATTTGCTAGACTTGGTCTATGCTAGATCCGGCACATTGTTTGACATTCTTCCTGACGCCCCCTATAGCACCTACAATCCCATGAAACCACCCAAGGGGCCCCAAGCCAATGGCGTTATTGGATCCCTTACCACCCAGCCTTCTTCCCAAATTGTTGGATCATCGAACCCACAAGGTTCTTCTCCATCACCAACGTAGGTTGGTCATGGCACCACCAAATCATCCACTCCTACTATCATCGAAGAAGTGAATTTTGTTTCATCAGCTTCACCTCAAAAGTTAGGTGGTAAGAAAAAGAACAAGGGGAAACCTAAGAAATCTTCCACCCAGCAGGAACAAAAGAGCACCCCTGATGATACCAAACAGAAAAGGAAGTTGAAGTATCCTTGCCTACTGTGTGGTGATAATCACTTTTCTAAAGAGTGCCCCCATAGAGACGAAGTTCAAAAGTTTCTTAAAGGTAAACCCACACCCGCAATTCTCAACGATCCCTTCCCTACTCAAAATCAGCAGTCGATCGCTCACACTTCTTCTTCCCAAGGAGAAGCATCCACCACCGCACATGTTCTCATGATGCGTAGCGAAACTATCAACTTGAACACCCGTTCTCATTCGTATGACTCCGTTCTGGCAAAGGAACCTGTTGTAATTAATACTGAAAAAACTTCCACCTCGATGCTTGATGTTACTGTACTAGCTGCTCCTCTCACCATAGAGAATCCCTCGTTTGAGTCAGTGTTACATCCACCCAAGAGCATGATTAGAAAATCGGTTTTCAATCCTAATGCTCGGGCGCTCAAAACTACAATATTGTAGAGGACCTACCACAAGATCCTTGTGCTATGTCAACGCTAGAGGTCTTGCAAAACTGTCCAAATCAGCGCAAGACTCTCCTAGCTTCCATCGGTGCAATTGACCCAGATTCACCAAATACCATCATGTTCCGGCTGGAATATTTCAAACCGAGGCTCTCCCATCAATTGGCATTTCAATTTGCTACAAACATTGCTGGGAAGACAATCCATCGTACCATTCTAGACGAAGGTGCCTCTACATCAGTCATGTCGATCTCATGTTGGAGAGCCATCGGCCCTCCTGAGTTGAACCGTTTCCCTACCACTTTGAGAGATTTCGACGAACGTGGCTTTCAACCTCATGGGATATTACAAGCTACGACAATCGAGTTGGGGGGCAAGACCGCAACCATTAACATAGAAGTGGTCACTGCCCCATTGGATTACAACATTCTGCTTGGTTGTAATTGGTTTTATGCCATGACTGCGGTCGCATCATCTGTCTTTCGCATAGTACAATTCCCCCATCAAGGACGAATTGTCATAGTCGACCAAATGGATTTCTGCACACTTGACACCACTACTCACCCAGATGATAACGTTCCTTCAATTGGAAAATCTTCGCAAAAGTATGAGAGTGTGGGGGTTGGCCTCCTCAAGGATTCATCCCTTATGGGCGTCTTTCCTACTTCGGATCCCCCAAACCATGTTGTCGCAGTGAACATGATCTCCTCGCAGATTTCACCTACTCCCAACTCTACTAATCCATGGCTTGTACCTGATGAAGCCACCACACACCTGATTGGAGACACTATGCCTTTGTCACCCACTGAACTCATGTATGAGGCTATCTAATCAGCACCGGAGGACCACTTAGCTATGGCCTCCACCTCCTGTTCTCTACAACGGACATCATCCGATCCTCTGCTATAGACTTTTCATTCTGACGAGTCCATTATGGAAATCATGAACGTAGACGATCCGTCGTGGGAAGACTTCCACCATCGTTCGTCTTTCCCTCCCTTGTTGGATACTGTGGAGAACAACATTCACACCGTCTTTTCACCGAATGCCTACTCTGACTCTCAGCCCTTTATACTCGCATGTTAAACGGACTCTGAAGGCAACTTTGCCAACATTGAGCCTACCACCTTGATAGACATTTCAGTTACTCCTAGTGTAGTGGAACACATTCAGTTAGGCCAGAAGTGTTCCCATGAGAAGTCATCGCCGCCACGGCCTTATTCAAGCGATTCCGAGATGTGTTCGCTTGGACTTACGAGGAGATGCCTAGGATAGACCCCTCCATTGTTTTACACGATATTGAAACCTATGCCGACGTCAAATTTGTCCGCCAAAAGTTGCGACCGGTACACCCTCGGAAGACTGCGGCAATCAAGGCAGAGATTGAGAAACTCTTGAAGGTCGGCTTCATTTAACCTGTCCCATTGACAGAATGGGTCTCAAACGTCGTCCCTATGAACAAAAAACAGGGTACCATCCGTGTTTGTGTCGATTATTGGGATCTCAACAAAGCTTGTCCCAAGGAAAACTACCCGACTCCCTTCATCGACCAGATCATCGACAATTGTGCTGGAAGTGTCATTTTTTCATTCATGGATGGATTTTCCGGATACAGTCAAATTGAGATCCACCCCGCCGACCAACACAAGATTGCATTCATCTGTCCTTGGGGAACGTTTGCATATCGTAAACTTCCTTTTGGTCTTAAAAATGTTGGTGCCACATTCCAGCGGGCCATGTCGTACGCCTTCCATGATGTGAAGGACTTTGTGGAACCTTACTTGGATGACCTCCCTTCCCACTCAAGGCAACGTGAGTTCCACTTAGATCATCTAATGGTCGTTTTCCTCAAATGCAAGCGGTACAATATCCGTCTGAATCCTCACAAGAGTATTTTTTGTGTCAAGTTCGGACGCCTCCTAGGCTTTATCGTCTCGAAAGATGGGATCCGCATTGATCCCTCAAAGGTGGAAGCCATCGTCGCTCTTCCACCTCCAACCAACATTATGAAACTTCAGAGTCTACAAGGAAGAGAAACTTATTTATGGCGCTTCGTTTGTAATTTCGCGCAAAAGATGCAGGAATACATGAGATTAATGAAAAAAGACGTCCTATTCATCTGGGATGACCAAGATCAACGATCTTTTGATAGTTTAAAACATGCCATCACGCATGCCCCTATGATCCAACCGTCGAATTACTATCGAGATTACATTTTATATCTCGCTGCTTCCGACACCAGTATCGCCATGGTTTTGGTACAGGAAGACCAGAACACCCAAGAACATGTGATATACTACGCCAGTAAACATCTCATTGATGTTGAAACTCGCTATTCACATGTTGAGAACCTCACTCTCGCGGCAATCATAGCATGCAAAAGTCCCGGCATTACATTCTGCTTCGCACCACCACCATCATCGCTCATTTGAACCCCATGTACCACGCTCTGACTCGTCAAGTACTTGGGGGAAAGTATTCACGCTAGATCGTGATACTGCAAGAATTCAATCTTCTTTTCGAAAAAGCCAAGTCGAAAAAATATTTGGTGTTTGCTGAGCTCATCTACAACCTCCCCCGGATTGATATATAATCTAAGCCCAATGACTCCTTTCCGGATGAGTCAATGTTTCTTATTAGTATGTCTGATCCATGGTATGGAGATATCACATTGTATCTTCAAACCCAATGTTTCAGCCCCGAATTGTCTCGTGACGACCGACGTCGCATATGCCACCATGCAAAATATTATCTGATCATCGGTGATACTTTGTACCGTCGTGGTATTGATTCTATCCTTCGACATTGTTCGACTCATGATGAGGCTGAACGCGTTTTGAATGACTGTCACACTGGGGCATGTGGCAGTCACCTCTTTGGGATGGATACAACCCAGAAGATTTTGCGCGCAAGATATTATTGGCCATCTATCTTCAAAGATTGTATTGAGGCCGTAAAAAAATGTCCTCCATGCCAACATTTTCATATGAAAAAGCGCACCCATCCCACCCCGTTACACCCGGCTATTGTCGTTGGCCCCTTTTCTAAATGGGGCATCGATTTCATGAATTGTAAGCCTACCTCGGCTGGGGGGCATAGTTACGTCATTGTAGTTGTGGATTACTTTACAAAGTGGGCCGAGGCAATGCCTACATACATGAACGATGGCAAGACTGCCACACTCTTCATGTTTAACCATGTAATAGCGTAGTTTGGAGTCCCTTAAGCGACAGTTACTGGCCATGGTTCTCACTTCATGAACCATATGGTTGACGAGTTGAGCAATAGATTTGGTTTTCGCCATGAAAACTCAACACCATACTACCCGCAATTGAACGGACAAGTCGAGGCCATTAACAAGGTCTTGAAAACTATGGTCCAACGTATGGTGGGTATGCACAAAGCCAATTGGCACAACATGCTCTTCTCCGCACTTTGGGCTTACCGAACTTCCGCTAAAATCGCCACTGGATTTACTCCCTTCCAACTAGTGTATGGATTGGAGGTTGTCCTTCCTATTGAGTGCGAGATTCCGTCCCTCAAGCTCGCCATCGAACTTCTCCCAAACACTACTGCTAAGGAAGAATGATTCCTCTACCTAGATAAGCTCGACGAGACTCGCCAAGATGTCGCTCTTGCCAATGAGGCTCATAAGAAACGCATCAAAGCACAGTACGACAAGTCGGTAGAACTTCGCACCTACAGTGAAGGAGATTTGGTCCTCACATACGACCAAAAACATGATAAGCTAGGGGCAAGAAAGTTTGAGTCCATGTGGCATGGACCTTACATAGTGAAACGCATCTTGGAGAAGGGAGCTTATGAGCTTGAAGACTACGACGGGATATCTTTAGGTGAGCCCCGCAATGGGATCTACCTGAATAGGTACTATGCCTGAGTCTTTCATGCATAAGTACTTTTGTATATACTATACATGGCGTGTGTGTGTTTTTGTGTGGTGTGATGCTTTGTTTTTTGCGTGTTTAGGTCTTGTTTCATCTCGTATACTGTGTTTTGTCTGTGTGTGTAGATGGCAACATGCTATGGATTCACGGACGGCGCCAGTCGGCATACCCGTAACCTTGCTTCGACAGCTTGGGTACTCTATTCACCTACCGGCGAGCTCATCAGCTCAGGGGGAATGTGTCTAGGTTTCGCAACCAACAATGTTGCAGAATATCAAGCAGTCATTGGAACCCTAACTTACGCCATTTCTTTGGGTATGGACCATGTTGTCATCCACCTGGATTCTCAACTAGTGGTCTCTCATCTTAACCGAGTCTATGTCATCCGCGATCCTCTCTTACTCCATCTCTATCAACGAGTCCGTCTCCTGGAAAGGTCCTTCAAGTCCATTCAGTACCTGCACATTCCACGAGACGCGAACACAGTTGCCGATTCTATGGCCAACTTCATCTTAGATTGGTACATTGCACACACATAAGTATGTTCATGAATTGTTAAAAGTAGACGTAACATGTAAATAACTTATAAGCAAACACATAACAAGACCACACCATTCATCCATTTTTTAAAACACATAATGTATAAATCACCGGAATGTCTGTATATATAGATATCATCATAAAAGTAGTGCTGGTACAAAATCTGAGGCCTCTAAGATCTCAGTACATGATAACAACATAAGGCCTATCACCTGGCCCATACAACCCTAGGTCTAGCAGCTCTAGCCTGCTGAGTTTGGAAACAGTCAACTTCTCTCGCAACCCTGCAAAGCAGCGCGTTGAAGCGCACAGTCGCTCCAACCGTGTACACCTGCATCGGTCGCGGCACCTCATCTACCGTTGGCTCGGGAACGTCTAATTTCAACCCACTCAAGTTTGCATAGACTCCATCCATCTCTGCAATAGCAGCATGTACAGCAGGACCCATGACTGCTCCCTCTCCTCTCTCTCTCCTCTCAAGAAGAGATACTCCAACTGGTCGTACGGGGCCCACATCTGCACACACATGTTGTTAACTCATTAGCACTATAAAAAAAAAATTATAAAACACAAAACTTAAAAGTGTAAGGGTTTATTGTTCTTACCTATGTCTCCCCATGCTACTCCCTCGGGTAGCGGCAAGTCCGGTTCATCTCTGAAGTTCATACCACTGTACGGGTAATCCTCTACCATAAGTAACTGGCCCTCTATCCAACTGAAGAACTCAATACCATATGAGATGATGGGACCCCCACCGTGTCGGGCCATCACCTCTGTCCATCTAGCCATGTGTGGATCCCTAGGATCCATGTCATCCAATGGTACCTGAGGGCACAAGAGGGGAACCTGTTCCAGGAGGAACGAGATCACTATCGAACCATAGCCAAACTGTTTGAGCTCTCCCCGCCGACACTTGGTCAGCTAAGCTCACATGTTTGCGAAGAGTCCCTCGCACTAGTTGAAGATATTCGAAGACATGCAGTCCTCCACGTATAGCATCTGAGACCTGGTGGCTAAGTGAGGGGCTTGGCTCCCTGCCATCCTCGTAATGGTGAAAATTATGGCGCGCAATGGACGTTCCCGCACATGTTTTATGGGAATCTTCCCACTAGAAGCACGAGTGTTGGGAATACAGTGTTGTAGCATCATGTCCTCCACAGTCCAATCACTTCCACGTGATCCAGTAAGAATCACATTGTCCCCTCTTCGGGACAACTCAGTTAGGAAGTAGATGTCCTTGACATCTATGGTAAGCATGTGCTCACCGATCACAAAATATTGCTGGGCTGCATCCCAGCATCGGAGCATATGTATCAGTAACGGGATTTGGGCCCTCATGCCCTAGATCTTGAATAACTTGAGGAACCCACAGTTCCTCAGTGCTTCCACACATCATGGATCATTTGCAGCCTGTTCATCATCTAGCTCATGCTCCCGTTCACGCCATTCCAAAACCATTCTGGCTTCTAGTAACCTGCCAAAAGGAGAATTTAAACATTGTTAACACTTGCTTCAACCACCAAAAGTTCTTTTTTTGGGCGTGGTTTGTGTTTGGGGTTGGACGTTTCCTCTGTCACACCCCGTTATTGCTAACAGTGCGATGTCTTCATAGTCCATCCATGTGACCTTTGCGATGACTCAGTCTCATCGCAGTTCCCGAAAGGGCAAACTGCGACGACCCGAGGACGCAATGGCCCTTCACAAACCAATCTAAAACCCAGAAAAATGAACCAAATTCAAAAATGTAAACCACTACAATTTTGCTGGATGAAGTTTAGAGTTACCTGCTCAGGACGGCGGGTGAAATGGATGCTCGTAGCTCCCGGAATCAACAAGTGAATTTTTGGCTCCAAATGGCACTTCTCCTCCCAAATTTGGAAAATGAAACAATGGTGACTATATTTGGTTTTTGTTTCTATTTATAAACAAAATGGAATATTCCTTTTTCAAATATTTGATGCTTTTAGGTCAGTTGCTATAGTCTGGGTCAATTTTATCATATTTGAACGCTTGGTTGACTATTTGACCTAGTTTCCAGGTGTACGGGAGTCATTAAGTGTCTTTTTACGCCGCTTTCACATTGGAATGGTCATCTTAGGTATGAACACCCCTTGTGTGTTTTTGTCGTTATTTTCCATTCAGTAGATTGTAATTATTTTATGATGATGATCTTACTCTTTGTTATTTCTTGTGCTCTTGAAACTATGAGAATACGTTACCGAGTTATGATTTATCACTTTTTCAGGCTCGTTAAACTCCTATGGAAAAGGAACCCCCCTGGAGTCTATCTTTAAGCTCTTTTCAGGCTCTCAAAATAAGAAAAGATTGCCAAGCGAACTTGTCTCGTTCATGCTTGTTAAAGAATTTGAATGGTCGTCTTCCTGGTGATAGTTTACCCCCTTTTTCGGACTAGGGGGCACTACTTAGGAAAAAGGTATACTCCAACCAATCATGACTGGAAGAGTCCTCTCTCGCGTTGTTTTACCCTTTTTCGGGTGATGAGGCTAACTTTACGAAAAAGGACCGTTGGAGTCTTCTTTAGTTCTTTTCAGACTCTATAAACATGAAATGATGACTGAGTTTACCTTCTATGGACTCGTTAAAATTTCACATTGAAGGGCCCGCCATGGGACGAACCCCTCCTATCCCATGTTCGGAAAATATTTGGGATTGGACTCATCTATGAGATGGGCTATACCGAGCATCTGGTTACCCTCATCAAGCTCGTTTAAAAACACATGAGGCACTCATCATTCATGATGGGGAAAAAGGAAAGCTTTTATGTTACACCTCTTATCAGTGGCAGTATCTAGTCATTTCTTGAATATGGCACTCATCTGCATTTGCATATTACACTTGGATCATCTGTTTGTCCTCGAGTTTCACCTATTTACTAAGTCTTGTTACTCCTTTGAGTCATTCAAAGAACTCTTCCATCATCATTTGCATTAGGATTTGGTATCATAACTCTTCAAGTCAATACTGCCAAGGCATTCCATGCCCATGTTCAAGAATACTCTCACTACTCATTATCTACAGTCAATACACCTTCCATCATGTTGGTCTACTATGAGTCAGTCTTACATGTCACTGTACCATCCGATCTGCTCTATGTATACTTTGTCGTGTTTCGTGTCGATGATGGGGGATTCATGATGGCCCTCCTTCGACAAATTCATCCTTGTCGACTCCAAATCATCATCCGAGGATTGAATCTAGAAACCAACCAAGTACCTTGGCCCTACATGCCTCAATGGCAGGTTACCTCACTTTCAACATGGGCTTACCTCATTGACTCTTGTTTGAAAGATTTCATCTCACGTTCAACTTCAACTCATTTATTCACGCTTGATGATATGTATTGTGATACCTTGGGGATCATTGAAAGCAATGGTGATTTTCCTCGCACTTGTTAACGGTATACATCAATGACCGGTAATCAAGTGGCTTCTACCATGTTCAACGTCAAGACATTTGTAATCACAGGGATAGATTCGTATCATTGTGGGTTCAACTTGAAGACACTGGGGAGTCATGTTTTACCCAGGTTGCGATGGAGTTTGTATTGAGTCATATCACACGGATCCAAATTTGTATTGGTTGTGGCTATGTTATCATCTCATCATGGATCTACGCTTGTGTCTAGTAGACATGATTGTGTTCAGTCGGTCATTACTACCATGGATTTGCATTGTATTGGTCGGCATCCATGTTGTATGTCATATGAGAGTGTATACTTAGAGTCAGTTGTACTGCAGCAGTGTCCTTCGTCCGACAAGCCATTGCCATTCTTTCTGTCAAAGCCTTTCACCTGTCCAAATTTCAAGAGCTTCATGCTTTGGGGGGCATTCTGTTACACCTAATATCCTACCATCTTGAGATTCAGTGTATACATCCCTGAAGTTTCATTGGCTAAGTCATTTACCTGGAAAGGATACCTTTTCATTTATGCTAGGTTTTGAGAGCTCGCTGCAGGATACACACATGCAACCTGTGACATCGCATCTTGCTCTACTGCAGGGTGCGACGAATTCAGTTAATGGACAAAAATATGCCCTTCGAGCTCATTCTCAAAGCCTGTTGACTTGTATCCTTATCCCTGACCTCTTGGGGGAGTTGGCACTCGGTTCCTAACCTCTTGGTCCTACCATATCTCAACCTACCCTATCCATACCCTATCCACTTAGTCCTATATAAGTGAAGCTCTACCCCTCTCCAATGGAAGGAAGTCTATAGTGTCTACATGCTGGTGAAATCATCATTGAGATCTCTACCTCATCCATTAAGAGACTCACACTTCCTTGGGAGGATATGGAAATCAGCTTGGATGGAGAAAGACTATTACGTTAAGCTTTGGTTGTAGTCATTCTTACCTATGTACTTTTCCTATATTTACAGTAATATAAACGCTTTCCACCAATATTGTTTATGTGTGATGATATTGTGTAGTTTACCTGCTTAACTGTTTACTTAGATCTCTTATTGTATAGGTGCTCTTTACTCATTTGCATTGTTCTATGTGTATTGACAGGTCTTGCAGCTGAGATCTGACGACCACGAGACGTGGAGCAACATCCAAGAGAAAGGATTGCGAAGTTAAGGTAAGACATCTAGTCACTTGATCCTTAAGTAGATCTATGAAAGTAGTTTGTATTCTGTACTATTTGTTCTAGACTCACTTTGAGCTAGGGATATCTGTCTCATGTCTGCTCGAGTGGATTTTCCGTCAAACAATGACTCTTAGAAAGTGATATAAAGATCTCTCTTCTTGTACACAAGAAACTAGCTGCAAAAGCTCAAGAAGGATAGAAGATTCGATCTCTGAACTTGGTGATGATGCTTTTGAACTTCCAATTTGGCTTGATCAGCTTCAGTAACTACAAATAAACTCAATGAAAATGGTTGAATACCATCATCCTCTCACAGAAAGCTGGGGCACATCTCCCAAGTCTCAGATGCACAAATACATTCATAAAATTTCTCATACTAGCAAAATGTGTGAAAATGAGTTGCTTATATTCTTTTATAGAATTTTGGGTGACCTGTTGAGCAAGTTGAATATCTTGGTGAACTGTGAGAACCCTTCCACATGGGCCACCCATGAATGATGAGGAAATCTTGCTTTCATTCCTTGCTTTCCTTTTCTTTGGATTTCCTTCCTTTTCCTCTTTTTCTGACTTTCCTTCTTTTCTGAACTTTCCTGCTTTTCCTGTTTTATCATGCTCTCTGGATTTATGCTGCTTTTCTGAAATATTCCTCTTTTCTCATTTTTGGCATCATTTTTGGACTCTAGTGCTTACTTGACTTCTACCCCAAGTAACTCCTCCAACCTTATCCACAAATTTGACTTGGTGGGCCAATTTCTCCATTTATTCAGCATAACCAATAATATTAAATGCACCATAATTATTTATTCAAAGTGGATAGCAAACTATGGATAAAATTAAATGCACACTCCTAATTAATTAATTTCCTGGGATACAAAATTTAACCCCTCATTAAGCTAATTAATTCAATCTGTCACTAGGATCCATGGGGTTTGATCTGCTTCATGGTGTTGTCAAAATGGGAACATAACAATCCTCCCCTCCCAAGATTGCTTGTCCTCAAGCAAGAAACCAACTCCAACCATCTATGAAGCCAACCGGTGACCTCACTCCTCAAAATATGTTGCTAGTTGTCTAGAATCAAAATCCTCAATTCTAAGCAAAATACCAAAGTCCATCATGTTTCTGTTGCACCACTCTGATTATATTTGTCTCTTCAAGATTGATCCCAGGGTCCCATTTCTTATGTTGCATTCCTCCAGACATCAATGCAAACTAAAATGACTCATCAATTCCTGTATTCCACTGCCATTGCTGCATGTCTCCCAATAGCACTGTTGCTTGTGGAAAACTATCATCGCAAAGAATTATAGGGTCCCATTGTCTTAGCTGCATCTTCACAAACATTAGTATCAACAAAAAGAATATCTCCTCATGGGGGATGTCCAAAACACTGCACCAATCTGGAGATTCATCACTCCCAAAGGAGTATTGAATCTCCTCATAAGTCGTGCACAAACTAGCACTGCAATCCCCATTCCTAAGACATAGATGGAAATCCCATGTCCAACCAAGAATACTAAAGACAACACATAGCAGCCATCAATTCCTATACAACTTATCACAAAATATGGATGATGTCTCCATAAACTTTCCACTAATGCAATAAGCAAACTTACCTCTTAGGGTACTCAACTCCCTCATGTAACTACCCATCCAATCAGTGGATGAGCGCATACTCCAACTTAGTGATCTGGATGGATGGTGGTGAATCAACTCTCTATAATAGTCATCCATCATGGTTGGCTCAACTAAAAAGATATCATGTGCCTTCTTGACATCAAACTCCCCAAGCACATGCAAATCAGATTGTACTTCATATTCCCAAAGCACACAAGTACCAAAAATTAAAACATCTTAGTTCCAATGACACAGGTGAAAGTCCCATGTCCAAACACAAGGAGGATAGGTATCATCACAAGTCCATGGAGGCCCTTGCTGCTCACAAAAGGTGTAAAATGTATCCAATAAGTCTCCATAGATGCAAGCAAGAATATCACTCATGTGTCTTTTCTCCAAAATAGGAAAAAAAGAGACACTCCAACCCAATGCTCCAACTGGAAAGCAAGATGCTTCCCTATGTGAGTGCTCCCAATGGCTTAACTCTCTGCCATTGGTCCAAATATGAACCAAATTTCTGCAACAAATATCCACCAAATATGTGGATGCATCAACTCCATCAAAGACTGATCCATCAACCATGAGCTCCTTTGACTCCTCATTGGAGGAATCACTCACTCCAAGAAGAAACTTAGTTTGGCTCTGGAAGGTAGTATGTGCTTGGAGTTGATCATCTATAACTCTAAACTCCCCATGCACATGCATGTCATCATGAATCTCATGAACCACCATATCATGAGGTTCCTCCATAGAACTCTGAATTTCATCAACCGAAAGAGGATGGTTGATTTGGATGTAGGAAGAAGCATGTGATTTCTGCAATTCTTGGTGAAATTGTTCTACCCCTATCTTGGATTCCCTGAGGGAACTTTGGGTGTTGCTCAAAGAATCTTGGGTGGTCATCCACTCATCATTGGACCTGCAAATATCTTCATCATCCTTCAAGTATGATTACTGCAACATATGAAGAAGATCATGCAAGTAATAACTGTTAGAAAGCATATGTGAAAATTTACCTTGGGTTGTAGTCTTTGCTTTCTAAATTCTCTCCTTGTTTAGGGATTTGTTCCTTATGCACATGTGCTCTATTCTGCACTTCATCTTCACTAATCCCATAAGGAATGAAAGAGGACTTGGTTTTATGTGCATCCAGTCAAAGAAACCCTTGAGGTCCCTTTCATCTCCTTTCTTGAACCTTTTCAACTGCTTGTAATGAAAGATATTGATGGATGACACATCCATCATCAATTCAGCCTCATGCTTCTTCACCCTGTCAGGTGGTCTACCTGGTGGGCGGTATTCAAGAATCTTGTCATGTTGTTGTGGTGACTTTCATATGAAATCAATCTGATGTAAGTAATCCATACGTGTGCTTTGAATGGTGGCAAGGCCCTCAGTAGCCCTCACAATGTCACCAAGCTTTACTATGGATATCATGCCATGGGATAACTCTTCATCTGCTATGTAATATTTCCTCCCAAGTATGAATGGAGATGTATGGTAAGCATCATGTTGTAGCCACATATGCCTTGCATGTTGCTCATTGGTCATAACATATTTGAATGCAACAATAGATCCATTACTAATGCAAAAATAACTCTTACCCATGTGAGCTAGTCTTGCGCAATCTTGAGTCTCCATCTCGGTGATGTATCTATCCATCCAATTCAATGATGAATATGATTCTTTTCTTGCTGATCCAAATGGAATGTAATCATCCATATTCATCAAGGATAATCCTTCCTTACATGAAAGAGGCTCACAATCTCTCCGGAGTGAAACAAGTGTCTGGAAATCATTTTGAAAGTCAATGCTTCCTTGAAGCACTTGTAAATTTGAAGATCTGATACCACTGTAATGCACCAACTTAGGATAGTGGCACAAAAACTCAAGACTTAAACAATTTTTATCAAACAATGGCTAAGGAAGCTAGAATTGTTGGGAATGGGAAAGAACAAAGGCTATGGAAGGATGGAAGTTTGTGATATGGTAAAATACCTCTGCAAAATGTATTGATACCTTTTATGTTTCAAGATCAGCCAGGCTGCAATCTACTCCAATTCTCTTGGGCCCCTCGGCATATGCAGACTAGTATGGGAAGGAAACTTGAATGAAGGTTGGGGAAGGTTGTTGCAGAAATCAGAGAGGATCATTAAAATTAATTTACATTCATTGCATCATAAAATATCATTTCATAAATTTATATGAATATCTGGACAATTCTTATAACAAAACTAGTAAAATTTCATTTCAGGACAGCTCAACTAGTTGGAATTATGGATTCCAAAACAGTGCTCAAAGGCTCACTAATTTCTGAAATAGGGGATGGATCATGGCATATGACATGTTAGCTAACTTCAGAAACAAGAATGAATTCATTTGGACTTATACTCATTGAATTATGAATCATACACTGGAAGCTAGTCAAAATCTAGCTAAATCTAGAAGGGGTAGAGAAATTGGGGAAGAAATCAGAGTTCTGTAATTTGTATGAATGGAATGATATCATAAAATTACATACTCTGTTATTACATCATAAATAGGCCAAGCTTCCTCTTAGAAAGTGATATAAATATATCTCTTCATGTACACAAGAAACTAGCTGCAGAAGCTCAAGAAGGCTAGAAGATTCGATCTCTGAACTTGGTGATGATGCTTTTGAACTTCCAATTTGACCTAATAAGCTTTAGTACCTACAAATAAACTCAGTGAAAATGGATGAATACCATCATCCTCTGACATAAAGCTGGGCACATCTCCCATGCTTGACTAGGGGCACATCTCCCAAGTCTCGGATGCACAAATGCATTCGTAAAATTTCTCATACTAGCAAAATATGTGAAAACGAGTTGCTTGTATTATTTTATAGAATTTTGGGTGACCCGTTGAGCAAGTTGAATAGCTTGGTGACGTGTGAGAACCCTTCCACATGGGCCACCCATGAATGGATGAGGAAAGCTTGTTTTCCTTCCTTGCTTTGCTTTGCTTTGACTTTCCTTATTTTTCCTCTTTTCCAGACTTTCCTGCTTTTCCTATTTTATCCTGCTTTCTGGATTTATGCTGTTGTTCCTGAAATATTCCTCTTTTCTCATTTTTGGCATCATTTTTGGACTCTAGTGCTTACTTGACTTCTACCCCAAATAACTCCTCCAACCTTATCCACAAATTTGACTTGGTGGGCCAATTTCTCCATTTATTCAGCATAAGAATAAAAATATTAATTGCACCAATAATATTAAATGCACCATAATTATTTATTCCAAGTGGATAGAAAACTATGGATAAAATTAAATGCACACTCCTAATTAATTAATTGCCTGGGATACAAAATTTAACCCCTCATTAAATTAATTAATTCAATCTATCACTAGGATCCATAGGGTTTGATCTGCTTCATGGTGCTGTCAAAATGGGAACATGACAATTTCAAAAAAATAATAAAAGAAGAAATATCTAGATGTATATTGTTACTCTTCCTTGTTATTTCTAAGGTTTCTATCTTCTTGGAACATTTAGACTCCCTATGACCATCTCACCCATAAAATGCAATGCTTCTCAGTGTTCTTTCCTTTTGACTCAACTCCTTTATCACCATTGGGAGTAGGATCTTATTGAGAGGGTTGTGGGCCCTTGTTTTGTTTGTTTTTGTTAGGATGTTTCTTCTTAGGATGCTTGGTCCCTTGATATTGTTGAGCGACTGAGGCTTTGTTAGATTTACATGCAGTGTTGATCAATCCAAGGTGCAAGATCTTATCTTTCTCTCTAATTTAGAGAACCAAAAAATGCTTTAAAAGAGGGAATTTTGTAAGTAGTACCTTGATAATGAATGCATCATTGGTAGAGTGAAGGGTGGATACAAAAATAGAATAGGGGGGTCCAAGTTTAGAGAGAATAACAAAAATGTGTTGATCATCTTCTTTCTTGACTTGACAATCTTGAAGTAAGAGCTTACATGTCTTGAACTTTGAAATAAATACTTAAATGCAACTTGAATTATTAGGGTTTCTTGAATCTCATTGTGTTTACTAAAAAAAAGTGCAAAACTTTTCCAAAGAGGCATTGAAAGACTCAATCTTGTGAAGATGAAACTTCAATTCAGCTAATATTTACATCCAAATTAGTTCATGTGTCGATTCATTTTGTTTGTCCCATTCAACTCTCTTTGATGTATATTTTGTTCCAAAGGTTACTTAGTAAAGTCACTTACTTCTTAGTAAATTCTCCATAGTATATTTTTAAGTGAAATAATTCGTGTTTGTAAGTAGGATCCTAACTGAATTGACTATATTACAATTTGGAAGTGATATGACTTTAAAACTATAACATTGTGACTCATATAGAAATGGTTTGAACAAATAGGCAGTTATTAAAACATAACGAAAATATATTTTGGATGACTATTATGCCCATTGAAGAAGGGCATTAAAAGTCAAAATGTCAAGAAAGGTGCCATGTAGGGGGTGGAAGTTGGCCACATAGAAATGGCTGCATGGCGTGGTGTTTTAGCTGTAAATGTAATACACTTTCCCTCCTCTAACTTTCTCCTATAAAATCACTTTAAAAAATAAGTTGTGTTACTTTCTTAAATGACTTACTTTTATAACATAACATAGGTGAGGTTCACTTTACAATAACATTACTTTATGGCTTAAGTGATTCACTTTAATAACTTAAGCGAAATGCACTTTTGCAAAAGGTAACTTAAAAGAGAAAGACTTAAAAAAATAATTTAAAAGAGAAGACTTTAACTCAAGGAATTTATTTCGAAAAGGTAACTTCCAACCAATTGAGATATAAAAAAAACTATGTCAAAGTGATTACCTCCAAAATCCTTGTTTTTTTCTTGCAAACAATCACATGCACCATCACACCAAAAAAAAAGCAAAAAAATCTTTAAAAAAAGTCTCCAATGCTTATCTACTTAAGGTTAGATTTTAGTTAATCTACCCAAAATGAAACTTTCCATTTCTACTATTAATTTTCCAATATCCTTCAAGGTGCAAGGGAAAGAGTATACACATATCATAAAAGACTTTTCTCTTCATTTCTAACTTGCCAAGATCAGACAAGGCATAGGGAAATGAACATAAACATATCATAAAAGACTTTTCTCTTCATTTCTAACTTGCCAAGATCAGACAAGGAATAGGGAAATGAACATACACAAATAGAAAATAAATCAGCTTGGTAATGTAAACAAAACACTGAAATAGCACATTAACACAACATGAAAAAGGTCAAATACTTAAAAGAAAGTACTTCTAGATTTGAGAGAAATGTTTATATCTCGGGTAAACATTACCTTTTCATCTGAAACAAAAATGGTTTCCAACTAGAAACGATGCTCCAAACATAATGGAGTGGTTCAGTCCACCCAAAAATGCTCATAAGTTGTAGATACTTCCATAGAATCAATACATTGGAGAAGCAACTTGGATTTCTTGGATGTAATAACATTGGAACATGATCTTGATCAAAAAGAGCATAGATTTTAAAAGCATTTTGATACCATGTTCAAAAAGACATAGTATATCCACACAAATCAAACACCTCAAGACAAATACACACACACAGAGATCAAAGATAAGTACATTGATTTTTTGCGTGGTTAAAACACGCAAAGAAGGAACAATGTATGAATACAACCAACACAACCACTTGAGGCAATATATTAATGTGAAAGAAAAAGATTACATTAACATCTTTGAATATCGATCATTGACAAATGATTCTTTATGTTGTTTAATGCTTCAAACTAATTGTTGCTAAGAGAAAGGAGATGTTTGAACTAGTGCATCACTCACGTCTAGAGATGATTGTGATCATCATATTACTAGATCAAGTGTCGTAAGATTGAGCATACATTTGAAATATCAGATAACTCATGTAGGAAATGACCGTGACTGTTGGATTAGTACACTACGAGAAACACATTAAAAACACACTTTAACCTAATATTACATTATACCAAGTCGACCTTAACTAACTCCTAGAATCTAAATATTCTAACACTAGTTAACCCTTCAAAATCCTTAGCCACCATATGTAAATGTTGGTCAATACGAAATTACAAAAGACTTTCTCGAGTACGTGGCATGCAATAGCCAAAGGAACCTAATAAGAAGAGTAGTACAAATGTATAGAAGCTAAGAACTTACTAAAAATTTGTAATTTTTTAGCTGAATTCATGGGCTTTGTAATCCATTTTCAATATTGTCTGCATTTATTAAATGAAAACATCCCAAAGTTCCTTTGGGGAGTCTTGAGGAGCAAAATGGATCTCTGGAACTTAAATATTTGGTCAAGTTGTATCCAAACCATCCTTGGTTAGCCAACTAAATAGGAAAAACATTTGGATTCATTTGTTCAGAATAGGTTATGCAGGATACCTTACTTCTACTGTAACAAGAATAGATGTGTTGTTAAGTAATGTTATCACTTATCACCAAGGGCCCACCCTCACCCTCTTCAACTTGTAAAACCAACACCTACCCACCTTCATCAATGTGCCCTATGTATAAGTGTATAGTTACACTCCATCTCTCATGATTTAACACCGCCAAGGTAATTTTGACCAGGCACTGGCTGCCAAATTTAAGGATGCACAGACCTATGACTTAAGTATTTAGTTTATCTTTTGCCAATGAAATATTTTAACTTATTCCCCATCACACATCTGATGTTTTTGCACTGCTAGTAAATACAACTTTGAATTTTTTCAAAAAGATACTCAATAGTGACAAGTCTTAAATGTGTAGTACCACCAATGAAATATTTTAACTTATTCCCCAACACACATCTGTTGTTTTTGCATTGCTATTAAATACAACTTTGAATGTTTTCAAAAAGATACTCAACAGTGACAAGTCTTAAATGTTTAGTACCACCAACAAGCTACTGAAAGTAATCAATTTTCCTTCATATTATGAGTTGTATCACATGTGATAAGCAACTTATTAAATTCTCTCAAAGCTTCTCCATTCAACCATTTTCCAACAATAACAATAGGTTATGCATTGTTATCAGGATTTCTACTATGAAACAAGATCCCCACTTGACTACCTCAACATTACATTACTTTAGTGAAGGAGCTTGACTCTTCAATTTCAATAAAGACATTCGCAACGCACACCTTCAACCCAAATCCAATCGATGTAACAATGCAAGTTAAACCACGCCCTAAACAAAAAGTATTGCTAGGGATGAGTACACTTTATAGGAACACCCTATACTGAACTCCTCCAATCAGTGAAAATCTTTGGAAAATAGGCATACACATTTTGTTTACATCTGCTAGTTTTTTTATTTGACAAATGCCTCCAAGGATACTGATCCCATCCACTACAAACAATTTATGTAGAAATGTTTACTCAAAATTACATTATTGTTTATTCACCAACTCTATTTTTTTATGTATACTGCTGCTTATAACCTTGCTTACTGTTTCATGTTTGGGGTACTCTGCATCTACCTACCTCTAATTACCTGTAGCACCTGCACCGACATATGTATGCATCTTATGGATAAAAGAGTGATCTGTCCATCTAAAGCTGTCACTTCTTTCAAAACTTCTTTCCATCTATTCAATTTCTCCAAGGAATTAAGCTCCCACAAGCAATGCATCCATGTCTAGCGATATCATCTCCCCATTCAAGAGAGGCTATGGGACATCCCATTCTAAAATACGCTTTTCTAACCTCATGCTTTAATTTTATCATGAAACAGGTTGAGTATAAGACTGAGTAATAAGAGGATTATATCAACTACTTTGTGTTTGTTGAAGAAGATGTGACAATGTAGTATGAATGTTACCAAATAAGTATGTTTGGCATGTCTTAGTCTCTATCATACTTGATTTTTCCTAAAGCATTTAAATGCCTTTTTTCCTTTTGTGATAAACATTCTTTACATGCTTCCAATAAATTTAACTATGCTTACATTTTCACATATAGATTTATGCATTTATACAACGTTTACACAACTATGATACCCTTGACACGGTACCGAGCCAAAATTAAAGATATACATCATGGATCTAGATGAAACACCTCTTGGGGTGTTCATACATAAACCTTGCTCAAAATAGGGAGGTTGAACCCAAATTACACCTATACATAGCGGATTTAGTTGAAACGCCTCTTGGGGTATTCACTCATAAAACTCGCTCAAAATAAGGAGGTTGAACACAGTATTATAGGACAATATTCTTGGCAGTACTAGTGTGAATCTTTGATTGCATAAAGCGACAGGACACTGGATTAGTGTAAGGATAATGATTGTGGTTGTAATAGAGATAGTAGTTTCGTTGTTCACATTGTCTTTATGTCTCCTTTAGAAAATTATTATTAGACAAGGCAGTGTTTGATATTGAATTGATTTTGTACCAGTATAGATCTATCCTAAACCCGGATCTATACTAAGTTTTAAGTTTGATAGATTCGGGTTTAAGTTTTAAGTTTTTATTTTATAGACTAACATCGATTTTTTAATTAATTTTCATAATATTTTATTTTATGAGCCAATATGGATTTTTTTAAATACTTTCCATAATTATTTATTTTATGAGCCGACATGATTTTTTTTATTATTTTGTTAGGAACGAACGTTACAACATCTCCTCCATACTAGGCTATAGAGCACTTCCTCGATGCAATTACTTGCAGTGATAATCTTCTTGTATTCATAGAGAAATTATGCTGCAGAAAGCTATTGTAATGTGATTTATAGTTTTAAAGATTGCCTGGCTGATACAGAGAGTTTTTTAGTGTCATATGGTGATGCTCTTAAGAAATTCTGGCCAAATGTATTTTACCAAGGTACTGTAATACTCGTTTTCATTCATTTTCATTATTTTCTACGATGCAAGGAAATTTTAGATTCCAAAAATAGCGTATTTGGAATTTCTCATTAATATAAATACTGTTTAAGTTCTATAGCCATTTCTTGTTCATCATGAACAAATTGTTTTTTTCTACCTTTTCTTTGTTGGTTGTTTAATCAGATTTTAAGACCTACAAATTTAAAATGAGATTTCACCTACATATTTAAAACAAAAATTTCCATACTTTGATACCAAATCTAATGTAACTTTTTAAGAGGATTAAAAATGCATTGTCAATTTCATTTTCAACAAAGCTTAGGGACAGCCAAACTAATTGATTACAGGTATGCAGTCCACAAGATTTGACATCTTGGAGTCAGTAGATGTCACTCCTAGATTTAGCATAGAGGTCACTCCTGCTAGAAGCCGAACCAGGTGCATCAGATTTTTTATCTTCCCCCATTGTTGGAAATCCTGTAAATGTCCCCACTATTGATTCCACTGAAGGAATTTCTCTCCTCAACTCACACAAAGATACATAATTTAACTGAAAATCACCTTTTCTTCTTTATTACAATAAAAATATCATTTTATCTTTGATACAAATAAATTTTTTCTTTCTAATAAAATGCATATAAACATCGCAAACAGATTTATATCGTCGAGGTGTCTCCCATTAATTGCTTATGAACATTTTGGCAACTTAGTTCCACAAAAAACAATAGTACATAGAGGGATAATAAGACTATGGTAAAGATCGACAAAGAGCTTGATCAAGGTCAAAAATATCTCAAACAATTTTTTTTCGAAAGTAGGCTTGATGTGTGCTCAAAGCTGAATCAGGGAGAAATCAAGGATACACAAGTAAACAAGAACACACACATACATAAGAGATGTAAGTGTTTGTCGCACCTGTGACTGTACATTTGTGTTATATGTGGTTATATATGATGATGTTGATGATGATTTGTTGTCTTTTAAAAAATGTTGATTAGTTTTTTTAGTTCATAGATTTCATAACGCTACCACAACAAAATGACACCAAAGTTGGATCTAGTACTGCACAAGCCACACAATTGTTGTTGAGGACACACAACAAAGTATGGAAGCACAGTGGGTTACATATGATGCAAGCCAGGAAACCAACCAACAAGAAGTTGAGTTGATTTTTTCTTCATATATTGTTATTTCTATGATCAAGAGATCCTCTTTTTATACTTTCATTGACATTCAATATGTGTGGCCTATCAAGGCAAGATATCTACAACAACAACAAGAAGCAAGCTCCAACAACTGATGCAACTGCAATTAATGTTGAAGTAAGTCCACATAATAAATGGTATTAAAAATGCTTGTATAGCTTGAAGCCAATACAACAATATACTCATTATGAGCACATCGTATCACTTATGGGAATACAGGAATAGAATCTGTGAGATGTAGAACAGTTGGTGGTGGGGTTTGGTTAAGATGCCCCCTAAGCGGAAAGGTCGTCGGTTCTAATCCCGCGGATACGAAAAAATCCAACCATGTTAAGGGTTGGTGGGGTCTAGGCCGGGTGCGATCCCTGGGTGATTTTGACGGCTTAGATGCCCCTGGTTCGTGGTAACTTAGCCAAAGGCAAAATTGCTAGTCAAGGAGGTTCCACCACTTTGCCAACAAAAAAAAATCACTTACAGGAATAGAACCTAGGTTGGGAGGATAACACTCCATCTCACAACCACTTGAGCTAGATCCAATTAACAAGGTTAGTACTACCCTATGTCAAGACTACATTAATTAAGTACATTTATATGAATGCTATAGCTGAAATTGACTCTCTTTTAACCTCATTTTTAAATGCATCGTGTGTACAATCATTGTGCAATAGATATGCCACTCTTATGATTTTGGCCATAATTTTTCTAACTCCTTGTTTGTGATAACACCATGAAAATAATATATTTTTTCTTTCTTTGTTGGAGTATAACACCCCGAGAAAGTCCCATCCACTTCCCCTCATTCCGAGGATGGTACCAAAGTATAAAGTGGGTGGTGTCTATGTTCCAAGCACCTCACCCCAAGGAATTGAAGAGAGTTGAACCTGTGATCTCCTCTACATCAGGGGGAGATATCCCATATTTATCTCATGAACACTTGATCTAACCCCGGGGATAAAATAATACTTATTTATAAAATAAAATAAAAATTATATTGTCGATTTTTTATTATTATCTATAAGTATGTATGTTTATATTTTGTTTTAAAAATATTACATTGACTATTAATGCTAAGGTGTCATGTCCCTCATACTCGGTTGTAAAACACTACATTTTGTTTTAAAAATATTATATTGAGTATTTATGCTAAAGTGTCATCTGAGAACACATATCTCCAAGGCTTTAAAATGCACCTCCATCCATTATTTGAAATTAGAATAACTAAAGTCCAAATCTTTTGGATCTATATTGCTATTAGAATAAGTACAAATCTGTTGGACCTATATTGCATGGTTGGAGCATGCGAGATGTTTGATATTTCTTTTACAGAATGTAAGATGCGACAGTTATACCAATAACCTGGCTTGAATGGAAACCACTACCAACTCTTGTCTTTGTAGATAGGAACAAAAGACATGACAACTGGACATCAACATTTTAAAAAATATATAGAGATTAAATGAAGAGTGATGTTTACAACCCCAATCATATGAGTACAAACATATAGTTGAAATTGTATCCCGTGATGTCTTTTCACTTGTGTCATAATTGTCCTAATTATTAGTTTTTGGTAGCTCAGAAGGTACTTCTACGTTGGGGGTGTATAGCAACGTAGAAGGGGTTGAGTGAAACTCTCTAAACAACCTTGTAATAATGTCTTTTCTAATACTTTATTGTATTGGCTAGTATTTGTTATTCCATGGTACTGGAGGGTCAATGGTATTGGGTGAGCCTATGGTATTGGGTGTCCCATGGTATTTTCCATGGAATTGATGTAAAGTGATATTATAACAATCTATGGAGAGTTGTAAGGTACCACATTGACAGGAGTGAGTCATATGTTTTGTGGTGGTCAGGCACAGTGGACAAGAGTGAGCCATATTTCTTGTGAGTAACAGAAGTGTCACATTTTATGTTGGGGTTTGTCTTTTCTGCTGAGGGGTTTGGGCACAGTGAGAATCGAGAGTCTGAGATCTGGTGTGTCATATCTGGAGGCCTTTCATTGTAAGTGTTGATTAACAAACTTGCAATAAAAGATAAATTGTTGGCTGGTTTTCCCCTGTTGGGGTTTCTAGGGTATCTCGTTGGTTTTCTTTGTTTATGGTTAGCTTAGACAACGTGTTTATATTTGTTAAAGTTTAGATTTGCAGTGCTTTTAGTGGATAAATAATCTGAAGTGAATGCTTAACTAAAGATATAAACCAGATCCCTTTAAGGATAAAATTTCACATGGTATTAGCGTGGGTCACAGAAACCTGGCACAAGATCGAGAAATATAAAAAAGGGAAATAATTTCATACTATACGACCATAGTACGAGACGTATGTCATACGGTTTTGCTGGGAACTAGCGTGGAGTGGAACTTGTTACCATCAAAGTTGTACTTAGTTGGACTTTCAAGTGAGCATGCAGAAGTTGAACATTTTAGATCTTCATCATCAATGTTTTGAAGTCCATCGGGCCTTTTTCAGGGCCCCGTTTATTTTTTATTTTTTTCACATGTTCATGCCCCGTGGGGTTTGTAATAAAGTGTGCTAACATGGTATTTTTATGTAAAGGACTTGGCTTCCTAGGAATTATCAATCAAGTCATGTATTCCAATGAGTTTTTTCACTTATTAATTATGTTTTGCTTTTTAGCAGGACATAATTTTTTAGTTTTTCTACTGCTCCTCCAAAGATGAAATGTTTGGCATGGTGGTTAGGCCTTAGGAGGTTATTAAATTCCGTGGGTCAATGTATATGAACATTCTAGACACTATAATAAAGTCACATGGACATGTGCTAGGTCCCCTAGGTGTTTTTTTTATGTTTCGGAAAAATAAAATTTGCCCGTAAAATCAAGCCATTTTTTAATGGTTTAGTTAAAAAAATTTAAAATGTTATAAAAAAGTGGTTAGGTGGTGGAATTAGCCATGGGGGTGCTCATTTTCAAACTCAAAGCACCCACTTTACCCCTAAACCCACTTTGAGGGAAAAATTCATGAGTATTCATCACTTAATGTGATTTTCTCTCGAAAAAGCCAAAAAGACCAAATAAATGGCCAAATAAGACATCATAAAGTCAATTTGGGAATCCCACTGATTAAGGAAATGGGTTGAATCCTATTTTATAGTGATTGGATGCCATAATTTTGGGTAGATTGGGAAACTTTGATAAAGGGAAAGTTTATCCCCATAAAAGAGGGCGCGCTTCCCCATAAAGAGGGCGTAGCTCATTTTAAGGAGGCTAATTTGGAAGGAGATATTTTCTCCTAGGTTAGTGTTGGTTGCCACCTTTCCAATCCCCTCCATCAAGGCATGAGTTAAGGTTTGATTCTCTCCCATGATGCGCCCTCCCTCTTCATGAATAAATGCGCCCTCCTCTCTCATTTGTTATAAAAAGGAAACCCTCTCATTCCAAACTAGTTAGAGTTTGGGAATAGAGACTTGCATTGTAATATTGTTCTATCTTTTTAGTTAATGAATAAAGAGACTTTGGAGGTCATACCTATGTGATGTTATTTGTGAGTGGATGGAATGATCTCCTGGCATGAGGTAACATGTATTTGAACCATTTTTGTGCAATTTTCTTTATCACGATCTAGCCTACTGAAGGATTGGTATCAATTTTGTAGGGAAGATTGCTAAGCTTGCTTGTTTAGTTAATATTTTATTTGTCATATGATTAGAGATCTAATATTTATGTGCTTCATTTGTTTATGCTCATATTTTCTTAATTTCTAAGCTTATGCATTTCTAGATTTGATGGGTCTTTGTGTGAGATTGTTTTAGTTGCAAGTTCTCAAGATTTGAAAAAGTGAAGAGCTTGTTTGCTCTTTATCTCTCTCTCAAGACTTGCTTTAGTGGATCTTTCCCTCGGTGTCCCACATCCAGACTTTCAGAATCTTCTTTGCTCATAATCTATGTTGTTGCTCTTCTCTTTCTCCACATAAACTTCTCTTTTTCTTTCGTTACTTTAAATTTGAAAGTGCAATTTTTAATTAGATCTATATTTTAAAGGTTAAATCACAAGTATATCTAGTTTCTTTTGCAAATAAAATAGATTTAGTTGAGTTTTCTAAAGATCAATCAAGCACAATCTAGATCTATTTGCTAGTTTCATTATAAAGGTCGTTTTTATCATAAAATTTCAAGGCTTAAGTAGAAGGTTAGTTCTCTTGATTTAAAAGTTTATCTTGCAATTTGAAAGTGCATTTTATTGGCTTCCTCAAAAGAAAGCCAAGATCCCAAGAAAATCTTGCTTTCCTTGGTTAATTTTTGTTGATTTATCATAGATTAACTTGGTAGATTTTTTCCATAATTTTTGTGGTGACCCAAAATCACTTTCTAAGTGTTTTTTGGGCACTTTTACTAACACATGCTTGTTGGTTTTCTGATTTTTATGAACAGGTAGAAAGGCATGCTTGCCAAATTTTCAAGATTTGAAGCTTTTAAAACATTCCAAACACCTTTCTCTACAAGCAACATTTTTCCAAAACCATTGTAAGCCTATTGAATCCTCGGTTATAAAGGATCATAGGCATTCCAAAAGAAAAGGATATTTGTAATAAGCATAATAAAGAGAGCAAGTGGGATACCATCGCCCACACCCCATCCCCCAGGGGGAACTGTGTCGACTCCATTTTTGTGTTTTGTGATTTTTAGTTTAGATTTCTTTTTTTCACAACTAATAAAATCAGCCTAGGAATAAAATTAACCTTTTTGGATCTATTTCAATGGAGGGCCACAAGCGCACCCAGGACTTAGCTTTTTTACCATTTTTTTAACAATTTCCAACTTTTTGAGTAATTTTTTCCTTGCTATCCCGAAGTACGATGCCACAAAAGAGCTTGCTCAAGTAATGGAATTCGGCCGGAAAAGAGACTCTTGGAAGTAGATTAACCAAGTAGAAAATCCTAAGTTTGTTTAAAATAAACCAATGCTTAACAACATAGTCCGATCAGTTGGTCAACCAGAAAGCGAGGTAAGCATTAGCTTAATAGGAAAATCCACATAAGCTAACCTTCGAAAACTCGAGAGGTCATAGAGAGTGACTACTATAGAGTCGGGGGGATATTCATTAATGAGGTTCGTCGTCTCCTCATTGGACACTTGGTAAAGTTGCTTATGCGCTCAGTTCGAGAATGAAAGTTTTAGTGGGACAAACCAAGAAAAAACCCACTAATTACCATCACCCTTAATAATAAAATTTACCAACTAAGACACTCGCAATACTTACTTGACACAGCAAAGCACTCCAAAGCACTTTTAGGTTTTTTGCATCTTTGTATTGGGCATTGATCTTATTGTTTATTATCTTGTTCAATTTATGTATGCAAAATGATCATGATGGATGCCATATGTTGTTGGGCATGGCCCAAGTAGCATAGTTTTGGTGAAGCGCAGTCTGAGTAAAGAGCAGTAGAAAAGCGAAGTATGAACATACCGCAGTTTTGTTGATGCGTAGTGACAGCAGGGCAGCTATTTTTGGCAATAAAGTACAAAGTGAGGCAAGGTCGAACAGTGACCTATTTTGGGTAAGCCACTCAGCAGAATCCCGAGAGCAGGGTAAGGAGCAGTGTGGAAGTGGAGAAAAGCAAATTGTCGCCTTAATACAGACTAAGGATCAAGGCAGCATGGTCGACAGAAGACCGTTAGAAGAAGAGCGGTGGATCGACGGTGACAGAAGGGGAAGAGCGACTGAAAGGGACCTGTCAGTAGGCAGTCAGAGTTGTTATGCCAGAGATGCGACCATCAGAAGAAGCGTCAGATCCAGAAGTGGCACAAAAAGGAGGTCGAAGTCCAGTGAAGTAGTTTTCAACTGCGACAGCCCTGGGTAGTGGTATAACCGCACCATCCACGGGGTTATTTTTGGTACTGTAGGTTTTTGGCCCACAATCATTGTAAAGACATGATCTTTGGGCATGATCTATAAAAGGGGCAATTTTGTAAGGGAAGGGTTGATATTTGATGGAGACTAATCTTTGTTGATTACTTTTTGGTCATTATTGATCTCTCGTGGTATTTGGAAAGACTAAGCATTGTAAGAGGCTTTGCAGCTGTGTGCACAGAGACCTACTGAAGAGAGACGAAGGCTCTGCAACTATGTGAGCAGAGACCTACTTTAGAGAGAAGAGTCAGCAGCTGAGTGCACATACTGGAACTATTGAACCCTTCCCATTAATATAAGCAATAGTTCCCTTGGACGTAGCTCCCATCTTGGGGGTGAACCACATAAATACTTGTGTTATGCGATTGAATGTGTGATTGTGTATGTTTATGCTTATGTTTACATTCATACCTCCATTTATGCATGTTCGCACTTTTATATGTATGTTCATATATATGGTGGATGAGAATAATATGTTGAGTCCTAAAATTATATGATTGAATGAGCGAGTGGTTCTGAATATGTTGAATGCATGAGTTATTTGGGTAAACACTAAGTCAGCGAAGCCTGTGTTAAGTGTGATTCCCTAGAAGCGCAATCCTGAAGTAGCATTGTTGCATTGTATTACACCATATTGTATAAGCTTGCGGAGTGCGCAGTCCCGTATGTGCGCAGTAATCACAAGTGTACGCGAAGTCGGGAGGACTTCACTTTCGTCAGTTTCATAACTGCAGATCACCTAATTACAAAAACTTGCTTCTGTAATCCCCCATAACTTCGCCTCGGGTGAGACCTCAGCCTATTTGCAGTTTGTTGCTGAAAGGGCCAGTGGAGAAGTGGCATTGTTGGCCCCATAACTGCGTAGATCTGGGTCGGTACAAGAAAGCTAAAAAATGAAGTTGCATGCCAACAAATGGTTCTGTTTCCGCACTTGAACTGGTGATGTGATACGAATATTGGAATCCCGAGAGGATAGAAATACAGAATTGGGTGGATAATACAGAGAAGGAGTTTACAAGAAAGGATAACAAACATCCGCGTTTATCTGACATAGAATGGTTGCAGAGATACCTATATTCTGATATTTATGAAATTTTCTTAGCATTCTTCAGCAATGATCTATACGACTAGTGGCTATCAAGGCTCACAGAGCGGAAGAACTACTATCAAGGTGAAGAACCTACAGTGTGGACTCCAGAATTGATTGAAAGACTTAAAGCAGTGGATAGCCCAATCTCAAGAGTAGTAGACTTCTGGCTAGACAGTATACAAGAGGGCTACGTTACAGAATTTGTTGTGGAGACTCTGAAGTCTTATAGCGTAGCAAGGGAAGATTTATTCAAAGGATTTAGAGGTAAGAACCTGAACAATCTCAGTCTATACATTAAAATGTTGTTAGTAGAGAAAGGTGTCCTATGAATGTAATAAGATTCCTAGAAATTTCAATCTGTAATGTTTAGTAATATAGATAGTAAGTTTCCATACTTGTTGTTTTGAGGCTTCCTCATAGGTAGAGGGTTCTAAATCACTAATGTGACTAATCTGTGCTACATATCCTGAAAATATTTCAGGTCTCTTTCGCTCTCTGGATGAGCTTGGAGGTGCTCCATGATTTTCTGCCTCTTGTAGAATGTCTCAACACCATGCAAATATCCTCTTAGCAGGAGGTCCATCAAGTAATATTTTATATCATATATTTTGGTTCTTCATGATCAAGCAGATCTACGGACTCGTATGGATTCCCCCTCTGAACATCTAAAAGGGGAGAATCTGAAATTGGATTCTCCATCATAGGAGTATCATGCTCCTCCATGTTTGAATCATAGTGAATTTCTTTGGAGTGCTTGAAGGAAACCTCTTCATGAAATGTTACATCTCTCTACTGAATTAAATGTTTATTTGTCCTGGAACATAGATTCTGTAAGCTTTGGAGGATTCACTATATCCAACAAATTTTCCTTTATTTCTGGATGGATCCATATTTTTCCTCTTCTCTTTTGGTACATGAATGTAGATATGACAACCGAAAATATTCAAGTGTCAAACATATGGTTTTTCACCAGTGAAAACCTCTTCAAGAGTCTTTTCTCCCAATATAGCATGAGGGCTTTTGTTTTGAATATAAATAGTAGTGATGGAGGCTTATGCCCATAAATATGTGGGTAGATCCTTATCACACATCATGTCTTTTGCAGCCTCACATATTATTATGTTATTTCTTTCATCAACCCCATTTTGTTGGAGGTTGTAGGGTACAGTCAGTTGTATTTTTATTCTTGCATCTCAATAGAATTCATTGAATTCATGGGACTCAAACGCTCCTCCATTATCATATCTCAAAGTGTGAATGTGCTATGCAGTCTGATTCTCAACCAGTGCTTTAAATTCTTGAAACTTGTTTAAAGTTTTACTCTTTCCCTTTAGAAAATAAACCCATGACTTGCAAGAGAAGTCATCTATGAAAAGCACATAATATAAATAACCACTCAAGGAGGGTGCAGACATAGGACCACATAGATCAGAATGAATCAAGTCAAGAATCCCTTTAGATATATTGGTACTACTTGGAAAACTCTTCTTAATGTTTTTTCCAAGAGCGCAACCTCTACAAACACTATCAAAATCATATTTAAATATGGCCATACCTTTCATCATCTTCTGCAATCCAAGTAGTGCTTTGAAATGGATATGTCCAACCCTTCTATTCCATAGTTCACACGGACTGACTGTGTCATGGATCATGGCTTGAATAAGCTTTCTAGGAAATTTGTAGAGGCCTCCCTCTCTAACTCCAACTACTGATGCAGAGTTCAAGCCTTCTTTCTTATGCCACATAAGCACTTTGTTGTCCATAAATATAACTCTGAATCCTTTATATTCTAGAACTGAAACAGACAAGAGGTGCTTCTTTAATATGGGGACAAACATAATTTCATCCACATGCAGTACATATCTTGAATCCAACTGAAAGGAGGTGGATCCAATACCTTGGATCGAATAGGTGGTATTATATCCAAGCTCCACCTTACACAAAAAATTCTTTTCCTTCAGATCTTTAATAGCGCTCCTATATCTAGTCATGTGCTTAGATGCGCCATTGTCTACCAGCCATGTCTCAACACTAGTGGTAATGGATCCATAAAGGGATGAGACAAGATAGTACTACTTCCTCATCTCTTGATCATCGGATGATTTCTTTCTTGTAGGTTCATCTTTTGTAGCAATAGAAGCATGAAACCTACCCTTGAAATTTCCTCTTTGATTTACATGACATTCTCTTGCATAATGGCCCTTCTTATTGCTATTGAAACATTTAACTTTAGACTTATCAAAGTTCTTGAAATCATTCTCCTTTTGATGAGAAAATTTCTTGTGATATTTTTTACCTCTCTTCAACTGTGTCACAAGAGTGAGGTTCTCTTCTCTGGAGAAAATATACTTGCTTTGGATTCACCCTTCTTCTTGAGGGAAATCATGGCATAGTCTCTCAAAGTCAGGTTGCACTTCTTAACCATTTACTGCAGCCAAGAATGTCTCCCATGAGGATGGAAGACCATTGACAGCAATCTGAATGAGCTCATCATCATCGACCATCACACCAATGGTCATGAGTTGATCTCTTACTTGAGAGATCTTCGTGAAGAAGGAAGCCATGGCTTCGTCCTTCTCCATCTTCAAATTATGAATCTTGTTCATCAATTCCCTCTTTTGACTAGTTACATTCTTGTTGTTGTTGCAACATCCCCCCCAAAAAAATTTGTAAATATTGGGGTCCCTCCTTCTATTTTTCATCAAAGTCCTTTGGTCTTTTGAAACTTATTTGTTTAACTTTGCAAGTCTTCTCCTTCTTTCAGCAATTTTTTTTTATTTTTCTGCTAAGGAAAAATTCATTTTTCAGCTTCGGTCGCAGTTTTTAATGTTAAAAGTGCCGACAGTTGCGCATATTTTTAATGACAAAATTTGCGACAATTGCGCAAATTTTAACTTTATTTTGGCCAACCGTGGCACATCATTTGGTCTTAACTTTTCCGACCAAAAGCGTTTGTTTTTTATCCTTTCTCCCAAGCTAATTGCAATTTTTAACTCTAAAATGGTCATCGTTGCACAGTTCTTAACATTAACTCAACCGATGGTTGCGCCAAACCCTAAATCTTAACTTTGCGCCGATCGGTCGCATATCTTAGAGCTAAAGTGCCCGCCTGTTGCGCAATCTTCGGCCTTAACATTGCCACCTTCTTTCTTGCGCCAATCCTTTGGCCTTAGCTTCATTTTCCCAGTCGCACTTCCTGGTCGCAAGTTCTAAGACTATCTCTGTTGGCCGTTGCACTGAGTTTCAACTTAAAATCATCGACCCTCGTTTCAGTTCCCCATCGCAGATTTTAACCGCATAAGTTACCCTTAAGATCGCCTCCCATTGCGCAGGATATACCATTTGAATCACCACCCATGGCGTAGCCTAGATTTTTGGTAAGCGCGAAAGTTAAGTCGGTAGGGGTTTTAATTGTGGCCCGTGCGGATTCATTGCTTTTTACGTTGAGCCCTGTGCCCATTAAACCTCCAACTGGCCACCCCATGGGGATTAATTACTCATGCTATATATATATACATAGAAAGGGGTTTTTCATTCCATTGTTACCAAGACCGAAAAGCATTGATGCTTGCCATTGGGAGCTCGAACTGACAACAATCCTGTGTTTATGTGCATCAACCGCAGGTAGCCTCTCGGGTGAAGACAGGTAGGTCCTCCTCGTCACCACTATCTCTGAAAGATTGTTTAAATTGAAAGCCAACACTCGTACATACTCAATATTCGGCTTAGCACCATGAATTTGAATGATGTGTCGATTCACTAACAATGGTCTCTCATGAATTTTTCAACTCCTCATTTGTGTTATCCTCGCCATTGTAGGTTTGACATGCATAGGAGCTCTGCCAGGAAGAAGACTAATCTTGCCGAGTCAGAATCATATGTAGAAATCTTTTTGGATACCTCGCTTGAAACCATGATTAGCGATACACAAGTTGTCACCGGAGTAGCCTAGGAAACCCGCCCCAGAATTTCAATGGGGTGAATTATACAGGTTTATCAAGGATCAGAAGTACCCCGAAGCTTCCCTAGAAGAAACCATGGTCTACTTGAACATCAAGAAGTCTGGCCTTCACAAGGAAGCAACTCGTCCTGAGCTATTTCCATGCTTGGAAGTTATTGGCTGGATAACTCATCATGTTAATACTGATACAAGATTCATTAATGATAACACTGGGATGAATCTTGCATCCTTCACACCATAACACATCATGGCTACTTACAGGTTATCCCACGAAAGGGCTTGGCTGGACAATGAGTGGTTAGCGAAGCAAACTATAGACCCTTTGGAGTCTACAAGAAAGATGATGATAATTGAAAGGAAAATCAGGCAAAGAGCCAGTAGGGAGTATGAAAGTGAGCTCCTGAGGACTCCTTATAGACTTATTGCCTTGATGCTGAGTCGAGTTTTCGGCATGCCAAATGGAAACATTTTTAAGCTTGGATGGGTGCCTGTGATGGTTCACGTAGCCACGTCTCGAATAATCTTCAATTGGGCTGACGTAATCTCAAATAGCATGGTCTCACACTTAACTGCTGCCCAAGGAGGACTGACCCAGAAGAAATTTGATTTCTTCATGTCTTCATATTTGATGGATTGTTTAGTAAGCAAGCACCCTTTTCCTGATTTGGGTTGCATTTGGAGCAGAAAGGAGTCCCCTCTCATTGTAGATTATCAACTCACATGGGCAAGCAAATACACAAATCACTACAAACAGATTTGCGAAAATCTCATCATGCCCCTATATCAACTCATTTTTAAAGAAGATCCAAATTGTTTGTCTGAAAACGCCATGCCCATCATAGAAGAGTTCGGGGACTATTACTTCTATCTAGAAGGTACCTATATCCAAATGAGTGGAGGATCTCAACCTCCTTTTTTGTTTCCCCGGTATGTCACAGATTTTGTAGTACACGAAGAAGCTATAAGACAGCTCTTCGTCTGTGGGGTCAGCAAGATTCTTTGTGAGAGGAAGAAAGGTATGTACCCACCAATTCCCTTCACCATCGGTGCATATAGTCTCCAGAAGGCAAAAGATGGTGAAAAATTTGCTGAAGACTTAGAAGTGTTTCATTTCGGCACAAATTTATTTAGAAGGCATGATCCCAATAGCAGAATTGCTGACCACTGTACCAATGTCAAAACTTCTTTTGAGTACGCACATCTTTGGGACAAGGATGAAGAATTTTTTTGGAGTGCCAGGAAATTAACTGAATTGGGAAAACGTTACATCCCTAAAAACGGAGCAAGTTCCAGCCCCAGACCTGTTGGGTTGATCCAAAAGGATCAAGAGGCAGCAACATCACAATTAGGGGAGTCAAAGAGGAAGGAAAAGGAGGTAAAAGAAAGACTCCAAAAGGAGCAAGAAGTCAAGTAGCAGCAGGATGCAGAAGTTGCTAGAGCTCAACAGGAGCAAGAAGCAAATGATCGGAGAGATGAGGAGGAGAGGATCTGGCAAGAAGAAGCTGCCAGATTGCATGAAGAAGCTGCCAGCTGATTGCAAGAAGAAGCGGCCAAATTACAGCAAGAGGAAGCCGAAAAGTTACGGGAGATAACGGATAAAGCAAATAAGGAAGCAACGAAGAAGCAAGCAAGAGAATAAGAAGAAGACTCCAAGAGAGCTGCATAACAAGGCACATCCAGTTCACAAGTCATGGACATAGATCTATCGACAATAAACCAACCAAGGATAGCTAATGAAGGGGTTATCGCAACTGAAGTACTAGCACTTACCCCATACACTCCTTCAAAGCATCGCCAAGTGGACAACCTGGATTCCGTCTTCTATGATAGCAAGAGGAAGGTCATTGTAGAGAGATCAGAGAAGAGGATGAGGACTAAAGAAGGCCGCTTGGAGATTAGAGTATCGAAAACCCCGCTTCTCAAAGGGACCGACAGCGACCCTATTTTTAGAGCAGCATGTAGTGTGGCCTCAGCTCAGGCTAGTAAAGATAATGTTGACTAACTGGTAAAAGAAGCTAAGAAGTGCAGAGAATTGTGTTTCAAAATAAAAGGTAACATGCAGAAAGAGGTGTTGGAAGGTAACGAGTTAAGGTTAAGATGCAAGAAGCTGTAGGAAGAGAAAAAAGAAACAGCTTTGCAAATTATCCAGCTCGAAAATGAAATAAATGAGCTTGAAGTACAGTTGGCAATCTCAGAAGGTGAGCAAAAGGACTTAAAGGCTCACGTAACAGAATTGGAGAATCATTAAGCCAACAGTGTTCAGCAAATTGAGTTCTTCAAGCCTTAGTTTGAAAGGCTGACGCAAGAAAAGGTAGAGTTGTTAGAACAACTCAGAGAAGCAAATGAAAAGAAGTAAGAACTAGCTACATTTGACAAACAAGCCTGCGACATGCAAGAAAAGACTCATCAATCTCTAGTATTGATTTCAGAAGAGGTCTACAGGATGAAGTAAGTGATAACAAGGAAAACAGCCATTAAGGTTGAGGTGCTTAAACTGAAAAATAAGTATGCGCATCGCGTGGTAGAAATAAAGGAACAATTTGAGTGGAGGAAAGGGAGATTTGGATTGCCCTCAAGCCTGCGTGTGAAAACCGCTGAGGAATTGGACATGGATATAGGAGTCCTCGAGTTTTGCAGGGATTGTGGTGCCAAGTTAAGTCTTGAGATCTGGAAAACCGTAAAAAATTGTCACCCTTTCTACTCCAAGATCCGGGAAACCCATGATAAGTGTCACATGATTTTACCTCGGACCATTTATGAATTTCCTGAGAGAGAGCAGCGTTTAGCAGAACTGCAAGGTAACTTAAATGCAGAATTAGAGTATTTGAAGAAGATAGAGGCGCTAACCTTGGAGGACCTCCACCAGTTCATTGGGCGGACTACTGTCCACGCCGATTTCCTAGAAGATATTGCTCAGGCAGCTGTAGTAGGAGTAGCAAGTTGAAAATCAGATTTGCGCAAGCACGAAATAGCATTGAAAGTGATAATCTCTGCGTGGGAAAATACCATTCTGCGGGAAATTAGCTAGTGGGCCAGTTATATTCAAGATTTGGACAAACCAGCAGAAGCAAGCAGACCTGTTGAAGAGAGTGAATCAGCAGGTGTAGAGAAATCAGCTGAAGCGGCAATACCATCTGGAGCTTAATTTGTTTTATTGTAATTTTGAGAAAAGACAGCTAGAATTTTGTTTATTGTATAAATATGTTGTAAAACAGCTGGAAATGTTTTTGTCTCTTTAGGCACTAGAGGACAAAATTGTGTGTTCCCCTAGGGTTAGGTTTTGATAAGAGACAAGTTTTGTAAAAACTATATAAATAGGAATAGAAGGGATGAGAAAGACTTTTGGCAATTGAAAGGACAGACTTATGTTGTACGTGAACTATTTTACTGCATCAATAAAGAAAGCTCTATTTTTCCTAAAGGAAGCCTGCATGGAGTTTTGTTATGGGAATGTTTGAATGATTGGCCGAATTACTTCTGCCTTATTCACACATTGGCTATGAGATTGTTCTTAACCATTCTCTGTTATGAATGCTTTCACTCTCCTATGCAAAATTTCTGTATAAAATGGATAATAGAATGTTTATCTCTATCAAGGCTATCTTTGATAATCTTTTATTTTCTGTTGTAAATGCCTCTATTCAATTTAACAGCTATCTGTGAAATTCTTGGTTGCATTTCCAGTTTATTATTCATTCTTTAAATTTGCTCCTTACGAGGATAGATTAAATTTGCTTAAACAGTTTTAGATTAGTTTTGTTTAACAGCTTGCATTCAAATTACAGCACTTGCATCTCATCTTTAAAATAAAAATACATAAACGATGGATCAGGCTACAACAGGTGAAAAGGAAAACAAATATTTAAGTATTACACGGTAGCCGGTTCATTAACCGGATGGATTCCCCACACCAAACGGTGAGCGATCTAATTGGGCTTGCTTACCAGGGAGAATCCCTTGCTGATTGATGCTACAATTTTCGAGGCATCAACAGTTTTTGGCACTAGAAGGAGGGCCACCAGTGCATGGCTGGAAGAGGAGATCATTCCGTTATAATAAATCCCACTGAAGACCCATTTGAAACAGTTATCCCAGACAATTTAGATCTGGAATTAATAAATCAAGAAGATCCCAATTCTGAGATCGAACAGCAAGAAACATTGTATGTTGTTCCTTTTGTTGAAGTAGCAAATTTAAGAAGACACACTCGTGCTTACGTAAGGCAGCTTGGCGGTTTGAACGCCATTCCCTTACTCCCTAGAAGAAGGGCCCCTAGAAGAGAAACGCAGTATACAAGGGATTCAAGTCTTGTGCAGAATTTTGAAGAGTTGGTAGATCTGTCTTTAGAAGAAATCACAGAACCTCTTGGATAAATTGGAAGTGAAAATCCTCCAAATCTAGAGGAACCACATACCCCACGTAATTATCCACATAACACTCCACCAAATTCCCCACGTGGATCCATGGTTATGCTAGGATGGAGAGCGAGAGGAGCAATGAATATAGCTGGGTCGTTCCATGATCTGCCGAAGAATCCAAAAAAGGTTTTGCCCAAGTATGATCCTGGGAAAGACATTTCGGCTGAAGATCATATTAAGAGTTTCTACTTGGCTTTAAGTCTTTTAAATGTGCAACATGAGGATGTAGTCTGTAGGCTTTTTCCTTACACTTTCGAACCCAAAGTATCTTCCTGGTATTTTAGTTTTCAAGCTAGTTCAATATCGAATTGGGAAGATTTCGAGAAATGCTTCTTAAAAAAGTACGAAAATTAGAAAACAGTCGCTACACTCATGAAAGAATTGTTGTCCATGAGAATGGAAAAGAAATAAAAGGTTCAAGAATTTAATCAAAGATTTACTACATTGTTGAACAATTTTAGTGATGTAGCAAGGCCTGCTGAGGAGTCTTTAGTTGAATATTATACAACAACACTTGACCCTCCCATAGCAATGTTTGTTAAAAGAACAAAGAAAACTACCTTGGTAGAAAACTTCGAAGAAGCCAAGAAAGTAGAAGAAGAAGCAGACAGCATTGCTAAGCATTCTCTCGATCTGGACACAAAGCTAACAACTGTTAAGAAACCCCTTTTGCTAACCAGAAATAAAGATGAACCGTCAACAGATATGGAAAATATGGTCAAAATGATGGAAAAGCTTTATAACAAAATTATTGATCGGGAGAAAGATAAGACATCTGGCACTTCTAGGCAACCATTCAAACCTTTCTATAAGAAAAGAGAGGAAAGTGGATAGCCGCTTCCACCTGTAAACAATTCTGTTGTGCTAAATTTAAATGAAGTAGGCATGGATCATTTCTGTACCTTTCATCAAGAACAACACTCAGAAAAAAATTTGTCCACAGCGGATAAATTCAATGAGCCTAGTGATGAACCAAATGCTAGATGCACAGATAACGAACCAAAAAGATCCTCAGGAAGAACATATTTTTGAGCAGGAAGAACCCGCTTCCGACACAACAATGGTCTTATGGGATTGGGCACCCGCACAAGAACCTTCTTTGGAGAATCTTACTGAGGAATTTTAGACTGCAGCAATTAATGTCACCACTAGAAGCAAAGGCTTGGTGCTTGATCAAACTATTGAGGCACCCAAAGCCAAAGTTGAGAAGAAGTTACCCAAAAGGCACATAATTGTCATCCCACTGCATCCTAAGACAAACCCAGCACCTACAAAAGAACCAAGTGCAGAAATAACCAAACAACCAAAAGTTACTTTGAACAAAACAGAAAATCAGCCAAAAGTTTCAAAAGAATGTGATATGGGATATGATATAATCGAAGACATTAAGAAGGAAAAAGCGAATGTCTCTATATTTGATATGTGTAGTTTTCCCCGGCAAAGAAAGAAGTTGTTGGAATCTTTTGACCCACAAACTAGTACTTCGGTGGAAAACACGGAAGATAACCCCAAGATAAACGAAGCTAGCATTGGCGGGAAATCAAGACCGCAGACTTTGCCTTTTCTTTTAACTTTCGAAATTTTCAATCATAATGTACATAATTGTTTGGTAGATTCTGGGGCTTCTTCGAATGTCATGCCACTGTCAATTTCCAAAATGATTAATGGGCAGCCAATTCCATCCCCATATCAGATCATAAAGTTAGATAGGACTATTGTTAAAGTCATTGGAGAGATAAAAGATGCGCTTATTAGGTTATCAACGGATCCTAGAGTGTGTAAATTTGTTGATATAATGGTAGTCGATATTCCTGAGGCTTCTGGTTTGATATTGAGCAGGGACTGGTCTACGAAACTAAATGTTTACTTTGCAACAGACTGGTCTCACTTGTGGTTGCCTTACCAAAATAGACAAAACCAGATTAAAATACTGAGAGAACTCCACATGAAACAAAATGTAACTCAGTTAGAGGAAAAGAATGAAGCTGTAACTTTTTCATCTTTAGTTTTGGGAAATTATTTCTTAAAGATTGAACCGGGTAATTATCAGTCAGAAGATGTTAACCATGATTCAGATGAACAGTCTGATCTCATTCAATTTTCTCAGACTGGTGATATTGATTGTAACATAGTAGGATTAGTCACTGACTTAGGTAATAGGGGTACTAACTTGGTTCAAACAGAAAATGTTTTTTGGGTTCTATACTTTGACAGTTCCAAAACCCAAGAAGGATCCGGAGCTGGTTGTGTCCTAATTAATTCTGAAACCAATAAACACTTCTTATCTTGTAGATTAGAGTTTGAATGCACTAACAATACTACTGAATATGAAGCTCTGGTCCATGGTTTAAAGAAAGCTATTAGTTTAAATGTTAAATATCTGAAAGTCTTTGGTGACTCGGAGATAGTTGTCAGGAAAGTGAGAGATACAATTCACTGCCTTTCACCACACCTAAAAGGTTATCAGTCAGAGGTTTGGAATTTGATTTCATGTTTTGATGTTTTTAATATTAATTCCATTCCTAGATTAAGAAATGTTGCAGCTGGTTTGTTAGCTACATCTACTTCCAGATTAGTGCCTACTAATAACAAGTGCTCTATTGAATTGATTTTCAGGCCTTCTGTGCCGAATAACATTACAAATCTCAGATTTTTTGATGATGATGATCAGATTATCAGCTTCTTAACAAATGAGGATGTCTTTCAAGAAGCCATAATAGACGAAGAGAAGCATGATTCAGATCTTCAAAGCAAAGATGAATTCAAAGGAAACTTCATGCCCAAGGGAGTGAGATCTCTGGAAGGTTTGTTCGGTCTGCAGAACAAGTTCAAGAGGCCAGTGAATGCTAAAACTCACAGCTCTTCCATGCAACATGAATGGGTAAATCTGGGTACAGAGGCTGAACCAAAATATGTTAATCTTGGCAAATGGTGTTCGCTGGGTGAGAGAGATAAGTTCATCAAACTTTTTCAGCAATATAAGGATGTCTTTGCATGGATGTATGAGGATCTAAAGACATATGATACTCGCATTATTCATCACATAATACCAATGAAGGAAGGTGTTAATCCATTTCAACAACAATTAAGAAGAATGCATCCGCCTCTTGAGCCTCTGATTCAAAAGGAGTTGAAGAAATTGTTAGACACAGATTATTTTTAAATTTCGACATTCAGAATGGGTTGCTAATCTAGTCCCCGTCTGGAAGAAATCATGAGAGACAAGATTGTGTGTAGATTTTCGGAACTTAAACAAAGATTCCGATAAAGATAACTACCCTATGCCTCCAATGGAACAAATTTTACATATGGTTTCAGGATCAGAACTTTTCTCTCTACTAGACGTATTTTTTGGCTACAATCAAGTGCTAGTAGCAGAAGAGGACCGACTCAAAACCACTTTTCGCACATAGTGGGGAGCCTTTGCATATCGCGGGATGCCATTTGGTCTGATAAACACAGGAGCTACTTTCCAACGAGCAATGGACATTTCTTTTCGAGGATTGGGTATTCATTGTGTTGTAGTATATTTAGATGATGTGACAGTTTTTTAAAAGAAAAGAGAAGATCATGTTTTCCACTTGAAGCAAATCTTTGATCACTGCAAAAAATATGGTATTTCGTTGAATCCCAAGAAAAGTGTTTTCGTTGTTCTTGAGGGAAAGCTCCTAGTTCATATCATTTCAAAGAAGGGAATCTCAATAGATCAAGAGAGAGTGCAAGCTATCAATCAGATTCCCATGCCCCACAGCAAGAAATCTATGCAATCATTTATGGGAACTATTAATTTTGTTTGAAGGTTCATTCCAGATTTCGCTCAGACCGTTAAAACTTTGCAACAAATGATAAAGCAGAGTGTACAGTTCAAGTGGACTAACTTGGAGAAAGTGGCTTTTAAATAAATCAAAGCTGCCATAGCTAATACACCTTCTTTAAGGAGTCCAGACTTCGATAAGGATTTAATTATGTACACCTTCGCTTTAGATGACTCTCTCGCAACTGTGCTCACACAAAAGGTAGAATCATGAGATGAATACCCAATTTCTTTTATGAGCACTAGTCTGCATGGTGCTGAACTGAACTACCCTGTTGTAGACAAGCAAGCATATGTCGTATTCAAAGCGGTAAAGCATTTCAGGCCATATATTCTAAAAAATATAACTAAAGTCATAGTTCCTCACCCCGCTGTCAGATCTCTATTCGTTCGGAAGGAATTGGGAGAACGGAGAGGAAACTGGGTCACCACTCTTCAAGAGTATGATTTATAATTCAAACCCACCACCATTATCAAGGGTCAAGGGTTATGTAAATTGCTCACTGAGCATCCAGTTGACGAAGAGCTGAATTGGAAAAATGAAGCGGAACTGAATATGGTTGAGGTATATCCTATTTTCACAGCTCCTGAATCTTGGTATAGATACCTAGTGCATTATTTGCAGCAAGGATATTTGCTGGAACTCTGGAATTCTAAGTAAATGAGAGAACTACATCTCAAATTAGCATCCTATCAAATCATTGATGGGATACTCTTTAGAAGAAATTATGATGGGATTTTCCTTAGATGTCTAGAGAATAGCGTTATCAAGGAATTGCACGATGGCCCTGCTAGGGGACATTATTCTGGAGATACCACAGTACATAAAATTCTCAGAGTTGGGTATTATTGGCCCACCTTATTCAGAGATGCTCATGCTTGTGCCTGGAATTGTGATGTATGTCAAAGAAGTGCTGGGAAATTGCCAAAAGCAGCAGGACCACTGCAGCTAGTCATTATCTCTGAACCATTCGAGCAGTGGGGCAAAGATGTTATTGGTGAGATAAACCTGAATTCTTCGTTGCAGCATCAGTATATTCTAACAGCTACAGATTATTTTACAAGATGGGCAAAAGCTGCTCCGCTGCGAAAAATAAACGAAGATGCAGTTATCATATTCCTAGAGGAAAACATCATAACCAGGTTTGGGGTTCCAATTTCCTTAGTCTTTGATAATGCAACTTATTTTTCATCTTTGAATATAAATGAATTTTTTTATGAGAAAGGAATTAAATTACATTATTCATCCAATTACTATCCCCAAAGAAATGGATTAGTTGAGTCTACCAATAAGAATCTCATTCAAATTCTTAAGAAAACGTTAATTGAAAATCAAAGAAGTTGGCATAAAGCCCTTCCAAATGATTTATGGGCGGATAGAGTCACCCCAAAGAATGCCTTAGGAGTTTCCTTGTTCACCCTAGTCTATGGTAAAGAATCCATCCTCCCTCCGAATATTTTACTTCCATCCTTGCAATT
The DNA here is from genome assembly GCA_027924585.1 of Larix kaempferi. Lineage (NCBI taxonomy): Eukaryota > Viridiplantae > Streptophyta > Pinopsida > Pinales > Pinaceae > Larix > Larix kaempferi. The sequence continues at coordinate 4,709,246 of BSBM01001540.1, forward strand.
GGCCCAAGCCTCTCGAGGTTCTAGCAGTCAAGTTCTACAATCAAGAATTGATACCCTACTCAAGCTTGAAGAATCTCGGCTTAAATCCAAAGACTGGTTCCACCAACATCAAGACATAGTCAAAAGGTGGTTTGATAAGAAGAAATCTGGCAAGAGGAGTTTCGAAGTAGGTGACTTAGTTCTAAAATGGGACCATCCACATGATGGTAAAAGGGAATGCACGCAAAGTTTCAACATTTATGGGTTGGCCCTTATCAAATTTATGAAAAGCTTGGCCCATCGACATATAAGTTGAGAGACCTGCAAGGAGAGGAATTGATTCTCCCTCTCAATGGCCTTGCTTTAAAGCAATACTTCGCTTAGTCCCATGGGGACTTTTGTACATCAATAAGTGATTTTGTTTCTTTTCTTATTTTTCTGTTTTGTTGTTTTTTTGCGTCTTTTAAATTTGTTCGGTTTGATTTTTACCTTGCTTTCTGCTCAAGTTTCTTTATTATTTCTTTAATAAAGCCTAGCCCGACTCTTGGCTTAGCGGTGAGACAAGACCCCGAGCAAATCTCAAAATTTTGAAAGACAGAATTTCACTTATAAAGAGAATGTATCTTCATGACCTTTCTTTCACTGAGTGGCCTTTAGGAATGAAGAGATCATTTTCTGTTTGGTCAAAATAACCCCGGTTAAATAACTGAGATTTAGCATTTCCTCCTCACTATCTTGGGGCTCCATTCACTTTAACATTACTGCCTATCTCAGGAAGTTTGCTATGATGGACCCATGGAAAGGAAGCATGTCTCACAGATGTATGGTATTTAAAATGATCTCATGCTACAAATAAAATCCCAAAGAGCTTATATCAAAGAGTCTGTTTTCTAGAAATTCTCACCTCAATTAAAGCACGGCTGAGAGAAGCAAAAAAGTTTTCAATCAAGGAAGCTGTTCAAATAATTCATCCCAGCAAGGTTCTTCTCCGTCTCTGAAGCTTGGTAATCAAATAAATCTCTCGCTCACACAAAAGGACATTATGGATTGAAGAACCTAGATCAAATATGAAAAGGTTGAAGAAATTTATTTCTGGAAGGCTCAAATGACAAAAGTCGTCAATTAAGAAACATCCAAAAGGATGCAGGTAGCATGGGAATGAGGAACAAACGAATATGCCTGTGAGACATTATTACAATCCTGTGGAGTCCTATATTAGTTGACATATGAAAGATAGGTTTCAAAATGAACTCCACACTCTAGCCCTGAGAGAGTTGTAAGGAAATATGAGTCAAAATTGCCCTTTCCCAAATGACCATTATGATAAAAGTGATCACTGCATTCACAAAAGCTTAACTATGAGGGAATTTTGTTACACATGGAGCTAACAATTTATAAGTTTTTTGATCATGAGAAGAATTTGTTTCAGAGATTTGTGTTCACCAGCAAATCACCAATTATTGTTGTTGCAACATCCCCCCCAAAAAAAATTGTAAATATTGGGGCCCCTCCTTCTATTTTTCATCGAAGTCCTTTGGTCTTTTGAAACTTGTTTGTTTAACTTTGCAAGTCTTCTCCTTCTTTCAACAATTTTTTTTTATTTTTTCTGCTAAGGAAAAATTCATTTTTTCAGCTTTGGTCGCAGTTTTTAATGTTAAAAGCGCCGACAGTTGCGCATATTTTTAATGACAAAATTTGTGACGATTGCGCAAATTTTGACTTTATTTTGGCTGACTGTGGCGCATCATTTGGTCTTAACTTTGCCGACCAAAAGCATTTTTTTTTTATCCTTTCTCCCAAGCTGATCGCAATTTTTAACTCTAAAATGGTCGTCGTTGTGCAGTACTTAACATTAACTTGGTCGATGGTTGCTCCAAACCCTAAATCTTAACTTTGCATCGATCGGTCGCAGATCTTAGAGCTAAAGTGCCCGTCTGTTGCGCAATCTTCGGCCTTAACATCGTCGCCTTCTTTCTTGCACCAATCCTTTGGCCTTAGCCTCGTTTTTTCGGTTGCACTTCCTGGTCGCAAGTTCTAAGACTATCTCTGCCGACCGTTGAGATGATTTTCAGCTTAAAATCACCGACCCTCATTTCAATTCCCCGTCGGAGCTTTTGACCATGGAAGTTACCCTTAAGATCGTCGCCCATTGCGCAGGATATACCATTTGAATCACCGCCCGTGGTGCAACCTAGATTTTTGGTAAGCGTGAAATTTAAGCCGGTAGGGGTTTTAATTGTGGCCCAAGCGGATTCATTGCTTTTTACGTTGAGCCCCGTGCCCATTCAATCTCCAACTGGCCACCCCGTGGGGATTAGTTACTCATTCTATATATATACATAGAATGGGATTTTTCATTCCATTGTTACCAAGACTAAAAAGCAATGTTGCTTACCATTGGGAGCTCGAACTGACATCGATCCTGTGTTTACATGCATCAACCGCAGGGAGCCTCTCAGGTGAAGATAGGTAGGTCCTCGAACACTCCCCTTTGTTTTCATCCGGAAGGAAATTTCGTTAAAATCTTGAATTTTCTGCTTTAAAGTTGTTTTGTTAACGGTCCTCGAGGCCAAACCCACGTCGTTCTAGCACTTGAATCCCTCCCGTTTTCGTGTGATTTGAGAGAACTTCTTTTCCTATTTGGAAGACCTCCCGTAAAGCTGATAGAGCGCAAAGGTTTTTGTTAATATTCCCGTTGAATCACGACCTAAAGGAGCTGCATTCTGTGCACATGCAATATGGCCTATCAGTCGTTGTGTTTCTCAATGTTATGAAAAAGATTCCTCCCGACTTTCGTTTTATTGCTAAAAGATGAAATCTAATAAGGCCACTGATAAGGGCACCGATAGCACTAATACGTTCTGTTAGCTCTGTAGCATACATTCTATAGCATACATAGGCAGGCCACTCTGCTGGCGTCCTAAGCATCCTTTAGCTTTCCTGGTGGCATCCTTAGCACACATTATATTATGTAGCACACCTCGAAGGATATGTTAGTTCCTGGGAATACCATACTGTACTTATCGTTGTTTTGGATGATAATTCATGCCCTAGATGATAAGCCCCTACGTTAAGGCCACTAAAGAATCCGGTAAAATCCCTTATCCCACAGTAACAACGCTTTGCGTGATTATATTTTCAAGGAACTAGTGTCAGTGGAATAATTGATTTTATCATAAGATATTGTCAAATGCTAGCTAGTAGCGTTCGGTATAGTTTAATTGCATTTTTGAGTCGTTGCATGGATTTTTTGGTTTAAATGCTCCTCCTTGTCACCACTGTCTCTAAAAGATTGCTTAAATTGAAAGCCAACACTCGTACATACTCAATATTCTACTTAGAACCATGAATTTGAATGATGTGTCGATTTGCTAACAATGGTCTCTCATGAATTTTTCAACTCCTCATTTGTGTTATCCTCGCCATTGCAGGTTTGACATGCATAGGAGATCTTCCAGGAAGAAGGCTAATCTTTCCGAGTCAGACTCAGACATAGAAATCTTGTTGGATACCTTGCTTGAAACCATGATTGGTGATACACAAGTTGTCACCGGAGTAGCCCCAGGAAACGTCGCCCCGGAATTTCAATGGGGTGAATTATACAGGTTTATCAGGGATTAGAAATACCCTGAAGCATCCCTAGAAGAAACCATGGTCTACTTGAACATCAAGAAGTATGTCCTTCACAAGGAAACAACTCATCCCGAGCTATTTTCATGCTCATAAGTTATTGGCTGGATAATTCCTCATCTTAAGACTGATACAAGATTCATTAATGATAACACTGAGATGAATCTTGCATCCTTTGCACCATAACACATCATGGCTACTTACAGGCTACCCCAAGAAAGGGCTTGGCTGGAAAAGGAGTGGTTAGCAAAGCAAACTATAGACCCTCTAAAGTCCTCCAGAAACATGATGATAATTGAAAGGAAAATCAGGCAAAGATCTAGCGGGGAGTATGAAAGTGTGCTCCTGAGGAATCCTTATAGACTTATTGCCTTGATGTTGAGTTGAGTTTTCGGCATGCCAAATGGAAACATTTTTAATCTTGGCTGGGTGCCGGTGATGGTTCACGTAGCCACATCCGGAATAATCTTCAATTGGGCCGACGTAATCTTAGATAGCATGGTCTCACACTTAACTGCTTCCCAAGGAGGACTGATGCAGAAGGAAGTTGATTTCTTCATGTCTTCATATTTGATGGACTGTTTATTAAGCAAGCACCCTTTTCTTGATTTGGGTTGCATTTGGAGCAGAAAGGAGTCCCCTCTCTTTGTATCTTATCAACTCACATGGGAAAGAAAATACACAAATCACTACAAACAGATTTGCGAAAAGCTCATCATGCCCCTATATCAGCTCATTTTTAAAGAAGATCCAAATTGTTTGTCCGAAAACACCATGCCCATCATAGAAGATTTCGGGGACTATTACTTCTCTCTAGAAGGTACCTATATCCGAATGAGTGGAGGATCTCAACCTCCCTTTTTGTTTCCCCTGTATGTCACAGATTTTGTAGTACACAAAGAAGCTATAAGACAGCTCTTCGTCAATGGGGTCAGCAATATTCTTTGTGAGAGGAAGAAAGGTATGTACCCACCAATTCCCTTCACTATCGGTGCATATAGTCTCCAGAAGGAAAAGGATGGTGAAAACTTTGCTCAAGACTTAGAAGTGTTTCATTTCGGCACAAATTTCTTTAGAAGGCATGATCCCAATGGTAGAGTTGCTGAGCACTGTACCAATGTCAAAACTTCTTTTGAGTATGCACATCTTTGGGGCAAGGATGAATATTTTTTTCGGAGTGCAGGAAACTTAACTGAATTGGGAAAACGTTACCACCCTAAAAGCAGAGCAAGTTCCAGCCCCAGACCTATTGGGTTGATCCAGAAGGAGCAAGAGGCAGTAGCATCACAATTAGGGGATTCAAAGAGGAAGGAAAAGGAGGCAAAAGAAAGACTCCAAAAGGAGCAAGAAGTCAAGCAGCAGCAAGATGCAGAAGCTGCTAGAGCTCAATAGGAGCAAGAAGCAAAAGATTGGAGAGATGAGGAGGAGAGGATCCGGCAAGAAGAAGCTGCCAGATTGCAAGAAGAACCATCAAAATTGCAGCAAGAGGAAGCCAAAAAGTAACAGGAGATAAGGGAGAAAGCAGATAAGGAAGCAACAGAGAAGCAAGCAAGAGAAGAAGAAGAAGACTCCAAGAGAGCTGCGGAACAAGGCACATCCCTTTCACAAGTCATGGACATAGATCTATCGACAATAAACCAACCAGGGATAGTTTATGAAGGGGTTATCGCAACTGAAGAACTAGCACTTACCCCATACACTCCTTCAAAGCAGCGCCAAGTGGCCAACCTGGATTCTGTCTTCTATGATAGCAAGAGGAAGGTCATTGTAGAGAGATCAGAGAAGAGGATGAGGACTGAAGAAGGCCGCTTGGAGATCAGAGTATCGGAAACCTCGCTTTTCAAATGGACCGACAGTGACCCTAGTTTCACAATAGCATGTAGTGTGGCCTTAGCTCAGGCTAGTAAAGATAATGTAGACCGACTGGTAGAAGAAGCTAAGAAGTACAGAGAATTGCATTTCAAAATAAAAGGTAACATGCAGAGAGAGGTGTTGGAAGGTAATGAGTTAAGGTTAAGATGTAAGAGGCTACAAGAAGAGAAAAAAGAAATAGCTTTGCAAATTCTCCAGCTCGAAAATGAAATAGATGAGCTCGAAGTACAGTTGGCAATCTCAAAAGGCGAGCAAAAGGACTTAAAGGTTTGCGTAATAGAATTTTAGAATCATGAAGCCAACAGTGTTCAGCAAATTGAGTTCTTCAAGCCTCAGTTTGAAAGGCTGACGCAAGAAAAGGCAGAGCTGTTAGAACAACTCAGAGAAGCAAATGAAAAGAAGCAAGATCTAGCTACATTTTACAAACAAGCCTGCGACATGCAAGAAAAGACTCATCAATCGCTAGTATTGATTTCAGAATAGGTCTGCAGGATGAAGGAAATGATAAAAAGGATGACAGCCATTGAGGTTGAGGTGCTTAAACTGAAAAATAATGATGTGCATTGCATGGTAGAAATAAAGGAAAAATTTGAGTGGAGGAAAGGGATATCTGGATTTCCCTCAAGCCTGCATGTTAAAACTGCCGAGGAATTGCACATGGATACAGGAGTCCTCAAGTTTTGCAAGGATTGTGGTGCCAATTTAAGTCTTGAGATTTGGAAAACCGTCAAAAATTGCCACACTTTCTACTCCAAGATCCGGGAAACCCATGATAAGTGTCACATGATTTTACCTCAGACCATTTATGAATTTCCTGAGAGAGAGCAGCGTTTAGCAGAACTGCAGGGTAACTTAAATGTAGAATTAGAGTATTTGAAGAAGATAGAAGCACTAACCTTGGAGGACCTCCACCAGTTCATTGGGCGGACTACTGTCCACGCCGATTTCCTATAAGATATTGTTCAAGTGGTTGTAGCAGGAGCAGCAAGTGTCAAATCAGATTTGCGCAAGCACGAAATAGCGTTGAAAGTGATAATCTCTAAGCGGGAAAATACCATTCTACGGGAAATTAGCCAGTGGGCCAGTTATATTCAAGATTTGGACAAACCAACAAAATCAAGCGGGCCTGCTAAAGAGAGCGAGTTAGCAGGTGTAGATAAATTAGCTGAAGCGACAGGACCATCTGGAGCTTAATTTGTTTTATTGTAATTTTGAGAAAAGACAGCTGGAATTTTGTTTATTGTATAAATACATTGTAAAATAGCTGGAAATGTTTTTGTCTCTTTAGACACTAGAGGAAAAAAATTTGTGTTCCCCTAGGGTTAGGTTTTGATAAGAGACAAGTTTTGTAAAATCTATAAATATAGGAATAGAAGAGATGAGAAAGATTTTTGGCAGGTGAAAGGACAGACTTATGCTGTACGCGAACTATTTTACTGCATCAATAAAGAAAGATCTATTTTGCCTAAAGGAAGCCTGCATGGAGTTTTGTTATGGGAATGTTTGAATGATTGGCCAAATTACTTTTGCATTATTCACACATTGGCTATGAGATCGTTCTTAAACATCTGAATTATTTCTCTGTTATGAATGCTTTCACTCTCCTATGCAAAATTTCTGTATAAAATGGGTAATAGAATGTTTATCTCTATCAAGGCTATCTTTGATAATCTTTTATTTTCTGCTGTAAATGCCTCTATTCAATTTAACAGCTATCTGTGAAATTCTTGGTTGCATTTCCAATTTATTACTCATTCTTTAAATTTGCTCCTTACAAGGATAGATTAAATTTGCTTAAACAATTTTAGATTAGTTTTTTTTAACGGCTTGCATTTAAATTACAACACTTGCATCTCATCTTTAAAATAAAAATACATAAATGGTGGATCGGGCCACAACCGAGGAAAAGGAAAACAAATCTTTAAGTCTTACACGGTAGCCGGGCTGTTAACCGGACGGATTCCCCACACTAAACAGTGAGCGATCTAATTGGGATTGCTTACCGGGGATAATCCCTTGCTGATTGATGCTACGATTTTTGAGGCATCAACACTTGTTCTCATAAATATTTGCCAAAATGTCGAAGCATTCCTTTGAGATATTCAATGGAGTAATCACGGGCATCAAGTTGTCTTTCATGGAATCATAAATAGTCCTCTTTGCTTTGGCCTGATTCTTCTTGAAGGTAATGCACCCTGCTTTAGAAGTAGGCTCTTAAATTAGACTAGATACATATCCATATAAATCATTCTCTTACAAGATACTCAAGATCCTGGCCTTCAAGTTATTGAATTTCTAGGTTCCTTCAATATGATATTCCAGTCTTATTGAGATTGAAGCCATAAGTATTCAATTAATGTGCACACTCATGATCTCTGTAGGCTCAAGCTTGATTGTTGAACTTAGATCTTTCACGCCCTGAGCTCTAATACCATGTTAATTTTTATCTTTAATTCGGAGCTGCAATAATACTTGAAATCAAATAAAAATCATATACATAATCAATCACATTCAACACATGAATTTACCTTGGGGAAACCCTCTATGACTTGAGGGAGAAAACCCTAGAAAAACATTCCTTAGTATATTGATAGATAGAAGAGAATGTCTTTTACATCAAGCACCTTCGGTGCAATTACAGAGCAAGAGAAAGATAAATAAGAGAGACTCGGAATAATATCATGCACAAAGAAAATCGCATTTCCTTCAAGAGAGAAGCGAATTCACTTCACATCGAATTCAGCAATCCTATATAACATATTTATAAATTTTTCACAAGCATAGGCTTCTATTTTTTTCTTCTGACTTTAGGATGAACTCGCACTCTATCGAGATGCATCAATATTGCATGAAGAAGTACGCCCCACTTCTCATGCAGTGCATTAACTCACTTAACCGACTCTTAGTACGAACTCACCCCTTAACTAAATGTTTTTCCACTTAGTTAGGTGGCTAACATAAGTGTCGTATTTTAGTTTAACATAAGTGTCATCTTTTAGTTTAACATAAGTGTCATCTTTTAGTTTAACATAAGTGTCATCATGCAATAACACTTAGTTAACTAGATCTTCTTTGTTATCACTTAGTTAAGTCTCTTAACTTATTCTTTCTTATTAACATCACTGAATTTGAGTTCTCCTTTGATTTACTGAAGTCTTCACTGAAGTTTAACCATTTGAATTTCTATCTTAATTAATTATTTTATGTGCAATTTGAATTCTCTCATATCTTATTACAAGTTATCTTTATCTCTTGTTTTATCTACATGGTCCACATGTGCCAGCTTAATTATCATATCAAACATACTAAGGAATTTTTTCAATGATGTGATCATATTGTTCTACTATCATTCCAAGTGGTTATATGCTAAAGAAATTCACTCTAGAGGTGGCCATTCTCTAGAGGAGACTTAATATCTCAACCATGGTTAGTAGTACATCACACACCATACATGCTTCGACATGTAAAGAATCACCTCAACACGTGAGGATCTGTCTTGACACACAAGACCTTAGCCTTGACTAGCAACATTGTACAACATCATCACTTTGACATACAAAGAACTTGCCTCAACACATGAAGCTTAACCATTCTTGAGTCCAACTCAATATTCTTCTCCAAGTTTCCTAAGTCCAAATCAGGCTCCTATAAGGCACTACCTCGACACACGAGGCTCAATATTGACACACAAGATTAACCTGGACTATGACTCATGATGTTGTAAGTTTAACAGAAACTCACTAAAATGTCTCCTTATTTAATTTGTATTTATTGACTTCATGTATCTAACCTGTAGAGTCTTTTACAAATTAGTTTGTATTCCCAACTAGAGGCTTGAGCAAAATCGCCAGGAATTTAGACAATCTATATGTTGGAGAGTCTATTGTGTTTACTATAGACCTAAGACGCATGCCTTTCTCATGTACCTTTAGCAAGCCATAAATTCGAGGGTTCACACAATCCTTGGGATAAAGCTTCCTTTTTGTGTTTTCATTTAAACCTGAGTTTTTTTTTGCATTGGTTACTTTAATTATAATAGATTTGCTTTTATCATTTTCAAGTTTTGCATAGCTTCCACATGATAAATGCTCATGCATATTCATTTCATAATATTTATTGTTCGTAATTATGGTGATGTTACCCTTTTCAACTCTTAATATCTTAATTTGTTCCTTGTTACTTGGATTTTTAAGTGTGACGGATTCATTCTTGTTGATGTTCTTTTTATGGGGTTGTACTCGCCAGATAGTAACAATGCATTCCTGACGAATATCCTCAGTGAAACTTGACCATTATCCAAGCAAATCAATTATAAAAAAAAAGTAACCAACACAATAAAAAAAACACAGGTTTAGATGAAAACACAAAAAGGAAGCTTTACCCCAAGGATTGTGTGAACCATCGAACTTTTGGCTTGCAAGGGATACAAAAGGAAGGCGCGGCTCTTAGGCCTACAATAACCATGATAGCTAGTGTGATCCAGAAATGTCTACCTTTTTATAGGTATCCATTTAAGAAGTTCACTTTAAATATCGACCAGGGAACGTACAAACTTTAGAGGTACTAAGCACTATATTTGCACAAAGTTGAGAGGATATTCATCGTTGGGTGTTCGCTATATCCTAAGTAATGTTGGGGATTTATTCTAATGAGAATGAAGTAACTAAAGATTTATCACAATCAAAAAGTAATAATGAAATCAGAGAACTAAATCTATGAAAGCAGAAAACTTAATCTAGAAAGTAGGAAACTTAATCTATGAAAGCAAGAAACTTAATCTAAGAAAGCATGAAACATAATCTATGAAAGCAAGAAACTTAATCTAAGAAAGCATGAAACTTAATATATGAAAGCAAGAAACTTAATCTAAGAAAGCAAGAAACTTAATCTAGAAAGCATTTACTAAATCTAAGAAATCCAAAGTACGTCTTTTCTTAAAGCATGTGAATCTGACCTAATCAAACCAGAGATGTTTTTGAGTTGGAGCAAGAAATCATCATTCAAGAATATGGATCTGATCTAGTCGGTATAAAACAATGGCAATATAAATTTGGTAATTGTAGTCACGGATGGTAGCTACGGGACTACAAATGCAGTGTATCGGAACTACAGACGCAATGTTAAATAACTACAAAAGAAAGACATTTTATGCGCAATATTGAATCTGATCATCAAATAAGTATTAAAATTAACCTACACATACATATATTCAGGATGAACAACAGAATGCATGCAAATATGGAAAACAAAGATACAGAACTCCTGAGCTACGCACTGAGGGGGGCCCTCCTCAATGCGCATCATAGGAGAAGAATAAAACTTATAAACTCTCAGATTGAGAATAACGTTGTTTCTTCATTATAAATTCATAAGTTCCATCATAGTTGTAGAAATCGTAAACTGATTACCTGAACTAAAAAGGCCAAATATTGTTTCCAAAGATGTGCACTAGACCCCCTGCTAATCAGGTGTCTATATTTATTACAAACTTCTACCATCGTTTTACATTGAAAATACGATCCTAAATAAAAGGAACCTTTCCTACAAATTAGGTGAAAACTGGATCATTGCACCTCTTGTGATCTTCAATTTGGAGCTCGGCATTGCCATTCTTCCTGTTTACCTGCGGTATGTCCACACATGCCTTTATTCACATGATCATTAAAATAAAAGATGCTAAAACACAATAAAATATAATTACTAAATCACCTCGTTTAACTATCAATCAAATTGCATTCTTCCCTACAGAAAGGAGTGCTTTTCTGATCATTTCTTCGCTTATGTGTGGCATAAAAGAGTCTATGGAATACCTATATCATGGACTCATCAATAGCCTCTCCAACATATTGAATGGAAAAATTCCTAATAAATATACTCAAACCTCTAGTTGAGAATACATACTCATTTGTAAAATACTCTATAGGTTAGATAAATGAAGTCAATAAAGACAAATTAAACAAGGAAGACATTTTAGTGAGTTTCGATGTAGCCTCTCTTTACACGAAAATCCCAGTTGTTGAAGCCATTGATACAATAAGAAAACTAACTAATGAAGACACAAATAACTTGTTGAAGTATGCCTATGTTCAACCTATTTCACCTTCCAAAAGCAATTTTATGAGAATAAAGAAGGCATGGCAATGAGCTCTCCACTCTCCCCAGTAGTTGTGAATCTTTACATTGAAAACTTTGAGAAAAACGCCATAGAGTGATTCCCCCTTAAGCCTAGGTGATGGAAACAGTTTTTTGATGATACTAATGTAGTATGGCCACATGGTAAAGAGAATATTGAGAAATTCTTCTTCCACCTCAATTGTCATAATGACAACACAAGATTCATAATGGAACTCAAAAAAGATAAAAGCATTATGTTCCTTGACATAAAAATATCCATAAAAGATGATGATTCAATCACGCACCGGGTTTACCAAAAAAAATATGCACTGAAAGATATTTGCATGCTAACTCTCATCATTCCCCCCCACAAAATATTGGTGTAATCGACACCTTAGTGACCAGAGCACTTAAGATTTCTGATGAAGAACATTTGGAGTCGGAAATTGAGCATCTCTCATGGGTTTTTCAAAATAATGGGTATAATAAAAAAATAGTTCAACGAGGATTTCATGAAATCTAGGAGATCCCTTACCAAGGTGAGAAGGGAGAATGATGACAACAATGAAAAACAAATTTCCTTAACCTACATAAAAGGAACTACGGAAAAATTATGGAAAATTCTCAGAAGGAGAAACATTAAAATAACCTTTACACCTCCCAACTCGATTAAAAGAATGTTGGACTATTTGAAGGGCCCAGTCAATCCTAGATCTCACAAGGGAGTTTAATCCAACCCCATTCATGCATGTGGAAGAGTATATATCAGGGACACTGGTAGGTCCATAGAAGTAAGATTAAGGAGCAGAATGATGACCTAATGATAAGTTTAATAAATCATCCTTAGTTGAACATACACATAAAACGAACCACCAATTTTTTTTAGAGAAAGCAATATTGATTTCTAAACAAGAACATCTAACTAGGAGAAAAGTAAGGGAGAAAATAGAATTAGAAATAAACCAAAGCTATCTAAACAGGGATGACGGCATGAAACTGAGTGAAGCTTGCAAACCGTTACTACACATACTTTAGAAATCAAATCATACATAATCGACATGAAACAAGTCATTACTATTTACAATGGTTATCAAACGATGCATCATTATTTATAAAGGTACATAAAGTAGTTGATCAATTAGGTTGATGTCTCCTGAAGATGATCCCATAGAAGTGATCAAAACATCAATATTTTTAAAACATAACACAACACAGCTCCATAACTCTCCGAACATAGGTTGAAGCCTAATTAAATCTCCCTTAGCATCTATAGCCCTATGTAGTTATTAATAAGGTTTTAAGGTTGTAATTAACCTAATGGCTCATCCTCTCATTTTTAATATCCCCTTTTGTCTTACCTAAGGGTTTCTTGTTTTGTCCCTAAATTTGAGTGGCAATTGCACTCTCCACTCTTCCCCTTTTAGTAGTGTGTGTGTGTGTGCGCGCGCTTGCACGTGCGTGCGCGTGCAAGCTTGGGTCTTCTTCCATTCCTTCCCTTTTCTTACATGTGGTATCACAAATCCATTTGTTCACTACAAGAAACAATTAGGCCCTTCCTTAACAAGAAGGATTAATCCCTTCGGTTTGGAATTTTTTTCAGTAATCAGTCATTATATTAGCCCCTTATTTTGTTACATGAGGGTAAGGCATTGGATGAGAATGCTCAATTATTGATTGGATATTTCCATACCCATGCCACAGAATAGGTGCCATAACCCAAGATTAAAACAATATTTAAACTTGCCAACTTTGATAAACTTATTCCATATGAAGTAAAGGACATGATGTTTGAATATCCTTTTATCAAGCTCAAACCGCATGCCCCTTAGGCCTGGTGGAAATATTAGAAGTGGGACGAATCAAAGTATTTTCCAAATACAAGATTGTGGACGACTATAAGTGGTTATGTCAAATCTCATTTTGGATGGTATATTGAATAAGTTATGGATCTTGATTTTAAAGTAAACAACATTTTTCTAGGCTTCATAGCCTCTAGAAGGCCTAGTTATTTATTCTCAAGGTCTTCCTATTACTGAGAAATTGTATTACCTAGGTGTCTCACAACCCAAATGTTCTATGTAGTAGAGATGAAATGCTCAAACAACATGTTTGGTTATGTCCCTTTGTTAATCCTTCTCAAGGTTAGGTTGTCTCCTTTTGTGGTTAGTTCCTTTCCGCATCAATTGCCTAGAAATCAACCCATCTAGGGGATAAATTCGCATGGGAGGTGGGGTTCTACACAACATTGAAACTAATAAAATTAGAAGGCATGTTTTTCTAATGGAAGAAAATTAATGGTGTTTTATTCAATAAAGTCCAACATGCTAGAAGCTTCACTCGGTATGACAACTTAGTAATCTATGTAAACCTAAACATGCAAATCTTAGTTCGGGTGCAAACAGTTGATGTGCTATTCATGTACCCAAAATCGAACCACTCACACTACAACTATTCATGTAAAGGAAACAAAAACTAACAGTAGTATAAATAAAGAGCCAAAAGTAGAAAAAATAATGGGGGCATATCCTTACCGAAGGGTGGATTGCACATTCAAATCTAAGTATAAATGTTAATAAATAGGGTATTTGTATTGGAACAATAATAAGAGTTACAAACCATATTATATCTATCTTAATATTGGATCAATCAATCACTGATAAGGACCAAATCCCTGTAAGTTCAAACCATTTTTAGAGTGCAAAAACTTGAATAAAGGCTTGCACCTTGAGTGATTTCATCCTTCTCGGTGCATAATATGGATCAAGAATGGTATACATGGATTTTTCCATGTCAACTTGAAAGTACATTCATTTATTTATTTATTTTTAGCTGGCATATGCCATGTAAGCATTGGAGACATGGCACATCTACCTGGGTTGTAGAATGTGCTTGTTGGTGTGATGAGAGGGAGGAAACCCCTATTTATAATAAAATGAAGAAAAAAAACTAGCTTCAAGCTTAAATCTCCAATAAAATGCTAAGGTTCTTATTACATAAAAGTGACATTTTGCAAACATTAGGGTAATATGATGCCATAAACATCTAAGGTTAGAATATATTTACAAAATCATGAACATACTTACAAAATAAGTCATGTACATAGAGTATAATACCCAGTAACGATGATGAGGTTAGCTACACAACATGTTCTTCCCTTCACAAAAGCTTTTCCTTCAAGCTGAAAAAACAAATAGTAAAATCCAACACTCTAAACAATGTTGGAATGAATAAAAATGCACATTTTTACTCTAATATAAGTCTAAAGTATGTGATTTAATTGCTCAAAAGGTGTAAAAATGTGCCTTTGGATTTGGAGGAAGCATCAAATTGCCTAAATTTGATAGCCTCCATAGGAATTTTTGACAAATATGTGCAAAGAAAAGATGGACACACTTTTATGATCAAGTCACTTGAAGAATAAAGAGTAGGTTTGAACCCAAAACCACTTTATTTCTTTTTTTTTGTAAGTTAGACGATCCTTCTATTGCCATAAAAGAAAGTTACAAAAAAAACCAATCCCTCCCAACAGAGGGAAAACAGGCTTGAAAGTCAGAAAAGTAGTCTCCCTCGAAAGGAAATGAGATTGAACCATAGAGTTTGAGAATTCTTCAGAAGTCTTAAAAAAGAATTATCCATGCTATCAGAGTTTTTAAAGCATTCTTAAACAGAAGTAAATTAGGAACATAAAAGCAAAAAACCTGGTGCAAAGACCAAAAGCTGGTTACTTATGACACCCGCTAGTTGAGCTTGTCTCGAGGCTCATCCCCAAATGCTTGGCAATTTCAATCGAGTTTCTCACGAGGCGCTGCAGTAGTAGTAACATCTTGTCTTGTTGTAGCAGGATTTCCCCATGCTGCTCATCTTTCTCCACTAAGGTTCATCCCATAATCATCTTCTGCGACCAGTGCAGATCCAGGGATTTCTGATAGAGGGTGAGGCAGCCACGAGAAGAGCCAGGGTCAAGGACAAGGTCCTTGAATTCCTTTTTAATCTCTTCCTCCTCAGTGTAGATTCTGTCAACATCAATTTCAGCCTTAGCTTGCTGAATTTTCTCTTGCGCAAAAACTGGAATTTCCTTCTTATATCTTTTGCATTTTTCCACTAACTGCTGCTGAAACCGAATGGGAGGACTCATAGGTTCTGTCAGGTAGAACTCGGGCAAGGTTGCGGCATGGCGGGAGTTCTTTCAGGGAGGCATTAAGACAAAGGAAAGGGTGAAGGAAACTACAGTAGCCGACAATAGGGAGGGGCATAGACCACCACTGTAGGCCACCACAATCAACAGAAGAAAAACGGAGCAATATAGAGGTTCACAGGCGCAGACACATAGGAAGGTGTCTCTCACTGCCGAGATAAAATTGTCAGTGTAAAATCCCCAACAGTCGAGGGGAGGGAGCAGAGAGGCAGAGCACCTAAGAGGAAAAAAGATAGTTAACACGGAGCAATTCAAAGGGAAAGGAATCCAGTGAGGCGACGACTTCCCAGGGAGGGCCAAATCCAGGGTGGAGTAACTATGCAGGAACTCAGGCTCTCGCAGATTAGCCCGAGTGCCTACCATTATCTTCAGAGTTGCAAGCGCGAGTAGAACTGTGAAGGAATTCAAACTTGTGCCTTGATCCTTTCTGCAATGCTTCATAAAACTAGCAAAAATCTGATTATGGTTGTGCATGCTGGAGATTTGGTGGATTTTCTACCAATATTCCTTTGTCCTGAGAGTAATTGTCCCACACTTGGTCATAATGCACCATTTACATCGTCTCAAAGGAGTTGGCCTTCTTCTGCAGGAGCAGAACTGTACTCATAGGTTGGAGAAAAGACTGTATGCCGTGGACATGATTAACCTAGGGCATGGGGTGCTGAGGTGGGAGCACGAGGGTCTGGGCTTCCAGCCATGTGCCCTTCATCATCCCTCCCGTCAATACAGCTATCCACCCGCTGTGGGGCCAAAACCACTTTATTTCAAAAAGCATTATGTCAACTAATTGTACTAGACACATTATTATAATTAAAGTGTGAAAGGAGAAATGTGACTATTTTCTTTTAGTTGATGGCTACCTAGGGTGCAACACCTTACAAAATTTGTTAATTTGTGTGTTGTAATAGAAATTATTGAGACTCCCAAGTCGCTTCCTCTTTTGGTAGACCCCTTCATTTGATCGTGTACTTGATTATGGCTTGCCTTCTTTAGAGGTCCTTTTCATTTGATAACTCAAGGATGCCCTTAGGTTCTAGTATTAGCTTGCCCTCTTCATCTATGATAGGCATCTTTGTTTGAGTTACCACTTCATTATTCATTTTTTTTTTTAAATAGGAGACCTAGAATACACCATGGACTCATCCCTTGTTGGAAATGTCTAGTGTATAAGCCACCTTACCCACTTTTTCTTGTGCACTTTATATGCTTCATAAAACTTGGGTTGGAGGTTGTTCTTATAACCATGATGTTGGATAGTTATTTTTTTGTAGGGTTGTGATTGGACAAATATCATATCTTCAATCTCAAACTATATTTCTAAGTGATGTTGGTTATGTTGAATATTGTAACTTCTAAGAATATTATATTTGTACATTATTATTCCGGAGATGTTTCATCCCTCTGAGGTGATTCTATTATGTATCCGGAGATGTTTATTCCTCCGATGGTTTGTGGTAACTAGGGTTATTAGACCCACCATGTGGGGGTCGGCCCTGAGTTTATATTTTAGGGGTTATTAGACTTCTCCAGGAGAGGTCGGCCCCATTAGGGATTTTGGCCAGTCAGGAACTAGTATAAATAGAGGAGGAGAGCTCCTCATTTGACACACTTCCACAACTCAGGAAGTAGCACACTTGTGTCTGGGAGGTCTACATAGGAGGTAGATAAGGAGGTCAAGTCTTGGAGCACATCTTGTATTTTGGTTGATCATCTTATTGAGGAAAGCTTTGTTGGGTTTTCTACCCCATGAGGGTTTCCCAGGGTAAATTATGTGTCTATCTTGTGATTATGTTTCTTTCAGTGATCTTTCTAGTCTATTTGGTTTAAACTTAACATGGTATCAGAGCTAGCCTGAATAGAACATCTTTCACAAGGTGAAATTATATTTATCTCTCTCTCCCAAAATTAGGGTTTCTACAAAAGTTAGTATTTTTGGATTCTGGTTGCATGGCTGATTAGCACTTCTAAAGATCTATCTTTTGAGCCTTAGATCGAGTTTTTTGGTTGGGTAGAACTCCGGGAAAGTCAAACCCTAGTTTTACCAAAAGTGCAATAAACTAGAAATTTTGTTGCAGATCCGGAAAAGTTAAAAGTTAAAATTTTCGGGTAAGTACTACTCTATCTCTTATCTCTTGGACTCCCCCAAGAGAAGATGGCTCCAAGCACTAAGCTTGAAGATAAGCTAGAAGGTATAGAGAATTTCTGGGCATGGAAATACAAAATTGGTCTCATTCTTGAAGAGAATGATCTTGCTCATTATATCAAGGATGAAGTTGTAGAACCTGAAGGAGATAAAGCCAAAGAGAAGCATAGGAAGGATTTGATTATGGCAAAGAGAATCATAGCTGATTCTATTAAAGACCACTTGATTCCCCAAGTGGCTTCCAAGAAGACTCCAAAGGAAATGTATGATGCCCTAGGAAGAATGTATGAAGGAAAGAACATCAATAGGAAGAACCTAAGGACTCAGTTGAAGAGTACCAAGATGCACAAAGGAGAATCCATTCAAGACTACTTCTCAAGGGTCTCCCAAATCAAGGAGCAACTAGATGCCATTGGTGATACTCTTGATGAAGATGAACTTGTGATGACTACTCTAAATGGTCTCACTAGACCTTGGGAATCATTCGTACAAACTATGTGTGCCAGAAAAGAAAGTATGAAGTTTGATGTAGTATGGGAGGATTGTGTTCAAGAAGAGGCTAGGGTAGCCAACAGAGAATCCCTTCTCAAAGAGGATGACCAAGCCTTGGCCACCCACACCAAAAGAGGAAGAAGGGGTCACTTCAAGAAAGTGAACCACAAAAAGTCTCAACCCTCTCATAGATTCAAAAGGAAAGGAGGAACAAACTCAGAAAGAGACCTCTCCATAGTCCAATGTTATAATTGTCTTAAACTAGGACACTATGCTAGAGATGGTACTTTACCAGAAAAGAAGAAGAAGAAGTTTGTTCACAAAAGACATCATGCACATATGGCAGAAGATGATAGTGAAGAAGAAGTAGAAGGAGAAGAAGAAGAAGAAGAAGAAGAAGAGGAAAGGCCTCAAAGGAAAAGATCTAAAGTAAAGAAAGAAGATCCAGAAGAATATGTCCTATTTTCTACACTCTCTGGATCTGTGTCTCCTAGAGAAGATACATGGCTCATTGATAGTGGTGATTCAAAGCACATGACAGGTCAAAATAAAACTCTCTCAAGACTTGAAGAAAAGTCTTCATCACAAAAGGTATCTCTAGGAGATGATTATCAATATCCCATCAAGGGAATTGGTGAAGCAAGCTACAAGCTTGATTCTGGAACACCCTTGAAAATGAAATAAATTTATATGTACCAGGTTTGAAGAAGAACCTACTCTCTATCTCAGCACTAGATAAGAAAGGTTTTAGAGTGGCTTTCATAGATGGACAAGTACTCGTGTGGCCCAAAGGAAAATCAATTGAAGATGCAGTTGTCATTGGTGAAGAAGAAGGAGGTCTCTATAAGCTCAAGGGTCATCCAGAAGTTTCCCTTGCTCATGAAACCTCTAGCCCCAGTGAGCTATGGCATAGAATATTAGCTCACATTAACTACAAAGCCTTACCCTATGTAAGCAAGGTGGTCATAGGATTACCAGATTTGAAGGTTGATCATAATGGCTCATGTAAAGGATGTGAGAAAGGGAAGAATGTCAAGAACCGTTTTCCAAAGAGTGAAACAAAGACTAAGAACATTTTGGAGCTAATACACTCAGATGTATGTGGACCAATGCCCACCACTTCCCTAAGTGGGTTTGAATACTATCTCTCATTCATTGATGACTATTCAAGGAAGACTTGGATATAATTTCTAAAAGGTAAGAATGAAGTCTTTGGAAAATTCAAAGAGTTCAAGGCCCTAATAGAAAATCTCTCAAAAAAGAAAATCAAGATTCTCAGAACAGATAATGGCGGAGAATATACTTCAAAGGACTTTGAAGACTTTTGTAAAGAAGCTGGAATCAAGAGGGAACTAACCACTCCCTACAATCCGCAACAAAATGGGGTTGCTGAAAGGAAGAATAGAACCATCATGGAAGCTGTAAAGACTATGATACATGACCAAGATCTACCCATGTATCTATGGGATGAAGCAGCTAGGACAGCAATCTATGTGCAAAATAGACTATCCCATAGTGCTCTTGAATTCAAAACTCCAAAAGAAGTGTTCACAGGAAAGAAGCCTGAGGTAAGTCATCTCAAAATATTTGGGTGTCCTATGTACATTCACATTCCAAAAGAAAAGAGAACCAAGTTGGATCCTTCTGGTAAGAAGGGAATATTTGTTGGATATTGTGAATCATCCAAAGCCTTCAGAATTTACATACCAGGTTTTCATCATATGGAAATAAGTAGAGATGTAACATCTGATGAAGAAGCAGCTCTCAAGAAATCCAGGAAGTGCCAACTTGAAGAAATCTATGAAGAAGATACACCTTCTAGAATCACAGAGGCTATGCCAATCCCTAAAGATGATTCACCAGAGGATCATGACATGTTGGAACCACAAGAACCCCATATTACAGACTTATCTAGGAAAAGAAGGCCAGCATGGGATAGAGACATTATTCAAGGAGCCGAAAGATATGGAGCTCCTGAAGGCTCCACTAGAGAAAGAAAGAAACCAAAGCTAGTGTCCAACTATATGGCCTTGATGTGTGATCTTGTGGATCAACAACCTACTAGCTATGAAGAGGCAGCTCAGAAGAAAGAATGGGTAGAAGCAATGACAGAAGAATATCAGTCAATAATGAAAAATGATGTTTGGGATATAGTTCCCAAACCAAAAGATAAAAGTGTGGTTTCTTCAAAATGGATTTTCAAGATAAAACATGCTGCAGATGGTAGCATTGAAAAATACAAAGCAAGATTTGTAGCCAGAGGATTCTCTCAGAAAGAGGGAATTGACTATGAAGAAACATTTGCACCAATTTCTAGGTATACTTCAATTAGAAATATCATGGCACTTCCATCTATGATGAAGTGGAAATTACACCAAATGGATGTTAAGACAACTTTTATGAATGGTGTAATTGAAGAAGAAGTGTACATAGAACAACCATAAGGGTTTGAGGTTAAAAACGGGAGAACTCATGTATGCAAACTGAAAAAGGCATTATATGGATTGAAGCAAGCTCCCAGAGCTTGGTACGGAAGGATTGACAATTTCTTAACAAGCATGGGCTTTACCAAGAGTAAAGTTGACCCCAATCTTTATCTCAAAGTGATGGATGATGAACCAGTTATACTGTTGTTATATGTAGATGATCTATTTCTAACCGGAAATGAGAAACAAATTATTGAATGCAAAAAGAAGCTTTCTTCAGAATTCGAGATGATTTAAGTATGCTGTGGAGATTCTAAAAATATTTGATATGTTGGAGTGTAAAGCCATGGCCACTCCCATGGACTCCAACTTGAAGTTATTCATCGGAATTAGTGGACTTAACTCTATATAGACAAATCATTGGGTCATTGATGTATTTAACAAATACTAGGCCAGATATATGCTTTGATGTAAATACCCTGAGTCGGTATCTAGTAGAACCTATAAAGGTTCACTTAATAGCTGCAAAGCATGTAATGAGGTACCTAAAGGGTACATTAGATTTTGGTCTATATTATCTTGGAGATCATGAACTCATATTACATGGTTACTCAGATTCTAATTGGGCAGGAAGTGTCTCAGACAGAAAGAGTACATCAGGTGGATGTTATGGTCTTGGATCTGCCATGATCTCATGGTTCAGCAAGAAACAATCTAGTGTGGCTCTCAGTACTACTGAAGCAGAATATATAGTTACCTATTATTCCAGCTGTGAAGCAGTGTGGCTTCAAAAGCTATTATCTGGAGTGTTTGACTTAGAAATGGATCCCACTGTGATCATGTGTGACAATCAAAGTTGTATTAAGATGACAGAAAATCATGTATTCCACGATAAGTCAAAACACATAGAGATCCGATACTTTTATATACGAGATATGGTGTAGAGAGGATCTATCAAGCTCGATTATGTGAGCACTGAGGATCAAATTGCTGATATCTTGACCAAACCTCTGTCTCGAGTGAAATTTGAATACTTCCGAGACAAGCTTGATGTAGTTCAAAAGGACCCTCCTCGAAAGGGGGAGTAGTATAGTCACTGATGATGAGATTTTCTCATCGACAGCAAGGTCGATGATGTGGATACCTGTTTACTACACTTGGATACTTAGATTATTTAGATTTAGGACTCTTATACTTAGAATACTTTTTTTTTACTTGTTTTTACTTTTGATGATATATGTATTGGTGAGAATACATGCTTTTGATGATATATGTATTAGTGAGAATACATGCTTTTGATGATATATGTATTGGTGAGGATACATGATATATGTATTAGTGAGAATACATACTTTTGATGATATATGTATTGGTGAGGATACATGTTTTGATGATATATGTATTGGTGAGAATACATGCTTTTGATGATATATGTATTGGTGAGGATACATGTTTTGATGATATATGTATTGGTGAGGATACATACTTTTGGTGATATATGTATTGTATTGATGAGAATACTTGTACTGTTATATATTGATGTATTGATGAGAGTACTTGTATTGATGTATTGATGAGAATACATGTATTGATTAATGTACTTGTATGGATGAGGATACTTGTACCTGTATTGATGAGGATACATGTGAGGATTGGATCATCCTTGGATTTCAGTCCTAAAGTGAGCCGTAGACATATGTCTCCGAGAAAGAAGAGGGATTGCATCATCTTTGAACACATGTTCTAAAGAGAGTCGTAGACGTATGTCTTCGAGAATGAAGTCCTTGGTGGACATGTGAGGATTGGATCATCCTTGGATTTCAGTCCTAAAGTGAGCTGTAGACAGATGTCTTCGAGAAAGAAGAGGGATTGCATCATCCTTGAACACATGTTCTAAAGAGAGCCATATACATATGTCTTCGAGAATGAAGTCCTTGGTGGACATGTGAGGATTAGATCATCCCTGGACTTCAGTGCTAAAGAGAGCCGTAGACATGATGTCTCCGAGAATGAAGTCCTGAATGAACAGGTAGGGGATTGCATCTTCCCCGGAATTCGGTCCCAGAATTGATCCATAGACATGATGTCTCCGAGAATGAAGTCCTGAATGAACAGGTAGGGGATTGCATCTTCCCTGGACCTCGGTCCCAGAATTGAGTCGTAGACTAATTTCTTCGATAATTGAAGATAGGACTGCATTGTCCCTGGACCTCGGTTCAAAATGTACGTGAGGACTGCATCGTCCCTGGACCTCGGTTCAAAATGTACGTGAGGACTGCATCGTCCATGAACTGGGTTCAAAATGTACGTGAGGAATGCATCATCCATGAACTGGGTTCAAAATGTACGTGAGGACTGCATCATCCATGAACTGGGTTCAAAATGTACGTGAGGACTGCATCGTCCATGAACTGGGTTCAAAATGTACATGAGGACTGCATCGTCCATGAACTGGGTTCCAAATGTACGTGAGGACTGCATCGTCCATGAACTGGGTTCAAAATGTACGTGAGGACTGCATCGTCCATGAACTGGGTTCAAAATGTACGTGAGGACTGCATCGTCCATGAACTGGGTTCAAAATGTATGTGAGGACTGCATCGTCCATGAACTGGGTTCAAAATGTACTTGATGGGATTGCATCATCCCTAGACATGAGACTTTTCTTAAAGGTACGTGTGAGGACTGCATCATCCATGAACTGGGTTCAAAATGTACGTGATGGGATTGCATCGTCCCTAGACATGAGACTTGTCTTAAAGGCACGTGTGAGGACTGCATCGTCCATGAACTGGGTTCAAAATGTACATGATGGGATTGCATCGTCCCTAGACATGAGACTTGTCTTAAAGTGATAAGGACTAATCATCCTGGAACTTGATGTAGATTGTATCATCCATGGACATATGTCCTAAAGAGAGCGGGATTGATCATCCTGTAATATGATCGTGTGTATTGCAGAGTATGTTGTAGATCAAGATGATCCAGATGCTGTATATCGAGATGATCCAAATGTTGTAGATCGAGATGATCCAGATATTGTAGATCGAGATGATCCATATGATCCAGATACTGTAGATCGAATGCTGATGATCGTATGATGATGATGCTGATGATCGTATGATGACGATACTGATGATCGTGTGACGACAATGATGATCGTGTGATGACGATGCTGATGATCGTGTGATGACGATGTTGATGATCGTGTGATGATGATGTTGATGATCGTGTGATGACGATGCTGATGATCGTGTGATGACGATGCCGATGATCATGTGATGACGATGTTGATGATCGTGTGATGACAATGTTGATGATCGTGTGATGACGATACTGATGATCGTGCGATGACAATGATGTTGATGTTCTAATAACTAGTTGAGTTACTGATGATGATGTATTGAAGAAAGCTTCCGATGATTTATAGATGTATCATATATGATGTAGTCGATGACTCCTTGCTCCTGCAGATGTTGTTATAATATCCTTCTCGTTAAGGGGGAGTGTTGAATATTGTAACTTCTAAGAATATTATATTTGTACATTATTATTCCAGAGATGTTTCATCCCTCCGAGGTGATTCTATTATGTATCCGGAGATGTTTATTCCTCCGATGGTTTGTGGTAACTAGGGTTATTAGACCCACCATGTGGGGGTCGTCCCTGAGTTTATATTTTAGGGGTCATTAGACTTCTCCAGGAGAGGTCATCCCCGTTAGGGATTTTGGTCAGTCGGGAACTAGTATAAATAGAGGAGGAGAGCTCCTCATTTGACACACTTCCACAACTCAGAAATTAGCGCACTTGTGTCTGGGCGGTCTGCATAGGAGGTAGAGAAGGAGGTCAAGTCTTGGAACACATCTTGTATTTTGGTTGATCATCTTATTGAGGAAAGCTTTGCTGGGTTTTCTACCCCATGAGGGTTTCCTAGGGTAAATTCTATGTCTATCTTGTGATTATGTTTCTTTCAGTGATCTTGCTAGTCTATTTGGTTTAAACTTAACAAGTTATCCTATTGTTCCAATCTATTTGATTCTATGGACACGTTGTCTTTTAGAATGTTGAAGATGTTTTGAATTTTTGGCAATGCGTTCGCTACAATACGGGGTCATTTTGGTGGTAGAATTAAGTGTGGCGTTACCCCATATTTTTCCTAATGTAACCACCTCATTCATTTGCTTTGCTTATACCCTCTGTAATTTTAAAGATACCCCTCCCAACACTTAATGCATGTTCTTTCTAAATTGTAGCAAGGTGATAGGAAGTACTGGTATTGAAAGTAACCTTTACTAGCTTGAAACTTTCTTGTGAGAAGTGACTCAGAAACTAGGGATCCCTATTGGTAATGATGTGGCAAGGGATTACATGGAGATTATGGAAATGCTTAAATAATAAATCAACAACCCCAAAATTTGTAAGCTTGGTATGTGAGGGGATGAAATGATAATGATTAGTTAAATTATCATTTGCCATGAATATAACATCCTTACCTCCAAGGAGCAACGTAACTGTGATAAAATCCATAGATATCTCTTCCCACTTTTGATTGGTGATGGAATTAGGTTGGACTAGGATACAATAATAGTTTCCACCTTATTACGATGGTAATTGTCACATTTTTCCACAACTTGCTCAATATCAAACTTCATTTTTTAGTAGATGTAAAAGTTAGAGGAGACATTCTTGTAAGTTTTGTGGCAACCTACATCACCAATTGAGGGAGATTCCCACCGATGGTGAAGAGCCTATTCTATGAGAGGAGATCCATACCTTAAATATAATCAATTCTTGAAGAGGATTATACCATTATTGATCATTAAATCTTGGATATTCTTACCATTAATAATGTCCTCCTAAAATTGAACCATGGTAGGATCCACTATGTCATCTACGATGAGCTAGTTGCACTAAGAGAAATGAGGTGCATTCTATAGCCAAAGTTGGAAGAGATGTGCCCTGCACTTTCATAATGCTAATAAAATCAAAAGAGAAATAGTTGACATTTGATGTCTCATCTTAAAAAAGGAAAGGAAAAAAGAACGGAAACAACTTGTTAATTACCTTAAAGTGAAAATAAAAAACAAGCTAGCATAGATCCAACTTAACCTCGTATATTTTATGCACGTAGAAGTTCACACCTAGATTTTTTAATCCCTCTTGGTGTTTAATATATTTAGGTTTAAAATGGAGTAAGCATTGTTTTTTTTATTCCTCCCAATGCTTAATATATATGGGGTTAAAATGGATCTATGCTAGTCTTGTATCCACATAGGATAATTGATTGAGATGGTGTTGAAGGTGGGTGGTTCATCCAATTGAGAAAAAGCATTTGCAAAAATATTATCTTTATCATTCTTATAAATTATCTCAGAGTTTATCCTAAGGGTTTAGCTCAACTGATTGTCTCCAATGGTGTTGGTCATTTGGCTACATTTTTGTAATAGTGGTGTCCAGTTCCAATCACCTTGGCTTAGGTGCACTGGTCTATCCCAATTAGTTCACTAGGCATGTCATCCACAAATGTGGGGAAGCATCCCTTGGGTTTCCTTGTGATGTTTTCCTTAGAAAAGGGTTGACCTCAAAAACAAAACCTACAAGGCATTCAATTCACTTCTATTGCCCCTTTGTTAGAGAACCTTATCTCAATACAACTTTAACATGAGGTGATCACTTTTCATAAATAACGGATCGCCTAAGAGGAGCTGACACCACTTGGACATTTTATGAAGTGTGACCAACATTTATTTGTTGTATGTAGATATGCATCATTCTTTGTCGTATGTAGTCACACATAATTCTTTGTTATTCAATTTCCTACCTTCAAAGGAAATGGGTCTATCATCCTTCAAGATTACCACACCAAGCCCAAACATAGAGGAATCACACTCAATAATGAATACTTGGGTAAACTAAGTTGTAGCGAGCATTGGATTTGAATAAAAGGCTTCCCTCATATGCTCAAAGGATTGTTGTGCCTTACTTAACCAATGAATGATCTAGGGTCATCTCAGAAACTATCATGCTATTGATAATTTTCTAGTCCTAAAATGTTTTACTCGTTTTCAAGATTTTGATGTTGAACAAATGGAATTTAAATCAGTTTGTATATTCTCTTTCCAACTAGAAAAGGAAGACCTAAAATGTAGAAGCAAATGAAAAGTTATGATCTAGAAAAGGCTCCCCTATTTTGTACACTGCTTAACCTCATACTCATTCCTCACTTCATATTCAAGTTAGGGCCCTTATGTATTAGCATTTTTTTCTTGATAGTCTTTTGGAATTATTATAAAATTTAGTTCCATCCTCTTGTTATGTCCTTTTTGTGAATTAACATAGCCATCACATATTTTCCCTAAGATAAGCTACCACCATTCTAGCCACTTTGAATAGCTTTATACTTGTACAATGTTTTTCAACATTGGTCCATTAATACAATTACTTTCCATTGTACATTTGTGTTTCTTTTTATACATTAATACTATCTTTCATTTCATTCTCAACATAACAGTGATGGTGGGAAAATAGTCATAGGACAAGCAATAGTGGGAAAATTTCATACAAGATGGTGGTAAAATATTACTAATCCCAAGACTCCCTGACAGTTCTTAAGACTCATAGAAACTTACCAATATTGAATGAGTTGAATATGAAAATGATAAATCCAAGCACCTATGCCACAAACAATATGGCCAAGATATTCTAGGGAATTCATGGAAATTCACACTTCGATTCTTTGCATAAAGTTTATTTTGTACTAAAGTAGCTACCACAAGAATCAAATGCTTTAAT
Organism: Larix kaempferi; assembly: GCA_027924585.1. Lineage (NCBI taxonomy): Eukaryota > Viridiplantae > Streptophyta > Pinopsida > Pinales > Pinaceae > Larix > Larix kaempferi. The sequence goes on from BSBM01001540.1 coordinate 4,736,889, forward strand.
TTCTCTATGAATGTTGTACCTATTACACCAAAATTTCGTCATCACCATGACAATGAGATGTGTATCCTTGATTTAACCATAATCCCTGAAGTACCAAGTGCCAAATGACCTGGGAAGAGGCCTTGCCTTAGTTTCTTAAGTTTTGGGAAGGCCGACACACTTTCCCCTTTGCAATACGCATCAGACACTTGACGACACACTCTGCACATTGACAAAGTGCGTCAATTACAATAGTTTCCTTCATTCAACATGCGTCACCCCTCATTGACACATGTTGCATTTTCACAGGGTGCATCAGTGGTTATTAAAAGGAAAAAAGAGAAGTTTCAAGAGTCTTCTAGAACGAAACTCTCATGGATATTTATCCCCACAAATCAGCATAGGTGGCATTCAAACCCCTAGCCTTTGGTATGATCCCCTACCCTTCTCCATGAGATCCTCAACCTATTCTATCCTCTTTGGCCTATAAATGCAAGCTTACCTTCATGGAATGGACGAGGAAGAAGAGAGTATCCAAGTGTTGCTGAAATTTCCTTAGAGCTAATTTTCCTTTCTCTAGTAGGAACAAGGTTGGATCTTTGAGGAATAATGATAGCTGGAGGAAATTGTGACGTCAAGGAATGGTTGTAATCTCTCCCTTTGTACTTGTTTTATTACAATAATATATACTCTTTCCATAAAGATTGTTTGCATCAAATATTTAGAATTAGTTTCCTTGACCACTAGTTTAGATTAATCAATATTGTATATTATTATTGTTTGCATGTTTCCACTTGTTTGTTGTATATTGTTTTGCACTTGAATATCAAAGTCCACATCAAGCAAGGAGATGTAACTATGGTTGCAAGTTGAGTAATCCCTCTGCACCCTTTGTAATTTGATTAATCTAGGAAAGTTTGTATGTTCTGTTGTGTTTTGTTCTAGATTTTCTCCATGCCCTTCATCACCTCGTTTGTGTGCCAGATCGGTCATCGTCGCTTTGTGCCATTTTTTCATCATGACCTATACATGAGCCCTCGGCTCCATCCATATTGTATCCACTGCGTTATTTTTCCACCATTCACCAACCCGCAAGGAGGCCCCACCAAGTGTTCCACCCGCACCTCTATTCTTAGTTCACATTATGGTCCCTTAATTGAACGTTTCCTCCCGGCCTGGCCATTTTATTTTGTTCGGTATAATTTTATCCCTTTTTTCGGGCCAAGCAATTCCTTTATGAAAAAGTCACTTAGGGAGTTTCTGTTAAGCTCTTTTCTGACTCCCAGAAGAATGAAAAGATCACCGAGAAATCTTGCTTCCTTTCATGCTCGCTAAAAGTATCTGAAAGGGCGTCTACCTAGTATAAGTTTAACCATTTTTCGGACCTTGTAGACTAATTACGAAAAGGAATACTCTAGTCACATCAGCTAGAGGAGTTCTTCATTGCATACTTTTATGCTTTTTTGGGCCTTGGAGAATAACACACGAAAAAGAACCCCCTTGGAGTCTTCTTATTTTCTTTTCGACTCTCTAAAAATGAAAGCAACCACGAGCATGCACCGTCGTGGGTTCGTCTAAATCCAAACGATAATACCTTTCCTCCATTTCAGAGTCTTCTTATCGCTTTCAGACTCCTTAAAATTGAAATCAACCATGAGCATGAACTATCCTGGGCTCGTACAAATCCACACGACAGTACCATTTTGAGCACACTTCTATCTCTTCTTCATGCTCCTTAAACCATGAAGAAGGTCAAAACGGTGCCTCTCGGCACCACGATAGATCGTATCTAGTCCCCACATTATGGAAGCACCCCCAGTATGGTCGCCTTTGTTCAAAGTATTCTGCGATATGCCACCCTTAGATTCTCCTGATATCATTCATCATTTTTTCCCCATTTGAGTCTCCCCCATTGCAGTCCAAGTCCCTGGTCCCTTAAGCTATGATCCCCTTCCCTGAAGTCAGTTTCATATGTTGTTAGGTCAGCCTTGCCATCATACTCTGAACAAAAGAATTTTGAGTTTCCCCCCCACTCTACGACCTCGGTTGTTCCCCACCCCCATAGTATGTCAGCCCCACCTTTAGTACTATCACCTCTTGGTTGTACACCTTGCACTCCTATCAAGGAAACATCATTTCCTTGGTAGTTGCAAGTCTCCCTCTGTCGACGCCAACCCATCTATTCCAGAGGATAGACCTAGAGTTCCTTGTGCCTTGGATTCATCACCATCAGTGGTGAGTGCCTACGGACCATTTTGAGAGGAGTCCTTAGTGCCTCTCCAAATTGTTGTTTCTCATGTGCTCGACTTCAACACCTTGATCGCACCGTTGAGATTCGTGCAGGGTATTGGTCCCTTAAATTATTGGTCGAAGACCCCGGATGTCCCTTGATTCTAGCACATTAGTGAGTCTCCTTGGAACCCCCCCCCCCCCAGTTGTATGTTCCCGAGGATATCTAGGTTGCGCTTGGCGACAACATTCTGAAGCACCCCAGTTACATGCTTCCTTGAGTACCCAGTTCAAATGCAATTTAGTGTACCTTTGAGATCCTGACTCTCAATCATTGAGTCCATACAGTTGTTGGACACCTTGAGATCTAGCAGAGCATCCATTTTTTTGGTACCACATTTAGTATGGATGCCATTATTTCCATGCATCAGTTCTTCAAATTAGTCATGGTCAGACCATGAGTATGTCCCAGATTTGTGTCCCTTCTGGACCATTATGATGTACACAGCAGTTCTCCGTGTATTGTTCAAGTCCCCTTTTGGGACTCATTATTATTTTTATATCTTGATACAAGCATGGGTATGCCCGTCTCATCCATATATTGATATTATTCCTCATTCATTATTGAGGCCATGTACTTTCAATTTTTGCACTTCGTACGGATCCCGTGTTCCGGTCTCCAACCAATTTCCGATCTTCTCAGTCACAATGCTCCAACCTCTGGAAAATGACAGAACCTATGATGTCTATCGGCCATACGATGAGTTCCTGCCCTCACACATCAGGGGGCAATTTGTTAACACCCAAAAATTGTTCACTAGCTCATCTCCCTAGTCACGTAACCCGTTTGTCCACTTTTCCTACCATTTTGGCCTCCAAAACCCTAAAAAACCCTCAAATGGTTACCCAAAAGGAAAAAACCAATGTTTTCCTCCTCAAATTAATCCCAATCCTTCAAAAATACCACAAAACCCTCAAAGGGGGTCAAATATTCCCAAAAATTAAATAAAATGGAATAAATTTGAAAATAAACTCAAAAAAGGAAAAAAGGAGGGAAAAAAGGAAAGGAAAAACCCTAAACCATTAACCTAAACCACTTGGTGCCGAAAACCATGGCTCAACACTCCACCAACCAAAATATCTTTAAATAGGTGATGGGGGCCTTCCATTTCTCATCCACTATTCATCCTATCCTTATGCTATCAAAAACGCTCCAGAACCCTAGCCCAACCATTTGAGCTTGAGTTCTCCATTTAGAGTGAACCTTTGGCCCAACCTTGGAGCATTTTGGAGAAGAGAGAGAACATTGGAGCACTGATGCACTACTCCTATACTGCTTCCAGGACTCCAACCACCTCTTCATTTGAGGTAAAAATATTTGCAAACCCTAGTTTTCCCAATCAATAAAAATTGTAAATCTCATTTACTGTGTTCTCATGGATATTTATTGTTTATTGTTATAGCTTAGATTTGTTTTCATGCACATGTTAATGCATAATTTTTACTTGTTTTAAATCTTGTTTTTTACCCATTATTAAACTGCTACTAAGGATTCTTGAATCCTTAGTAGGTTCTCTTTAGCACGAGCTAGGGTGAAAACCCTAGTTACAAGGTTGTGGAGGGTTGGGGGGTGTCGGCGGGGCAGCATGTCCTTGGCGCTGAGTATGATCATTCCAAAGTTTGTGAGATTTTTCTAAGTGGGGACAATTGTGCGTATAATGGGTGTATACCCCACAGATAGAACACGGGTGGTTCATACATAGATTAGGGTTTTTTCCTTGATGAGGTGGTCGATCAGGGTTTTGATTAGCTGGGGTGGCATCATTATTTTTGGGGGGATTGTGTTTTTGGCCGCCGTGATCCAGAGGTTGGTTGTCCCCTTGGTTACTTCCTCTTCCCCGATTTTTTTGGCCTTGCTGGTTTCTTTGGGCAGGTCGGTTTTGTTGTTTGTTATGTTGGGCATAAACTTGCCCTTGGGGGGTAGGAGGATTATGTGGTTGAGCAGGTGTTGGTGCTGCCTACGGTGGATAGTAAGCTTGAGGGGATTGAGGTTGTACAAGTGCTTCCTACGGAGGATAGTAAGCTGGAGGGGATTGAGGTTGTGCCGGTGCAAATGCAGCCTGTTTATGGTAATAGGCAGGAGGTGCAGTGGACTGAGGAGTGTATGTTGGTGGTTTGTGACTGTAGCAATGAGTTGGACATGAAGGTCCATGGGCATGAGGGGCTTAGGATAGGGGAGCATACGAAGATGTTTCTCCTAAATGTGCGGTGGCGTGCGAAAGGTCGGGACCACTCATAGCGGTATTGGGTGTAGGATTATAAGTCGGGAGACTAGCAGGAGGCATAGTAGTATAAGGATGACTATGGGATGCAACGTGTCCAATAATTCCATCAGCAGTGTGGGATGCCCCCGGCGTGTCCTTCTTGGAGGAATTGTTGCGGGGAGCATCAGATAAAATGGAATATAGGTAGCCTGACTGAGCATAGATGAGTTCAAATTGCTGGGCCTTTAAGATGGCTTCTTCTTCGGATTGGGTACGTTCAGATGCCACATTCTTGGCAATAATCAGTATAAGAGATTTAAAAAACCAATCTAGGAAGATGTGGTCATCTAAATTGATCTTGCATAAACTTTGACGTTTACGACACTCATGAATATGGTTATTGATGTGGGTAGCCGTGTTCTGTCTGCAAGACAGTAGGATCTCTACACCACCGTCGTAACGGACTGGTAGCTAAAAGAACTGCAGAAAATTTGAAGCAAGGGATTTAAAGGTGGAATGCGTCCCATGAGGTTGTTTGATGTACCACTTAGCTGTAGAACCAGTGTGGGTCTGTTGTAAAAGGCGGAGGTGAATGGAGTCATCCACTATGGAATTGGAGGAACACCACAAGTGAAAGGACATGATATGGTTTTGGGGGTCCTCTGCTGCCTTCCCTTCAAACTTTGGGATGTCCGAAAGGGAGTTTGGTAGGCATGGGAGGCCATATGGGTTCATGTCGGATAGGGTCATTAGTCAATCTGTCTAGATCAGGGAGGTTGAGGCTAGCCATGAATGGTAAACTGGTAGAAGGATGTGACATGGTCGCAGGGGTGTGTGTGCTAGTTGTAGCGAAAATAGTGGGGCCACTGCCCCCAATGTGGGGAGCAATGGTATAATTCATGATGGGGATCATGGGACCTCCAGGAAAAGGTGGGGGAATCATAGAAAGAAGATAGGAAGGGAAATGAGGATGAATGCACAGATTGGTGCATTTGATGTCGAATCCATTATTCTGGATTTGGGGTCAGATGTGAATATCTTGAAAAAACAGACATGGGAGACAATGGGGAAACCACACCTGGTATGGTCCCCGGTATAGCTTCGACTAGAGAACCAGACCAAGGTCACGCCCATCGGTCGATTATGTCACATCCCAGTCGAGATAGAGGGACTCAATACTTATGCAGATTTTGACATGATAGAAATAGTTGATAACACGAGCCCTTATCCTGTGTTTTTAGGGATAAATTGGGCGATGGAGAATCAAGCCGTGATCAAAATTTCTAGAAACAAACAATGTCATTTGAGAACCGCGACATGAGGGTCGTCGCACCACTGGATCCATCATAAGGGAAGAGTTATGTCGAGCCAATACATGATGAATTTAGAGAAGGATGGGACAATGTGTACAACATCTCAAAGGACTATATTAATCCCACCGTCAATGGAGAATTGGGGTGGCGAAGCGTTAGCTCGGCATCGTCAAATTCTCATGAAGCACTAGAGAATTGGAAGAATCAACTACATGAGGTATCACTCAGGAGATGCGCACGCATCACCCAGTCGCTGATATGGGTGGCGACAAAAGTCTACGAACTACCAACATATGAGGGATTTCCCATTCTAACTAAATTCATCGTCGAATTTGAAGAAAGGGTAGAAAAAATGCAGAGGTTTCTAGCGTTAGAAGAAGTATTAAAGTCTACACCAACGCGATGGTGGGAAATGCACAAGTCGATGATAACGAGCTGGTCATTATGTCAACAATTGATGGAGATCAGTTTCGACAAAAGTGAAGGGTACTGCAGAAGGAAATACAACAGAAGGAGTGACCCAAGGGATCACTTGGAGGAATGTCAAAGCACATGGGGAGTGATACCACAAAACGAATGGATCCATCCATTCATCCATACATTGGATGAGGTACCCGCGAATCTAGTACGTCGCAGAAGAAATGCGACATGGAAAAACTACGTGGGAGGAGATAACTATCAAATTTAGCTGGACCTTTAGCTTCTCGAATGAAAACCCCTTCATCCATAGTGCACTGCAGGTGATATGAGAGAAGGTGCTTGAAGTAATCCCGATGAAGAAACCAATGGGATTATAGTGGACTGCGAAGCCATAGATGTTGTTGGAATGTTACAATGTGACAAGAGGACGGATGACAAGGATGACCCGTGAGTTGTTTACATACCAGAGTCAGAAGGAAGATGGGATGTCGAAGCACTAGAGATACCCTTCAACAAATTTTAGCAGCCGGTGTGCCTCAAAAATTTTAGTATTGGGTTGGAGGAAAACCCCAAGTTCGCAAGCATCGGATATTATTGGGATGATGCGACAATTGCAAAAGTCACGGATCTACTACACGAATTTCAGGATATGTTCCCAATAAAATTTTCAGAAATGAAAGGCATTTCCAGGGAACTAGGTGAAATGAAGATCCAACTAAAACTTGATGCAAAGCCAGTTAAGAAGCAACCTTATCGGTTGAATCCAAGGTACAAGGAGCAAGTGAAAGTCGAACTAGAGTGAATGTTGGATGCAGGCATCATAGAATCGGTAGAAGAATCTGAATGGATCAGTCCGATGGTGGTCCAAGATAAAAAGACTGGCGAATTCAGGATTTGCGTCGACCTAAGGAAACTGAATGACGCATGTTTGCTTGATCCATTCCCAACACCATTCACCGATGAGTTTCTAGAAGGCGTTGGAGGTCAGGAAATATATTCGTTCACAGATGGATTCTCAGGATACCATCAAATAAGGATTGCAAAGGAGGACTGACATAAGACAACCTTCGTAACATAATCGGGTTTCTTTCAATATACATTAATTCCATTCAGTCTCAAAAATGCTCCAGCGATATTTTCATGATTAGTTGTTTCTGCATTCAAATATTTCATTGACAAATTCCTTGCAATATATATGGATGATTGGACCGTGTATGGCCTGGTGAAGGGCCATGTTGTGAACCTAATGTTGATGCTGGAGAGATGTAGGAAGCATCAAATCTTGCTAAATTTGAAGAAGTGCATCTTATGTGCTTCATTCGGAATTCTATTAGGACACATTGTCTGCAAGGAGGGATGTTGGTGGACCCAGAAAAGATCGCAATTATTGTCGACTTACCACCTCTGAGGACAGTAAATCATTTAAGGGCGACATTGGGGCATATGGGGTATTACAAAAAGTTTATCAAAGGGTATGTGGCGATCACAGCACCAATGGAGAAACTATTGAAAAAGGATGCGAAGTTTGAATGGAATGAAGAGTGCCAGAAGAGCCTCAATATACTGAAATCAAAGATGGTTGCAGCACGAATACTAGCTTTTCTCGACTGGACAAAAGAATTCCATTTTCACGTAGAACCAATCAACCCACTAGGAAAAAGAATGGGGTCACGATATATAATTACTGCGACTGGTTATTTGACGTGATGGGATGAAGCTGCACCGGTAAAGGACCGCATAGCTACGACAGGAACAAGATTTCTCTTTGACAATGTGGTCACTAGGTTTGGGTGTCCAAAGATACTAATGAGCGACCAGGGTACTCACTTCGTCAACCAAACTATCAAGGCAATGATGGAAGAATTCCAAATTCAACATCACAAGAGTACCCCATATCACCCACAGGAGAATGGTGCGGTGGAATAATTTAACAAGGTATTGGACCATGCACTAACAAAGGTATGTAACACAAACCGCGACGACAGGGATTTGAAGATACCGGAAATATTGTGGGATTACATGACAACTTGTAAATGTTTGACAGGGAAAACACCATTCGAGTTAGTTTACAGACAAGAAGTGGTGATGCCAATGGAGTATATTGTCCCTAGTCTCTGCATCGCAGCAGCCACAGGAATGAGCGACGATGGAGCAATCGAAGAAAGGTTGGCGTAGTTAGTACAACTTGACAAGGACAGTATTATCGCAGGATTCCAGCAACAGGTAGAAAAGGATTGCCAAAAGGCTTGGCACAATAACCATGTCAAATCAAAACACTTCCAGCATGGAGATATGGTATTGTTATACGATAGTAAGTTTGTGAAGCATCCAGGTAAGCTGCATATGCATTGGTTGGGCCCCTATATTATAAATTTTATCACTAACAAAGGTGTGGTATAGTTACAAAATCTAGATGGGACACTAATGACAAATCTAGTGAATGGAAGCCTATTGAATGCCTATCTCCATAGTCAGGCACATGGTGACTGAAACAAGGTTCGCACCAGTTTTCAAAAAAAAAAAGACATTGAAGATTTGTCGATCGCAGAGGAAAGAGTAAGCACCAGGAGTTGAAGTTCATAGATGGTTAGCATGTGTTAGTCAAATCATACTATAATTATAGAATTTAAGCATCGACGGAAGGCGAGGGAGGAGGATGATGACACACTTGATGGAAGAATTTCGCAAATCAGGGAAAGATTCAATAAATGAATTGGTAATCATTCCTAAAATATTCCATGATGGACAGGAACTAAGTGAGTTAAGTTATAAATATCCAAGCAGGTGGATAGATATAATTATGAAGAGTTATTGAGTCGGATGTCTAACTCTAAGAATGTTGCAGAGTCAAGCAGTAAGGATAGAGGGGTAAGGAAGTTGCAGAGTCAAGCAGTAAGGATAGAAGGGTCAGGAAGTTGCAGTGTCAAGAAGTGAGGAAGTTGCGAGGTAAAGGACTAAGATTAGAGGGTTGTTATGTTGCACTTCATTTCTATCAGAATCACCCAAGCAATGCTAAGGGAAAGGACGACAAGTGTTCACGAGCAATCGGCAAATGAAGATGTGCAAACAATATGGAAGAAAAGAGATGAAGTCTCCCACGAGATTTCTAAACGAATCATAGTAGTTGGAAGAACCATGTTCCCTTTGACCACAGAAGCAGCAAGGGAAAAGGTATGCCGACCCCAGCGAAGGATGATCAAATGTGCGAACCAAATGTGTCATAGCGTTAGGTCTATTTCACAATTTGGTGATGTCTATGAACTTTTGTCTAGATGGAAGCAAGGGTGGAGTGCAACAGATGGCGTAGAAGGGATAGATGACAAAGGTTTCAAGAGATTGGAGGATTAGTTCGGGAAGTACACAACAACGAACCAGAGAAGTACCAACAGTGTCCGACTGAGGTGTCTCGAGGGAGAGCCACAAATTGTGTTGGGGGCCTATTGGCAGGGGGTTAGAGCACATAAAGTGTGAAAGCCGACATCGACAAAGAGGTCATTAGTAGAGGAAAGGACCATTCGTGAAGGATAAGAAGCCGACGAAAGCTCAATTTTTGGCCCAAGTTAGTTATAATGGGTCGTTTTGACCATTTTGTAATAGACTTAGTTGTCTATAAATAGAACTACAATTGTAAGCCTAAGTGCATCGATCTTATACGGTGATATCTCGCATCTAGGTATTTTTCTACCTTCGGCAAGTTTTACTCTGTGTATATGGATTCGCATTAAGTCGCTTGGAACTGTTCCTGCGAAGGTTGTACCGCATATTTTTAGATGAGTTAATGCATGAGGATGCTCGGTTATGTCTCTATTCTATGTTTTTATTTGTGTCGCCATGTTATGAATGATAAATGTTATCTGAATGATGCGATGTGTTTAAGGTTTTGTTTCTCTGTCGATTAATCTGTAATGTTAGTTGATGCAAATGTCATTTACATGTTGTTGATGCGGATGTCGAATGCATATGTGAATTGTTAGTATAATGCAAAGACAGATCTCTGGTTTTTGTAGTTCTTAAGTAAGAGTTAATGCATGTCTTCTCCCTACTATGGAAACTTGGTTCCTGCAGCCCCCTTGAACATCTCAGGTGAGACCTCACCCGCTCTGTGGGTGTTGCTGGAGAGGGTAAAACCTTTCCAGTCTAATGCTTAAGGGTGTCTGGTTGGTGTTTGTTGACAGCAATGTGAAGTGAACCCTTGTTGATAAAACTGTGTCAACAACTAGCCACTCATCAAAATATTACAATGCTGACTTTGTATACATATCGGTAGCTTGATGTACATAACAGTTTGATACAATGGCCATGAATAGGAAATAAATCATAAATATATGTCATAATAGGTCACATCCATCACCCATATACAGTGAGATGCAGTCTTCAATGAACTGAAGATATCTGGTACAATCTGGGGTATAAAGTGCTTTGCCATGATAACTAAAGTCCAATAGATATTGTCATGATCATAGATAGTAGCGTATAAGATGATACGACTGTAGCCTGAGATCTTCTACACAAACTACCAATGATGCATGTCCCATCACATGAATAAAGGTACTGGCGTCGAACATGATGAAACATTGTATGGTTATCGGTCATTAAGGTATACCATTAACAGATGTGAGACAACTCACAAATGATGAAATGGGTGTCAAGAAACCAAGTACACTCTACAAGTCACTATCGATGATGAGAGGACCTGCCACTAATGACTGCAAGTCTCAAGGTACTCATCTGACTCTAAATCTCAATTCTAGAATAGATTATCTGAATTCGATGGAACGAGATCCGCTGGAAGGAGGGAATTGATGACTCCTCCATCAACCAACATGAGGTACACAGCTAAGCTAAAGGATTTGGAAGAACTTGGATGAACATGTTGAACACAAACCAAAAATAAGTGTGTCTCTCGCGTGTACCAAATGCAAGTAATGCACGGAAGAGACCCTTTGAATAGTAGCCAATGATGAATACTTCTGACATAAGAGAGGAAACCACCTATGAGGTATGATGGAATCCAATACACGGCACGAATCCCAATGTGAAAATAGATTTCTTGTCATCGAACACAAGGGAACCACTCAATCAATGACCAATGATGAGGTGTCATCTGCTAAGTTCAAGGTCACCTACTAATGATGAAAGTAGGCCCAAGGTGCTAGGTAGGACAAAAAGTGTGATGTGAATGAAATTTAATCATACAAGGATGGCCGACATGGAAAGTCAAGAGATTTGAGGAATGGACAACTCAGGTTTATAATCTTCTTTTCAACAAGAGCATGAGCAAATGGAGACTCGGGAAGCATAGACTTAAGATTGAATACTGACACAATTATGTGACGCATGAGGCATCAACAGAATCTCCATAGTTACTGGAAGATTAACCATTCGAAGGATTAATCTATGAGTAGTTACGAGTTCAGCTTCTTAAGGCCATACTGAAACCAAATTGTTGATGAATGGACTCAATATTTGTGCTCTATTCAAAAGCAACACGACAGCTACCAATAAAAGGTGAAGACATTTCAGTCCGGATTTTTATGTTTTTAATTTTTTTGGTCTTTTTCATATTATTAAATCCTAAAAAAATAAAAATAAAAGAGTTCTTATAATACAAGTTTTAGGGAACAAGTGTCGTAGGAAAGCAAACTAGTTCCATGGAATGGAACATACCTATGTTCAATGCAAGGAAACGCATGTAGGATAAGGACACTCGGGGGGATTTTCCCTCAGGGAAAAGGGTAATCAAGCTACAAAAGATAACTGATAAGGATCTACTTGGCTAGAACTCAAAAGTGTTGGGGAAAACTAGATTATAACGACGAATCAGGAGCCGACACTAGGATTAGAAAGGAAAGCAAGTCAATGATATGCATTTACAACTTGACATAATCGGGAGTCCTTGTGGGTGATAGCCAGCATATAAGATAAGGATAGACATGAGGCTTCAACGCAAAGTCATGGAGGGACTGCAAGTGACTCTTGTACCTAAGGAGGAACTACAGCATGGGTACCAAACGACAAAAGAGGTTCTAACTAGGGTACCCATGATCGGGAAGCCCCTACCGCTTAAATAACGACACTTCTAGAAGCAGTTGGAAGGTTCTGTGTCGATAAAAAGCTAGATCGCACATAATTTTTATGAATCATAATCATAGGTCAATGCAAGAATGCATGAGGAATGAAATCCTAACCTATACGAAGGGGACGAAATATACCTACTGAAGGCACAAATCACATATAAAAAGGTTGAAATTGATAAACGTCGGAAGAAATTGTTCCAAAAAGTACCTTACATCATGAAAATAGTCTATTAGACTCATAAAATAATAAACTAAAGGGTCAAAACTATATAAAGTGGATAAAAAATTTCTAAAAAATAGTAAAAATTTGAAATTTTACCATACCATTTGAGTTTTTTACCAAGAGCCATTTCGCCCTCTTTCTTCAATCAGTGATTACGGGAGCTACGGGCGACGAAATCATGATCCGTCTGGACCAAGTCAGTGCTCTCATCATACTCTTCAATTTCATTGGTTTAATTTTAGATTTTAGTGGTATATTTTTTAGTTTTTAGGCATGAAAATTGAGTAAATCGTTGTACACGAGCAACAAATCATCGGGTCGCATATAAGGGTAGTTCCACACGATCAAAGCAAATCCTTTCCGTGTACGTGCATGACTGTGATAAGTGTTAGTCACATATGGCACCGTGGGGTTTGTTTTCTAAGAAAACTAAGCTAAATTTCTCCCTTCCTTTTGCAGGATGGTGATAGAGTGGAGAGAGAGGGACCATGATGCCATTGATAATCAAGTGCAAGGATATTTGGCTTCTCAACAAGCTTTGCAAATATGTGTCCTTTACAAAGTTTGGAACATAGGAAGCTTAAGGGATCAACCAAGATTGCGTTAGATGCTTATAGACTATTGGTATCCATACATCGAGTCCTTCAACTTGGACGGGAAGCCTCTAAATATTGAGGTTGAAGACATACTTCATCACAGGATTATCTCGTCGAGGGGAGGTAGTGAATCTTCGGGATCATGGCATAGGAGGGTGCATGACCATGGAGGAATACATTTCTACATACTGTCTTCCCAGCACTCATAATGTGGGAATTCATGTCCCCATTGGATCCATCAGGAGCCTCATCATGAAGACGTCATCCTAGTGCTCGGTAGGATATCGGGTTCAGCTACATTAAACGAGGCTTCAAGACCCATGATGTTCTATGTGGTGGAGTGTCCAAGACCTACTAGGTACGACTAGTGTACATCACTATTGGAAACTATGAAGCACAAACTTACTGAATGCAAACTATGAAGGGACAAAAACTTCGGCTTTGCAATCACACTATGTAGTTTCTTCTTCAAGAGGGTTCCCGGTCTTAACTTGAGAGTGGAGGTCCCTCTGATGATGTATATGTAACTTCGAAATTTATTTCATCTATGTATTTTATTGTACTCCTATAGAGATGTATTATTCCTCTATACAGAATTGTCGTCATTTGTATTGACAAGTGTCGCAAGTGTCGTAACTTGTCGATGGGTTATTAGACCACCATGTGTGGGTTCGACCCTGATTAAGTTAACCTAGGGTTATTGGGCTAAGTTAGACAAGTCAACCCCATAGGTTTATTAGGCTTCTCAGAACAAGTATAAATAGAGAGCGGGATCTCTCTATTTGATCACTTCATTACTCACTTATCCATCACTCGGAAAGTGGCGCACATGTGAGGAGGAGGATCAGTTGCTAGGAGGAGTCTATCTCTATGTACTTGGGTTGTACTTTGGTTGTACTATTGATCTATCTATCTCTGAGGAAGTTGTGGGGTTTTTCACCTTAGGGTTTTCCCCACTGAAACTATGTGTGTCTATTGTATCTTATGTTTGCATCTTGTGATGATTGATATGCTTGCTATGATTTATATGCATTGATATACCGTACATGTTATTCTCTCAGTAAAGATCCTAGATTATATTGAATTAATGCTCGAAAATTAACATGGTATCAGAGCTAACCTGAGAAGAAGACACTTTGCAGTTGCAGAAGCTAGGGATTCTTGTTTTTGGGTTTCTCTCCATAGATTTTTGGAAAAGCAATATGATAGATTGACTCTCCTCATCAAGGTGAATCTTTCTGTCCAATCAGAATTCAGTTCTGAGAACTTTCAGTTTTGGCCCTAAAAAATAGGGTTTCCACAAAAATAGGAATTTCTTAAATCTGAAGACATAGCTGTAAGCTCCTTGAAAACATCAAAGTTTAGAGCTTTGGATCGATATTTTTGGCTGGGTAAATCTTCGGGAAACTAAAACCCTAATTCAAGGTCCTCCCGAGTGAACCCAGGAAGACTAAAAGGCATTTCTGAAGGGTGAAGCTTTGCAGATCTCAAATTCTGAATACACCAGGCTGATCATCTCATCAAGGTGCATCTTTCTATCCTTTCAGAAAGTTGAAATTCACATTTTGAATTTTTAGGGTTTCTCTAACAAACCCTAATCCGGGACCAGATCCAGTTTTTAGCAAATCAAGTGGTAAGACCTAAATATTTTCTATTTCCATTTGAAGTACTCTTTAAGATGTCTCAATACACCAAGCTTTAGGATAAGCTTGAAGGGGCTGATAACTTCCGAGCACGGAAGTATAGGATTGGGTTAATCCTGGAAGAAAATGAATTGGATACTTACATAATGGAAGAGGTCCTTGTCCCAGAGGAAGAAGAGGCTAAAGCCCACCACAAGAAGAACTTGGTCAAGGAAAAGAGAATCATTGTTGATTCTATCAAGGACCATCTCATCCCCCATGTGTCATCTCTGAAGACACCCAAAGAGATGTTTGATTCCCTATCCAAGCTATTTGAAGGGAAGAACATAAATCGGAAGATGACTTTGCGGAATCAATTGAAAGGGGTAAAGCTTCAGAATGGAGAATCCATTCAATCTTATTTTTCTAGGCTCTCCCAGATCAAGGAACAACTCGAAGTTGTGGATGAAATTGTGGACAATGGAGAAGTTGTCATGTATACACTGAATGGCCTACCTAGGTCATGGGATTCCTTTATCCAAGGAATCTGTGCAAGAAAGAAGTTGGTATCCTTCAGCAGACTACGGGAAGAATGCTCACAAGAAGAAGCAAGGCTTGTGGCATGAGAAGAAAAGATGGGGAATGAAGATCAAGCTCTCACAGCTCACTCCAAGGGAAGCAAGTTTAAGAGGGAGAAATCTCATAACAAGAAACATTCTCACCCTCATCACAAGAAGAAAGATCTATCTCATGTTCGATGTTACGAATGTAATGAAATGGGACACTTTGCTTCAAATTGTCCCAAGAAGAAGAAAGACAACAACTTCAACAAGAAGAAGAAGAAAAGAAGATATCATGCTCATGCTGTTGAGGATGATGAACCTCCCAGGAAGAAAGCTAGAGCAGAAAGTGATGAGTCATCTAGTGAAGATGAATATGTTCTAATCTCAGCCCTCATAGGTACTATTTCTCATGGTTGTAATGATTGGCTAATTGACAGTGGGGCTTCTAAACACATGACTGGGTTTAAAGAATCTTTTGTAAACCTGTCTGAACATGAATCACCCCATAAAGTGAAACTTGGGGATGATTATCAATATCCTATCAAAGGAAGTGGGGAAGCCTCCTACAACCTAGAATCTGGAAAGTCCTTGAAGATGAAAGATGTGTTATTTGTACCTGGGCTCAAGAAGAACCTACTCTCCATCTCTGCATTGGATGCAAAAGGCATGAGGGTTGCATTTGTAGATGGCCAAGTCCTAATGTGGCCAAAGGGTAAAACTATTGATGATGCAGTGGTGATTGGAGAGCAAGAGGGAGGATTGTACAAATTGAAGGGACAACCTGAACATGCCATGGTACATGAATCCATGGAGCCAAATGAACTTCTCCATCGAAGGCTTGCACACGTGCACTACAAAGCACTACCAATTGCAAGCAAAGCTGTAGAAGGTCTTCCTGAAATCAAGACCAAGCATGAAGGTACTTGCAAAGGCTGTGCAAAAGGAAAGAACATAAAGAAGGCATTTCCAAACAGTGAAAGCAAATCAAAAGCAACCTTGGAAATTATCCACTCCGATGTATGCGGTCTGATGTCATCCAGTTCTCTAAGTGGGTATGTTTACTATGTCTCTTTCATTGATGACTTCTCCAAGAAGACTTGGGTTTATTTATTGAAGAACAAAGATGAAGTGTTTGACAAGTTCAAGGAATTCAAAGCCTTGATGGAAAATCAAATTGATAAAAAAATAAAGACATTCAAATCAGACAATGGCAGAGGATTCACTTCAGGTGACTTCAAGAAGCTATGCAGTGATTCAGGGATTAAGAGGGAGTTGACTGCTCCCTACAGTCCACAACAAAATGGAGTTGCAGAAAGGAAGAATAGAACAATCATTGAAGCAGCATGGGCAATGCTGCATGACCAGGATCTTCCTATGCATCTATGGGAAGAAGCAGCTAGGATAGTTGTATATGTGCAGAACAGAACACCTCACAATATATTGGACAACAAGACACCAGAAGAGGTCTTCTCTGGTAAGAATCCTAAAGTCAGCCATCTCAGAATATTTGGTTGTCCAGTATAAACACATGTTCCAAAGGAAAAGAGGACAAAGCTAGATCATTCAGGAAAGAAGGGTATCTTTGTGGGGTACGGTGAAAGCTCGAAGGCTTACAGAATATACTTTCCAGGGTTCAAGAAGATTGATGTCAGCAGGGATGTGAAATTTGATGAAAACTCAGCTTTCATCAAGTCAAGAAAGGCACCTATTGAAGATCATGAAGAACCAAAGGAAACCAGATTTCAAGATACCACCATGACTGAAGTAATTCCATAAACAGATCGAGAAATTGAAGATCCACAAGAACCTGTAGATCCACCCCGTGAGAAGGATTCTCACAAGAGGAAACCTGTATGGGCTAGAGAGCTCATTCAAGATGCAGAAAGGTATGGCCTTCCAGAAGAAGAACACAGAGCAAGGAAGAGAACTAGATCTCACACCAATTATGTTGCCTTACTCTGTGACATTATGAACAAAGAACCTTCCAGTTATGAAGAAGCAGCGAAAAAGAAAGAATGGAAGGATGCCATGATCGAGGAGTATGAGTTGATCATGAAGAATGATGTTTGGGATGTAGTCCCAAGACCTGAAGGGAAGTCAGTTGTGACTTCCAAGTGGATCTACAAGATCAAGCATGTTGCAGATGGTAGCATAGAGAAATACAAGGCAAGATTTGTAGCTCGTGGCTTCTCCCAGAAAGAGGGAATAGACTATGAAGAGACTTTTGATCTTGTAGCCAGGTACACTTCCATCAGATCAGTACTTTCCCTGGCTGCAGTGATGAAATGGAAGATACACCAGATGGATGTCAAAACATCTTTCTTGAATGGTGTAGTCGAGGAGGAAGTGTATGTGGAGCAGCCACTTGGTTTTGAGACACATGACAGGAAGTCACACGTGTGTCGGTTGAAGAAAGCCTTGTATGGCTTGAATCAAGCTCCTAGGACTTGGTATGGTAGGATGGAAAGCTTTCTATCCAGTTTGGGCTTTACCAAGAGTAAAGCAGATTCCAACCTTTACTACAAGGTTGAGGAAGGCAATCTAGTGATACTACTTCTGTATGTGGATGACATGTTTGTTGCAGGAGAAGATAGTTTGATTGTTGATACCAAGAAGAAGCTTGATGCTGAGTTCGAGATGAAGGACGTAGGGATGATGCACTATTTTCTAAGCATGGAGGTGTGGCAGAGTGTAGATGGAATCTTCCTTGGACAAGGGAAGTATGCAGTAGAGATCCTGAAGAGGTTCGGGTTGATGGACTACAAGGCCATGGCCACACCTATGGCATCGAATTTGAAGCTTCTGTGTGATGCTTCATCTAATCCGATTGATGTCACGATGTATCGTCAGATGATTGGATCCTTGATGTACCTGATGAACACAAAACCAGATATTTTCTTTGCGGTGAACACATTGAGCCAGTTCCTGACGGATCCCAGAGGTGTTCACCTGGTTGCTGTAAAGCATATTCTGAGGTACCTGAAGGGTACAGTTCACTATGGGATCAAGTATGATGCAAATCAAAAGTTTAACCTGCAGGTTTATGTTGATTCAGACTGGGCAGGCAGTGCTGCAGATAGGAAGAGCACATATGGGTGTTGCTTCAGTATGGGATCAGGTGTGATCTCGTGGTTTAGTAGGAAGCAGTCCTGTGTAGCATTGAGTACAGCCAAGGCAGAGTATGTTGCAGCTTGTTCGGCTAGTTGTGAGGGAGTATGGCTCTGGAAGCTATTATCTGAGTTATTTGATCTCCCATTGGAGGATACTGGTATCTTTTGTGACAACCAGAGTTGTGTGAAGATGTCTAAGAACCCGGTGTTCCACGACAGGTCGAAGCACATTGAGATCAAATATCACTATATCAGGGATATGGTGCAGAGAGGAGCAGTAAAGCTCCTGTATGTTGCGACGGATGAGCAGGTAGCAGATGTACTGACGAAACCACTAGCCAGAGTGAAGTTCGAGTACTTCAGAGAGAGGCTTGGTGTTCTTCAGATTGACGACACTTCGAGGAAGAAGTGATGGACACATCTATTGGATCCATTCCAAGCATGGTGAGAGAAGGATCCTTCCCATGGATGTGGATGTAAGCGCTGGATGATGAGCATCAGGACGATGCTCTAGTTACTGCTTTGTATATGCATCATGTTGGATGCTTGCTATGATCAGTTGGATCATGTATATGTATATGCATCATGTTGGATGCGGGATATGATCAGTTGGATCATGTATTTGTATATGTATATGTATCAGGTGGATACTTGTATGATCAGGTAGATCATGTATTTGTATATGTATCAGGTGGATACTTGTATGATCAGGTAGATCATGTATTTGTATATGTATCAGGTGGATACTTGTATGATCAGGTAGATCATGTATTTGTATATGTATCAGGTGGATACGTGTATGATCAGGTTGATCATGTATGATGATATGTATCAGGTGGATACTTGTATGATCAAGTTGATCATGTATGTTGACATGTATCAAGTAGATACTTGGTATGCATCAGGTTGATGCTATGATGTTGATCAAGATGATCACAGATGACGAGCTTCAGGATGTTGCTCCAGATGATATGCATCAGGTTGATGCTATGATGATGATCAAGATGATCACAGATGATGAGCTTCAGGATGTTGTTCCAAATGATATGCATCAGGTTGATGCTATGATGATGATCAGCTTGATCATGTGATGATGTACATCAGGATGATGTATGGTGAGTATCGGTTTGATACTCTATGGCCATGGACAGGTTGTGCAAGTAGCATAGAAAAGGTCCTTTAAAATCTAGACAGGTAGAGCGATGTGCTCGTAACATCCTAGGATGCTCTATCATGATCCAGACAGGTAGAGCGGTATGCTCGTAACATCTTGGGATGCTCTGAGTAGGTTTTTCTACAGTTTTGCATAGAAAAGATCCTTTAAAATCGGGACAGGTAGAGCGGTGTGCTCATAACATCCTGGGATGCTCTATCGAGATCCAGACAGGTAGAGTGGTTTTCTTGTAACATCCTGGGATGCTCTGAGTAGGTTTTGCGAAAGTTCACATAGAAAAGTTCCTTTAAAATCCAGACAGGTAGAGCGGTGTGCTCGTAACAGCCTGGGATGCTCTATCAAGATCCAGACAGGTAGAGTGGTTTGCTCGTAACATCCTGGGATGCTCTGAGTAGGTTTTGTGAAGGTCAACATGTAAAAGATCCTGGGAGATCCAATAGGTTGAGCAGTGTGCTCGTAATCAGTCCCGGGATGCTCTTTCGAGGTTTTGTTGAGGAACGTAATCAGTCCTGAGTATTCCACAGTATCGCCAGTGATGATGAATACCTACAGGTGGTGGGCCTACATCTAGTATGAAAAAGGACTGGCTTTGTAGAACTTCCTATGACGAGTAGATTGGAAATTGATTGAGATAGCAATAGCAGTGACGATGACGATGATTCGAGGACAATGATTCGTTGATGATGATCCAGAGAAGAAGACTTATGCTAGCAGATCTGTGTCGAGAAATACCTTCCTAGTTAAGAGGGAGTGTTGATGTATATGTAACTTCGGAATGTATTTCATCTATGTATTTCATTGTACTCCTATAGAGATGTATTATTCCTCTATATGCAAGTGTCGTCATTTGTATTGACAAGTGTCGCAAGTGTCGTAACTTGGCGATGGGTTATTAGACCACCATGTGTGGGGTCAGCCTTGATTAAGTTAACATGGGGTTATTAGGATGAGTTAGACAAGTTGGACCCATAGGTTTATTAGTCTACTCAGAACAAGTATAAATAGAGAGCGGTATCTCTCTATTTGATCACTTCATTACTCACTTATCCATCACTCGGAAAGTGGCACACATGTGAGGAGGAGGATCAGCTGCTAGGAGGAATCTATCTTTGTGTACTTGGGTTGTACTTTGGTTGTACTATTGCTCTATCTATCTCTGAGGAAGTTGTGGGGTTTTTCACCTTAGGTTTTTCCCCACGGAAACTATGTGTGTCTATTGTCTCTTATGTTTGCATCTTGTGATGATTGATATGCTTGCTATGATTGATATGCATTGATATACTGTACATGTTATTCTCTCAATAAAGATCCTAGAGTATATTGAATTAATGCTCGAAAATTAACACCCTCCCCATAGCCTATGGGATCCAACCCAGGCCTAATGGACTGAGATCATGACACGGTTAGGAGGTGGCAGGGTTCCCTCTCCATAAACAGATGACTTCTTCCACTGGTGGTGGTGACACATGATCACCATAGATGACTATCCCTCTGAGGGGATCGACTTTCGTGGTGACAAATACATGCCATTAACACCAGGGTCCACATTTGGTGATATTGGTAAGCACTTTTTAATTTTTCCATTATTTTATTTTTTGTATTTTTGTCTTTAATGACAGCAAAAAAAAATTTGGTGTGGTATCAATTATTAACATTAAACTGTTTCTCACAAACATAGGTCCACGATGACTGCAGGGATATCAACGACATCAGCACAAAGGCCGAGGAGAGGATTTAGCTGGTAGGGAAGCTGAGCCTACCTTACAGAACGTGTAGGGTAACCTATCACATTTTACTCACAGAGTACCGATGGTGCAGATAGAGGAGCTCCCAGAGGCCATGCAGCGTGATGTAGTAGGAGTACCTCCTCTATGGGTGTGGCTTTTCCTGTCTATCCAATGTCGTAGTTTTCTATCATGAGACACATCTTGCACCAAAGGCTTAGATGCCATGGTTATTCTATGTATCGATGATGTATATTTTGAGAGCTATGGGCTCGATTTTTGTACTATGACACCACCTTTTGGACTTATTTATGATAATGAAAAACTTATGGTTCTCGGATCTATTATTATCTGTGTGTAAATATGTGAATGAATGAATGTATGGTTGCTTCCTTTGATTAATTATGAGACAAATTCCAATCTAGGATATAATTTTCATAAGCATCAGTGACTTGGTTAGAACTTCTTGGTATATGAATGTATGTGATGAAATTAAAATGTTGTTCCAACAGTCTTACCCATATAAATACTCTTAGTAGTGTAGGATCTCTAACACGGTACGGGTTGTTCAATTGTGACACAACCAGCTGTGAATCCAGGAGAACTAAGAGTGAATTCCATTAGAAATGGATTTGCGAAATAGCTCAATAACAGTAGTATGCTCAACCACATTGTTCAACGATGGCCTGATACATACCCCTCTTGAAGACACAAGCTGACCCTCGGGTGAATAAACGACCCAAGCAACAAAAGCTAAGTTCTGATTATGACGACTGGCACCATCCTTGAATCCTAAGAATGTCAAAGACTCCGTTTACATATTCCAACCAAGAGGAATCATGTACGTGAACCTGAGATACCACAAGAAAAGATCAACTATGTGCAAACTATAGAATAATGTACAGGGTACCAACCCAAGTTGGTACCGTTTGAGGTAGAGCCCATTTCTAGGCTCCTTCAGGGAATTCCCTTTGTAGTATTCCAACTCATAAGCCCTTTGCTCTATGACACGCCTCATGATGTAAGGACCATGCCACATTGGGTTGAACTTTCCTGCCCCCAATGGTTCCTTAGCTTGGTCATACAAGAGGACAAAGTCACCCTCAATGTACTACCGGGGATGGATAAACTTGTCATACTGGGCCTTAACACAATGCTTATCAACATCAATGGCCATGGCGCATCTCGATGTTTCTAATCAAGTTGCTTGAACTGGATTAATCATTGCTCTAAATCCGTTGTGTCAGGTAGAAGCTCAATGGATAGCTTCAATGAATGGATCTCTCATTCAACTGGAAGGACCGACTCCACTCCATGTACTAACTAAAAAGGTGAGAAACCGATGGAAGTCTTAATTGCAGTTTGATACGCCCACAAAGAAGGATATAACTTAATGTGCCAATTAGACCTGCTTTGTCTGATGGTTTTCTATAGAATGGCCTAAAGGGACTTATTTACGGCCTCAAACTGGCCCTTCGTTAGGGATAATAAGATGATGAATGATCTTGTTTAAACCCAAGTTTTAATGCTAATTCAGCCATCATTTTATTTTGGAAGTGACTAACATGGTTAGTGTCAATCTCCTTCGGGACACCAATCCAGGCGATAATCTGGTTGAACACAAAGTGAGCTGCAGTCACACCATCGGATTTGACAGTCAGCATGGCCTTATCCCACATAGTAAAATCATCTACAGCCACGATGATATAATAATTCCCCCTAGCCAAAGATGGGTTGCAGTCCATGAAATCCATCCCCACCAAGGGATCAACGGTGACGACTGGATGTAATGGGGAAAGACACAAGCGCATATTATAAGAAAACAACTGGCAAGGGTGGAATCCCTTAACCGCGTTAACACAATCCTTAAAAATAGATGTCCAAAAATAACCAACTCGTAGAATATTATGGGATGTAGCAAGCTCGGATAAGTGACCACCACACACCCCACTATGGCAATCATTAAGCACAACCTCCACTTCTTCCTGATTCAAACAACGACATAGGATGGAATCCACCCCTCGGCGATACAAAGTGTCACCAATGATAATGTAGTTCTTAGCATGATGGAGAACATGATGTCGTTTGTCCCTCGAGAGATGTGGAGGGAACTGTAGGGTCCGGAGATAGACAATGATGTCTCCATAACAGGGGTCCATTGACGAGATGAGGAAAATATGCTCATCCACGAATGAGTCCTCAGGAATTGTGTCCTCGTCAAATCTAGGAAAATCAGATATCAACTCCGCGAAGAGTCAAGACCAAAGACTTCTTAGATTTCGCTGAGAGAAAATCAAGATCAAATTCTTGTAGAATGACAATCCATTTAATATACTTCCCCCCTAGCATGCATCATGTCAATACGAATTGAAATGGATTGATGTAATCCATCACGGTGGTATTCCAAAGTAAAATGTAATGACATAATCATTGAACTACATGAAAAGTCACAAGTGGCAATTTTTCCACATGAGTATACCTGATTTCAACATCTAATAAATTTTGACTGAGATAGTAGATAATGTTCTCTTGGAGCTCATCATCTTCCTGAACCAGGACTATGCCAACCGTATCTTGGGACGCGGCTTTATAAAGCAATAAGTCTCTATTGTAGTCTGGAGGGCTCAACAGAGGCGCCAATACCAAGGCTTTCTTTATAGCATCGAAGGACTATTGGGATTGCTCATCCCATATAAGAGGAACATGTTTCTTCAAGAGGCACATGAAACCCTTAGTAAGGTTGGAAAAGTTCACTACAAGATGTCGTATAAAATTAGCATTCCCCTTTAGACTCTCAAGTTGAGCTATCATGCATGGGGAAGGCAACCGAAGTATTGCCTCAACCTTTAAGGGGTTTACTCTAATCCCATGCTTTGAAAATATGAATCCTAAAAGGCATCCATTTTACACACAAAAGATGCACTTATGAGGATTTAATCAGATTTTATAACAACAGAATCTTTCGAATGTGAGACAGAGGTGATTAGGATGATCCACTCTCTTGCGAGAGTGAGCAGCAAGATCATTGAGATAATCCTCCACAATACATTTAAGGTCATGAAAAGAAAAGTTCATTTCCCATTGAAAGGTCCCTACAGAATTTTTAAGGCCGCAGGGAATTTTTCGGTATGTGAAGGTACCCTAAGGACATATAAATGCAGTCTTATGCTGATCTTTGGGTTTAATCTATATCTGATTATTTGCTGAAAAACTGTCCATAAAGGAAAAAATCTCGCTTCCCGCACACTCATCCAAAATCTGATCAATAAATGGTGTGGGAAAGTTATCCTTAGGACACACTTTATTCATATCTGTAAAATCAGTGCACACATGGATGGTTCCTTATTTCTTGTCTACAGGAACGGGATTGGATACCCATTCGATTAAGGGAACCAATTAGATGAAACTAGATTTGAGTAGCTTCTTTACCTCTACCTTAATAGTGGGTGCCTTTCAAGGATTCACCGCTCATAGGCATTGCCAAACAGGTTTAGTGTGAGGGTAAGTTTTAATATCTTGTTCGACAATACTAGGGTATATACCTAGCATCCCTTCATAAGACCAAGAAAACACATCCCAGAATTCTTTAAATAAATTGGTGTATATTTGAACTTTTTCGAGGGAGCAGTCTACACCAATGGACACATTCTCCACTTTTCTGGGAGTTCGAGAAATTTCGATCAGAATGGTAGGAGAGATGTTAGCCATGTTCCCTTCAGCGTAAATTCCATGCGTATCCAAAGGGACCACGGGGTGATCGACTTTCTCGCTTAGATCCAACCAAAACTTGTCTTTCTTAATCCTCTCAAAGTCTAGAGGGAAGTAAGATCGATGGTGAAGGTCTTCCCAATGCTTGTTGGGACCATTCATGGCTTCTATAGCCAAATTTGGCACTTTTCTGTCCATGACAACACTTGCATGTTTTTCTCTCATGAGTACACTTCGGTGACAACAATTCATGAGACTATTGTGGGTCACACAAAAGGAGATTGTAGATGGAATATCCATATTTCGTACTTTAGTAAGATTCCCTTACCTCATTCATGATCCATTGGATAGTTAGGAAGCTTATGAACAATTTTGGAGACCAAAACTTCTCCTTAAAAGCCCCATAAAAGGCATTTTGTCTCATTTTTTCACAAAAATGTTGGTGGCACATGGTTCACCTGCATGTTTGCTGCATGGATGATAGTTTCACATATTTCACCTGCATTTTACACACTCTTTCTCCATTTTTCACCGGCGTGTACCTTAAAAAATACCAAAATATATATATATAATATCGAAAAAAGGGTGGTTTGGGTGTTTTTGGAACCATCTCCTCAATTGTAACTACTTCCTGCTTGACCCTATCTTCTCCATTTTATATATAAAAGAGAGGGAGAGGGACCATGAAGAGGATAATAAGCCCTGTTAGGACATCTCATCATTCAATTTTGTACTTTGCATGCATGCATCGCAGTCACCAGTTTGATGCCTCCAGCGCCTTGTCCCCAGTTTGCCAGCACCCGGGAGCTTCTTTCCTTGCAATTTTAGCCCTCCTAGTCAGTAAGGTGCCCATTTCTCACCTGCCACCTGAGAAAGGCACACTTCTTCACCTACCACTCAGTTCACTTCAGTTAGTTGAGTTCTTTCCTTGATTTAAGGCTAGATTGACTCCTCAACTGATTGTATCACTCCATTGGACCCCCAGTGAGACTAGATTGCCTATTCTGACTCTAGTTTGCTCCCCATGCACCCTCCATTGGGCCTCCTTCATTCAGTTAGTGCCTCCATGTGCCAATTACACCTACCACACTCAGTTAGACTCAGTTTGACACCTGGTTGACCGTTACTTATGCATTGATGACTCCACTGATCTGATGATGAGGAATCCTAATTGGATCCAAGCTATTCCATGCAGTATTTCGAATGACCTCCTTGGGTAATTCGAATTCATTCAGTCATTGTGACTGCATCTTGTATTGTATTCTACTTCTGAGTTCCATAGAGCACTGCTGCAAGTATTTTGCACAGTTTACACATATTTTCTAATTTTCATCTATTGTAATTGATTTACTTGTTCAATTAGATCTGTTGTGCTTAATTTCACATGGTATCAGAGCCATGGCAGGGACAAGACTTCTTTTCTGCAGGTGTTCTACATGAATATTGAGTGATTTTTGCTCAAAAATATCATAGCTGTGGCATGCATTCTCTCTTGTGCATTCACTATTGCTGAAATTTTCTCTTCCAATCCACTCTAGAAGCCGAGAGTCTTCCACATAATTCCTGGATTCGAATCATTGGATCTTCAAGCTTGCTTAATTGTCTTATGTCGGGTGTGAAGTGACTTGAAAAGGGTGGATTGTTCGACCTTATGGTTCTCGTTTTCTTTTGATTTGCAGGTTATTCTACACTTCTATTGCATTCGCTCCTCTTGAAAGATGGACACTTCTTCATCAAATCTTCTCACTCCCTTCAACTATTTTCAGTGGAAGGCTGATATGGAGATATTGCTACACTCTAAAGGTTTCTACATAGTTACCATGGGCCTAGAAGTCAAAGCTACATCAGCAGTAGAGAAGGAAAAATATTTCAATAAGCTTGATGAAGCTTATGGTTTCCTTTGTCTCAGCATCTCTAAGGATCTTCTTTTCCATCTCAGTGGATTGACTACTCCGAAAGAGGTATGGGAGAAACTTGCCACACTCTTTGGCAAGCAGGATGATATGAGATCTTATCAGCTAGAGAATGAGTTGATTGCCCTCAATCCTGAAAATTTCAAGACCATCAATGACTTCTTCACTAAGTTTAAAAGCTTGTTTATGCTATTGAAGAAATGTGGAGTGGAAAAAGAAGATAAACAATTGATCCTATGCATTCTTTCGAAACTTGGGAAAGATTATTCAATTTTTGTTTCAACTTTCAATATGGGAAAGCTCACAATCCTGAATTGGAAAATGCCTACCTTAAGTGCCTTCATTGAATCCGTGATGAAGGAGCATGATAAACTCATTCAAATGGGGACCATATGCTCCAAAGATCAAGCATTATTTGCTGGAGGATCCAAAGCTATGAATGGCAAAGGGAAGCAAAAGAAAGAGAAGCCAAAGTTTGATCTGTCCAAGCAAAGAGAGAAGACAAAACAATCGAATGAGCCATCTGGTTCAAGAAACAAGCAAAAAGGGAAAGAGGGCAAATGTTCTTATTGCAGTAAGGGATATCATCCTGAAATCTCATGCATGAATAAAACCATAGATTAGATGGCCCTTCTTTTAGAGAAAAACAACATAACCCTTCCTCGCGGTGCCAGGAAGAAGGAGAAAAATGATCATCCCGAGAGAGGTCATGCACTCATGGCAATTGTTTCGACTTCCACAACTCCACTCGTTGATTCTGGAGATTCGAACCACATGGATGAAAATAAATATTCTCTATCATCATTTTATCCCAACAACACCATCTCCATCCACATGGGAGATGACTCTCAGATCTCTTCAAAGGGCAAAGGAACCATCCATTTAGAACATGGTAGTTTTCACAATGTTCTCTATGTTACTTCCTTAGCTTCGAATCTTCTTTCCGTTTATCAGATGACACACACTGGTTCACCAAAGAAAGTTGTATTCTTCCCTAACAAAGTTGAAATTTCTGATATTCAAAGTGGAAAAATTATTGCGGTCGGAAAAGCAAATCATGCTTCAAAAGCATATGAATTTTCACACTTTCTGCTGCATGACAAGCCCTCCACTCTTCTGACTCATGGAAATGAGGTTAGTAGGCTATGGAATGAGATGTTTGGACACCTAAATTATAAATATTTGCAGCTGCTACAAAAAAATTCCATGGTTGATGGCCTTCCAACGATCAAATCCTCGAAGGGAATATGCAAAGGTTGCATCATTGGGAAGCACCCCGAGCACAAATTTGACCGAGGCAAAGCTAGCAGAGCTTATTGCATTTTGGGGATGATACATTCTGATATTAGTGGTCCACTACCACATACCTCCATGAATGGCTCAAGGTATGTTTTGACATTCATTGACGACTTCTCCGGATTTACATGGGTTTTCTTTCTCAAAAACAAGTCAGAAGTACTAGAAAAAATCAAGTTTTTTAAGGCTTCTGTTGAGACTTCCAACGAGAGGAAGATAAAAGCTCTTAGATATGATATGGAGGTGAATATATCAAATCAGATCTGCTTCAACTTTGTGCTGAAAGCCGCATTCAAATCCAGCACACAGTTCCCTACACACCTCAGATGAATGGTGTAGCGGAAAGGAAGAACCAATCACTAAAAGAGATGGCAACCTATATGATTGAATCAAAAGGTTTGGCTGAAAACCTTTGGGATGAGGCCATGAATGTTGCTACATAAATTCAACACATATTTCCACATTGATATTTGACTAATATTACACCTTTCGAAGCTTACACTGGTCACAAACCTGATGTGTCCAATTTCTGTGTTTTTGGCTCAACCGCTTGGGCTAGAATTCCGACTGAAAAGAGAAAATATTTGGATCCGCAAAGTATTGAATGCATCCTATTGGGATATGCTGAAGAATAAAAAGGCTAAAAAATAATGGATATTAGATCCAAAAATATATTCATTGAGCAAAGTGTCAGATTTGAAGAACCGCTTCAAAATCTAGAACTAGTCGAGGAAGAAACTACTGATTTATCGCCTCTACAAGAAGAAGAATTTGAAGAAGACGATGAAAGTATTGGTTCTAATATTTCTGATATTTTATCAGACTTTGATGAACATGATATATCAGGTTCAGAAGATGATCCAGTTGTGCCCCAACACTTTCCAAAGTGGGTCCAAAATACACTCAATTCTGCTGGTCAAAACATTAGAAATCCTGGCGATCCAAGGAGGACTCGAGCAGACTTTAAAAGAGCAGGTATGGCTCTTTCATTCTCTAATCCTTTGCTATCTGAGAAATGTTTTTTGATGATAGATTTAGATCCTAAATCATATTATCATGCCCACCGAGATCTGAGATGGAAAACTGCCATGGATGAAGAGTACAGCTCTCTTCAAAAGAATGCTACATGGGAGCTAGTTTCTCTTCCACCTAGGAGGAAATTAGTCCAATGTAAATGGGTCTACCGCAAAAAGTTTGTTGCTGATGGATCAACCTGGAAATGCAAAGCTCGGTTGGTTGCAAAAGGTTTCTACCAAGTCTAATGAGTGGACTACACTGAGACCTTTGCACTGGTTGCAAAGATGGATTCTATCTGTCTACTTTTGGCCATTGCCGCATCCAAGCACTGGGAAGTACACCATATGGATGTGAAGAGTGCATTTCTCCATGGAGATCTGCAAGAAGAAATATATATGAAGCATCCAGAAGGATATATATCAGATCCAAAGCTAGTATGCAGATTGAAGAAGTCATTGTATGGCTTAAAACAGGCCCCAAGAGCTTGGTATGCTAAGATGGACTCCTTCCTTCTCTCACAAAACTTCAGAAGGTGCAAATCAGATCCAAATGTGTACCTACAGAAAAATGAAGGTAATTTGATGATTATAGTTCTTTAGGTTGATGATCTTTTGATAATTGGTAGCACTCTCAGTTCAATCGACAAGTTAAAAACTGCTTTGAATCTAGCTTTGGACATGAGCGATTTGGGCTTGCTAAAACAATTTCTGGTGCTTGAGATTGCGTGGAGATTGCTCAAAATTTTGATGGGATCACCGTATCTCAGAAAAAATATGTTTCAGACTATTAAACAAGTTCAACATGTCAAATTGTAAGGCATCCCCATTCCTATTCCTCTCAGGAATCAATCTTGAGGAGGGAGATTCTACACCGCTTGAAGATTCTACATTGTATCAACAATTGATCGGTTCTCTTCTATACTTGACACACTCAAGGCCTGGTATATCTTATGCCATGAGTGTTGTATCAAGATATATGCAGTAACCCCATGAGCTCCATTGGAGGGCAGCCAAGAGGATCTTACACTATGTGCAGGGTACTCGACACTTTGGCATACACTATGCTGCAGATTGTGAGCTATACTTGATTGGGTACACTGATTCAGATTGGGAGGGTGATAATATTGATCGGAAGTCCACTTCCGGTTATGTTTTCATGATTGGAACTGGGCCTATTTGCTGTTCAAGCAAAAAGAAGGAAGCCATTTCCTTATCTTCAGTAGAGGCAGAGTATCGAGGAGCAGTCAATGCTTGCATTCAGGCAGTTTGGTTGCAGGGTATTTTGTCAAAGTTTGATATTGGTAGCACTACTTCGACTGTCATTTTTTGTGACAATCAAAGTGCTATCAATATCTCGATGGATCCAGTTCAAAGACAGAGGACCAACCAAGCACATAGAGATCCACATGCACTACATCATTGTGCATGATAGAACCATTGTTTTGCAATATTGCCCTACCGACGAGAAAATTGCAGACATATTCACCAAGAGCTTCACTAAGAAGAAGTTCTCTTACCTTTGTTCATTGTTGGGGGTGATTTCCATCATGGTGGAGACAGATTAGATCCTTCTATTTTCATCTTGAGGGGGGGGATTTCTTCCCATTGGGTTTTCCCTCTTTCCTCACTTAGATTTTTTTTCTACCATTTTTGGATTATTGTATTGGGGTGACCTTTGGTCTCAGTAACCAAGGCCCTATTCAATTATTATTTTTTACCTCATATTATAGATTGAGGGGGGGTGTTAGGATATCTCATCATTTAGTTTTGTACTTTGCATGCATGCATTTGCGTGCATCCAAGTTATTTGCATGCATCCTAGTGACCAATTTGATGCCTCCAGCACCTTGTCCCCAGTTTTCCAGCACCCAGGAGCTTCTTTCCTTGCAGTTTTAGCCCTCCTAGTCAATAAGGCACCCACTTCTCACCTACCACCTGAGAAAGGCACACTTCTTCACCTACCACTCAGTTCACTTCAGTTAGTTGAGTTCTTTCCTTGATTTAAGGCTAGATTGACTCCTCAACTGATTGTATCACTCCGTTGGACCCCCAGTGAGACTAGATTGCATATTCTGACTCCAGTTAGCTCCCCATGCGCCCTCCACTGAGCCTCCTTCATTCATTTAGTTCCTCCATGTGCCATTTACACCTACCACACTCAGTTTGACTCAGTTTGACACCTGGTTGATCGTTACTTATGCATTGATGACTCCACTGATCTGATGATGAGGACTCCTAGTTGGAGCCAAGCTATTCCATGCAGTATTTCGAATGAATTGCTTGGGTAATTTGAATTCATTCATTCATTGTGACTGCATCTTGTATTGTATTCTACTTCTGAGTTCGATAGTGCACCGTTGCAAGTCTTTTGCACAGTTTACACATATTTTCTGAGTTTCATCTATTGTAATTGATTTACTTGTTCAATTAGATCTATTGTGCTTAATTTCACAAGCCCATTTTAATTTTATGCTAGAGGAATTTGGACTCACATCCCCCTCACTTGTTCCCTAGCTGCTTATAAACCCTAATGCATTGCTTGGAGGTTGTAATTCTTGGAGGAGAGAAGCAGGAGATTCAGAATTGAATATTTCATGAAGTGACATGCTTGAAGGAAGGTATAATCGTGTACTTTATTCATTCATTAATAAATATTAGATATTCTTCCCTTTCCAAATCACTGTGTTCATGTATCTTTCAAATTTGATTACAATTTGATGTTTCGTGTTCTTTTGAATATCAATTTTATGTTTATAGTCAAATTGGTTTGAGGAAAGTTTGAATTGATTTTGTAGGTTCCTCGATTGGAGAGCAAGAGGAGGAATCAAGGAGAGGCCTGTATCAACCTTCTATTATAAGGTACACAACCTCTTAAACCCTAAAATTTTTCTTAAATATTGTATTTGCATATCTTTGAATGTCTATGTTTCACCCCGGTACGTTGGTAGCCTCACCCTAGCCATAGGAATGTTGATGTATTTGTAACTTCGGAAGATATTCACTTGTATATTGTATGTATTACATTTGTACTTTATTGTATCCCCGACGGAGATGTCTTATTCCTCCGATCGGAAGTGTCATCATTTATATTCTATTGTTGTACCTTCGATGGAGATGTTTGTTCCTCCAGGTCGGAGAAGTCATTATTGTACTTGAGTCATGTAAAGTCATTGAGGTCCATCCTCCCATGTATGATAGGGCATCAGACCCTGGAGTAGTGTCGCAAGTTATATTGTAAGTGTCATAACTTATATTTGATGGGTTATTAGACCACCTTGGTGGGGTCGGCCCTGTATGAGTCATGTGGGTTAAAGGGTTATTAGACCACCCTAGTGGGGTCGTCCCAGTGACAAGTGGTAATGGGTTATTAGACTCTCCTAAGGGAGGTCGGCCCAGTTAGAGTAAAGGTCAAGTCAAGTCATTGTATAAACAGGGAGTATGTCTCTCTCATTCTATTCATTCACTCACTCACTCACTTCGCATTAGTGAGAGAGAGGAGGAGTGCGAAAAAGTGGAGGAGTAGTTGCTATAGTCATCTATCTCTTGGGGTCTAATCTTTGTGATCATTGTATTGGTGCTCATTCTATCTCTGAGGAAGTTGCATGGTTTTTCACCTTCTTGGTTTTCCCCGGTGAAATGCTTTGTGTCTCTTGTCTCTTATCTCTTATGTTTGATATGATGTACATGTTGTTCTTTCATTTAAGATCCTAGATCAGATTGAATTAAATACTGAAAAATTAACATGGTATCAGAGCTAGCCTGAAGGAAGGAATTGTATGGCATTTATGGCACTTGTTGCACTTGCGACAAATTGGAAGCTAGGGCTTGGTATAGTAAAACTCAGTCATCATTGCACTTTCTCTATAAATAAGTTTTGGCGAAGGTTCAGGATCTAAAAATTTTACAGGTCGAAGATGAAATGTTCATGTACCTTGTGTCCAAAGCTCAGCCTTATATTCATTGTACTTTTTGATATATGATCCGTACAAGTTAGGGTTTCTTCCCCTTCCAGATTGAATCCCTAAACAGGTGACCTAGGCACAGAGGTCATATCTCGGGCTAGGAAACTCCAAATGGAATTCCGTAAAAAGTATCAGTTAGGGAACGTACTATAGTTTCACAGTTCCGCTTTTCAGAGGCCAAAGTTGAAACAGTGACATGTGGAAATCCATACAATTTCACTATGTTGTTTCTTCCCATAAACAGGTCATGTTGCGACACTTGGCATATCTCTCTAATGGAGAATCCATTTGAGGTTAGATCTGTGGGATTGGAAAGATGACAAATCATTCTACCATAGGCCTAATTTTTAGACCCTTAGAATCCAAAATTTCAGAGATACATCAGAAAAATATGGCATATATTTCTGTCAAAACATAATTGGATTCTGAGCACTTTCATTTTTGGTTTGTCACTACTGCGGGAAATTAGGGTTTCTACAAAAGTTGGAAATTTTGGAATCTGAGACCACGGCTGGATGCTCCTCATCAAAATCCAAATTTAGAGACCAAGATCGAATTTTTTGGTTGGGTAGAACCTCGGGCTCTTTCAAACCCTAGTTTGGGATTTTGACTAGAAAACCAAAAAACCAGAATTCGACAGAAGCTGCAGATCTGAAACTTTCAAAGTCAATTTTCTGGGGTCAAATTTTGGAGATTTCAAAATTGAAGTATACCATCTTGATCATCTCAGCAAGGTGCATCTTTTCATCCAATCATAGGTTTGAAATTCAAAGTTTGAATTTTTAGGGTTTCTCTAACAAACCCTAATCCAGCTCCAGATCCAGCTTCAGCAAATCAAAGTGGACAGGGTTAATCCTAGAAAAGAATAAATTGGACGCCTACATAAGTGAAGAAGTTCCAGTTCCAAAGGGAGATGAGGCTAAGGACTTACTTAAGAAGACTACAAGCAATTCCGACGGGTATGACTTGAGGAGATTCAAGTATGTTTTGAAATCTGTTCATGATTAAGTTTATGATATGTTTGTCTTCATATTATTGAGGTTAGTACAATCTTGATCAATTTTAGACTTTTCTTATCACCTTAGTAAAAGTATGAATGCATGTGAATGATAGAAGACATTCATTGCTTAGGGTTATGACACTTATGATTGTACTAATGCACTGTGGTGTTGTATGAGGATGATGTTGTCCGCTAACATAAAAGGTACATCAAGAAAGACAAATCAAGTACTAGATCAAGAACATATGACCATAGTGACATGAAGAAAAAGACTCATCCATAGTCATGGATCACATAGAAGCTCTACTTACAAGGTATGTATAATTTGGTTCTACAATTGTTAACTTATGAGATATGCAAGTTACTATCACAAGTCATTGAAGAGAACAAGAAGACATTATGTGGGTATGTTAGACATAACTAGCAAGCATGATAACTCAGGTATGTTTTTCCTATATCAAGTTAGAATCCTACCTTGTGTTAGGATCTTATATAAGTATACTTGGTATGATTGATAATTCATGAAATTATAAGTTTGGGCAATCATGGGTTTATGCATATTATGCTTCTTAGTTTGATTAATGGTATGACAAACTAGAAGAGTCCTATAGTCAAATAAGAATATGCATGAGTAAAAGAAGTACTCCCTAAAACCTTGAATACTAACGCTTGTGATAAATTACCTGTGTATGAAATGACCATGACCATACATGTTTAAGACTATTTAGAATCATAATATTTTGATAGTATTGAGATTATACTAATGAATGTATGATTATGTATGAGATTTTGAGGATGACACAATGATGACACTAGTGCACACTTAAGCATGCATAGTGGTCCAAGATGGATAGAAGTTCAAAGACATAAATGATATCATAAAGAAAGCAAAGATCAAGAGGGAGCACACTCCAATAATTCTTGTAAGGAAGCAAAGATTGAGAGGGAGTCCACCCAACAAGCAAACAAAGATAAGTATTTGAATTGTAATTTTTATTACTTAAATGATGTTGTTCATTCGTGTACATACTTATGTTCCTAGATTTAGTATGTACATTATGCATTTTAGAAAAGTTGCATTAATAAACAAGACACTACTAATTTAGTAATGGGTAAGTGGCCTATGGTACTGTACAACATTCCATTGCTACTTATCTAGAATGAAACCTCTTTGCTGACATGTTGGGAGTTGTGCACACTCTTAACAATGTTCTGGTAGAGATGGAAGGCATCTAGAAAGTTACAGGATATGGATAAATGTTGTATTGAAGCACTGGCTAAGATAATTGCATGATTGTATGACATATAACTTTATGTGTAAGTTTTTGTTCTGAAAACAATGAGAAGTTTCTAATCATGCAATTGAATTTGACTTATAGGAAAGATCATGTACAATCACCTACAAAAAAAGTACAACAACATTTGTTCCATCAACGAAGTTAAAGAAAAATATCTATTGAAGATATTGAAGAATCTGAAGTTCCCAGGATCCGGAATGTAGTAATGGAAGGATGCCATGATCGAGGAGTACCAGTCGATCATGAAGAATGACGTCTGGGACGTGGTCCCGAGACAAGTAGGGAAGTCTATAGTGACTTCCAAGTGGATCTACAAGATCAAGCATGCTACAGATGGTAGCATAGAGAAATACAAGGCAAGGTTTGTGGCTCATGGCTTCTCCCAAAAAGAAGGGATAGATTATGAAGAAAATTTTGCACCTGTAGCAAGATACACTTCCATCGGAACAGTGCTTTCTCTGGCTGCAGTGATGAAGTGGAAGATACACCAGATGGATGTCAAGATAGCTTTCTTGAATGGTGTAGTCGAAGAGGCAGTGTATGTGGAGCAGCCACTCGGATTTGAGACAGATGACAGGGAGTCACATGCGTGCAAATTAAAGAAAGCCTTGTACGGTTTGAAACAAGCACCCAAGACATGGTACGACAGGATTGACAGCTTTCTGACTAGTTTGGGATTTACCAAGAGTAAAGCGGATTCCAACCTTTACTAAGAGGTTGAGGAAGGCAATCCAGTGATACTCCTACTTTATGTGGATGACCTCTTTGTGACAGGTGAGGATAGGTTGATTGTCGACATGAAGAGGAAGCTTGTTGCCGAGTTCGAGATGAAGGACTTGGGTATGATGCATTACTTTCTAGGTATGGAGGTGTGGCAGAGTACAGATAGAATTTTCCTTGGATAAGGGAAGTATGCAGTAGAGATCCTGAAGCGGTTTGAGATGATGGACTGCAAGGCTATGGCCACACCTATGGCATAGAACCTGAAGTTATTGAGTGATGCTTCATCAGAGTCGGTTGATGCCATGATGTATCGTCAGATGATTGGGTCCTTGATGTACCTAATGAACACGAGACCAGATATTTGCTTTGCAGTGAACACTTTGAGCCAATTCCTGATGGATCCTAGACATGTTCACCTGATTGTTGTAAAGCATATTCTGAGGTACCTGAAGGGTACAATTGATTATGGGCTCAAGTATGATGCGAATCAAAAGTTTAACCTAGAGGGTCATGTTGATTCAGATTGGGCAGGCAGTGCTGTAGATAGGAAGAGCACTTCGGGGTGCTGCTTCAGTGTGGGATCAATTGTGATCTCTTGGTTTAGCAGGAAGCAATCTTGCGTAGCACTGGGTACAATCGAAGCATAGTATGTCGTAGCTTGTTCAGCTAGTTGTGAGGCAGTATGGCTGAGAAAGCTACTGTCTGATTTATTTGATCTCCAGTTGGATGATACTTGTATCTATTGTGACAACTAGAGTTGTGTGAAGTTGTCAGAGAACCCAGTGCTCCATGACAAGTCGAAGCATATTGAGATCAAATGTCACTATTTCAGGGATATGCTGCAGAGAGGAGCAATGAAGCTCCAGCATTAGAGAGATTTTGAGATCAAAAAATGGCCTCCTAAGAGATGTACTACAAAAATATGAGATATATTAAAATATTATGAATTGGGGGTTTTATGGATAGGTATATATGACAAGTCACCTCCCACACTATTTTTTATGCACAATATAAATAACCATGGTTGAGTTAGTTTTCAAAATTCACTAGAAATAAAATTAATAAAATAACTCTATATTGATGTGACTAAGATTCATTGTAAATTCCGAAAAATTTATTGTCCTTTAGCATTTATTTGTCTTGAACTTGCAAATGAAATTAAATAATAAAAAATATTTTTAAGAGCTATTTTTTAATTTTATGTTGACTTTTTATATTTAGTACTTTTCTCATGAATTTAATATAATGTAATTTAATTGAAAATTTATTTATATGTAAAATGTTAATAATATTATTATAATCCACATTGCATTATTATTATTATTATTATTTATTCATTAAATCTATTATCATTCTTTACTCATTAAATCTATATTGGTAAATTAATATCAAAATCATTAATTTATATGCATAACTAACATACATTTTTTATATTAATATCATTCATGAATTTAATTTATTTTAAAAGTATAAGGATATATATATATATATATATATTAGTTTGGCATTATAATATTAAATAAAATGGAGTGAATATATAATTAAAAATTAAAAATATGAAAATGACAAAAATATTATTTTATGAAAAAAATTGAAATGAATATATATATATATATATATTAGTTTGATATTATGATATTAAATAGAATGGAGTGAATATATAATTTAAAATTAAAAACATAAAAATGATAATATATTATTTTATAAAAAAAATGTGAAAGGACATTTTTTTTTTAATTTTGAGTACTTTACTTAAAAATGACAATAATATTATTTTATGAAAAAGTGTGAAAAGACATTCATTATGAGTACTTTACTTGAAAATGACAATAATATTATTTTATGAAAAGACTATCATTATGAATACTTTACTTTATGACTTAAAAGTACTTACACCACTACCTTGGTTAACTATGTGTTTTCATCCACCATAGAAAATTTGACAAATAAACATTCTTAACTCATGCAATGCCATCTCAACATGGGGGATGATGTCATCTACTAGAATGTGATTGGTTGTTTTTTATAGTACATTTTCTTTGTTTTGAGGTCATTTTTTGACCTCAAAATCTCTCTAATGGTATGTTGCGACGGATGAGCAGATTGCAGATGTGTTGACCAAACCACTAGCCAGATTGAAGTTCGAGTACTTCAGAGAGAGGCTTGGTGTTTTTCAGATAGAAGATACTTCGAGGAGGAAGTGATGGGACACATTTGCAGGAGCCATTCCAAGGATGGTGGTAGGAGGATCCTTACCATGCATGTGGATGTAATCATTGTGTGATGAACATCAAGACGATGCTCCGGATGATGTTCTACATGATGATGATCAAGATGATCATATGTGATGATATGCATCAGGATGATGCTATGATGATCAGGATGATCATGTGTGATGAGGATCAGGACGATGCTCCAGATAATGTTATGTATGATGATGATCAGGATGATCATGTGTGATGAGCATCAGGACGATGCTCCAGATGATATGCATCAGGACGATGCTATGATGATGATCAGGATGATCATGTGATGATGATGTACATCGGGATGATGTACTGTATGATGATGATCAGTATGATCATGAGTATCAGGATGATACTCCGTGGACGTAGACAGGTTGTGCAGGTGCATTTAATCAGTCCTGGAGATCCAGACAGGTTGTGCTAGGCACGAAAAAGATCCTGGGATGCTCTTTATAGATTTTGCAGGATGCAAGATACTCTTTTAAGGTTTTGCGAGTTCACATGTAAAAGATCCTGGAGATCCGGACAGGTTGTGCTAAGCACGGAAAAGATCCTGGGATGCTCTTTAGAGATCTTGCAGGTTACAAGATACTCTTTTAAGGTTTTGTGAAGGTCACATGTAAAAGATCCTGGGAGATCCGATAGGTTGAGCAGTAAGCTCGTTAAAGTCTTGGGATGCTCTTTCGAGGTTTTGTTGACGCACATAATCAGCCCTGAGAATTCCACAGGATGGCATGCTCACAGAGATGATGAAGACCTACAACAGGCTAGGCCTACATCCAGCATGAAAAAGGGTTGGCTTTTTAGAACTTCCTTTGACGAGAAGAATTGATAGATAGCACCAGTGATCGAGATGACGAGTACAGCAGCAGTGATGATGATGCTCCATGATCCAGTGACGATGATCCAGCTCTAGAATTGAAGACTTGTGCCTATATGTATTGATGACCTGTTTCAAGAGAATACCTTCCTAGTTAAGAGGGAGTGTTGATGTATTTGTAAATTCGAAAGATATTCACTTGTATATTGTATGTATTACATTTGTACTTTATTATATCCCCGACGGAGATGTCTTATTCCTCCGATCGGAAGTGTAGTCATTTGTATTATATTGTTGTACCTCCAACGGAGATGTTTGTTCCTCCAGGTCGGAGAAGTCATTATTGTACTTGAGTCATGTAAATTCATTGAGTTCCATCCTCCCATGTATGACAAGGCATTAGACCCCAGAGTAGTGTCGCAAGTTATTGTTGGTCACCCTATATGCTAATCAATTA
Organism: Larix kaempferi; assembly: GCA_027924585.1. Classification (NCBI taxonomy): domain Eukaryota; kingdom Viridiplantae; phylum Streptophyta; class Pinopsida; order Pinales; family Pinaceae; genus Larix; species Larix kaempferi. The sequence goes on from BSBM01001540.1 coordinate 4,776,622, forward strand.
CAACTAACACACAGGATGCTCAATATGAATTGTCAACCCAGGGAAGTCTTTTATTTCAATGGCAATAAAAACAATCTATGCATAAACACTTCAAGTAGTTGATTAACTAAATGGAGATAATAATCCTACCTATCTGCTCAGCCAAACTCATTCCATAAAGAAAACTAATCTAACTCATACATCTAGGAATTCAAAGTGCAGCTACCTTCCTACAGAAATCAACCTAGCAGTTACTGATCTAAAAATAGAAATGAACTAAATTACTTTTGCAAGAAGTTAAATCCTTTAATTATCCAACTACAGCATTCAATCTTTACCAAAATTATTCATACAGCAACTACTGTAACTCAATCATAATCTACCTAATCTAATGAATTCAATAAAGATACAATAGCAACCAGAATTAGAAAATAAGCTTGAACTCTAAATTGATAAATATTGGAAATCCTAGAAAGCATAAATGACTGAAAGGAATTGAATCTGAGCTTGGCTATAACAGCTAATTCTAACACAGATGCATTAATCAAACTAACCTACAAAGTCGACTATCACACCACACAGTTACAGCTATTCAGGATGCAAATAATAAACTACCAAGAAAGAATGCAATTGTAAGTTCTATGTTGCAGCTATCAGTAATACGCCTAATGTGATTCCACAACACACAACAAGAAATAAATCTAACTACCTCCTTAACTCGGCAATCTCTGTGAGAAGGCGGGCCCTGGCCTTCTAATAGAGAAGTCGTGAATTACCACAAATTAAAACATAGAAAGATGAATAACTCTGCTTTTCATTAAGGATGGTAATTCACAGTCTCAGTGCTCTGTTACAGCCCGTACAAAATGATAATTAACCAACCCTAGACTCTGAAATCCTTCCCGTATTTATAAATGAGGAATACAGTTTGTGATCCACTAATTTCGTGCAGCAATGAAGATCTATGATCTTCATGCTGCAGAGTTACAACTAAACTGTTACAGCCGTAATGAATAAGGCCGTTAGACATGAAGGATGTTGTTACTCTGGCTGTCAATGGATCAACGAATTAACCAATCGGGGGGCGTCCTATCTGTTGCAGCAATGCTCTGTTTCATAAAAGACCTGTTACAGCTTCACGTGGAAAGATGCGTTGTCCCTTTGAATATGAGGAATCAAATCTTGAAGAGTAACAACTGGCACCACGTATGGTTCTTTCCCAAGGCATTGCGGCTGATACACCTATGCTTTGATCTTAACTTAATGAAATCAACACAAGTTAGCATAAATCAAAGGCTAGAATGCATAACCATAACAATCTTAGGCATTAATAAATGAAACAATAATGAATGATACCTTGTCAGGATTGCTGATTGATCTAGAAAAAGGCATGTATGTGGTTTATTAAAGTAGGATATAACAGGGCAAAATGATGAAATAGGTATGGTCAAAAAGGGGCATTTCCAGGGCCCAACAGTTATATTGTAAGTGTCGTAACTTATATTTTATGGGTTATTAGACCACCTTGGTGGGGTTGGCCCTGTATGAGTCATGTGGGTTAAAGGGTTATTAGACCACCCTAGTGGGGTTGGCCCAGTGACAAGTGGTAATGGGTTATTAGAATCTCCTAAGGGAGGTCGGCCCGGTTAGAGTAAAGGGAAAGTCAAGTCATTGTATAAATAGAGAGTGTGTCTCTCTCATTCTATTCATTCACTCACTCACTCACTTTGCATTAGTGAGAGAGAGGAGGAGTGTGCAAAAGTAGAGGAGGAGTAGCTGCTGCAATCATCTATATCTTGGGGTCTGATCTTTGTTATCATTGTATTGGTGCTCATTCTATCTCTAAGGAAGTTGCGGGGTTTTTCACCTTCTTCGTTTTCTCCGGTGAAATGCTTTGTGTCTCTTGTTTCTTGTCTCTTATGTTTGATATGTTGTACATGTTGTTCTTTCAGTTAAGATCCTAGATCAGATTGAATTAAATGCTGAAAAACTAACAAGGAACACTTTCCCTGACAATAGAACTGGCGACTCTGCTGGGGAGAATCCTATTTGATTTGGGGTATCCAGGGATATTTTTCTAGTACATTTGAAGGTATGTATTTGATTTCAGAGTTAGGAACAGTCATTAAGCTTTGTTAGACACTTCCTTTGTCAGTTCTTGAGTTGGATTTTTCTTTTTTGGGACTTTCAACACCCACACGCTAGACTTGGCACTTACAGTAGCGTGTATGTTAGATACAAGCTGGTGAAAGGCCTCTTCACCTACATGTTAAATTCTCTATGTCTGTTTTGCACCAGTGTGTCCCTCCTGTAGGTGAATTTTTCACTTTCAGGGCTATTTGGGGGGTTTTGGTTACCTTTTTTGGAGTCCCTGCTGATCCTTGGTATGTGTAGGACCCCTTGGGAGTGATCTCTTATGTTGTGATTTCTCTCAATTTGATGTTTGGGATATTTTTGAAGCAATTTGGGCTTGTTTGGATTAATTTGGGGCTTGTTGACCCAAGTTGGGGGTTTATGAACTAGTTTAGTGTTTTTTACCCAATTTGAGTCTAACTGAACCTATTTGTTCCAATTTGATTTGGTTTGGAACCTTTTGAAGGTATTTGAGCATATTCATACCTTTTTAGTGAAAATCCTCTTTTTTAATGAAAGCTTGTTGAAGAATTGTGCCCTACACCTTCATGCTTGAAAGTGTTTTTGGATTCCTTATGCGTTGATCAGCTTCTTTTGATGATTTTGGACTGTATGTGAGTTGTTTAAAATCTTGAAGGGTCTCTTGCTTGATTCCTTTCATATTTTCAGTCTTTTTCATCAAAGTAATTATGCCAAAGATAGTGAACTTGGACTCTTGGTTTGAGTTGACTTGTCAAGTGTGTTGTTTTTAGTACTTTAAGCAATTTGAAGTTCTGATCTTATAGGTTAGGTACAGAATTTTGATGCACTTTGCTTTTTTCTTAGTATAATATACTTGTTTGTAAGTAGTTTTTTCTTTTCATTTTAAAAGAGAAAATTGGAAAAACAAGTTAATTTCTTTTCAAGCATTGTAAATTTAGTGACATAGTCATATTTTTCAAAAAAAATAGTTGCATATGCATACTTGCATCTTTTGAAAAGAAAAGAAAAGAAAAAAATCCACTGATTAGATTTGCATTGTCAGTTCTTTAGTTTCTAAAAGAAAAAGAAAGAGTAAAAGAATTGTATTTTTAATTTTATTTGTGCACTTTTCATGTTATTTCCAGGCATGAGTCAGAACATCATTAGTTGCACGACCATCACCTCTTGAGTATATAACAACCTTTAAAAAGAACGCTAATTTAAATTTTATTAGTAATATTTTCAACTTTAGGGACGATCATCAACTAGCTTAGGCTAGTACTTTGGACTAGGAGTTGTCTTAAACTATCCAAAGTAGTTAAACTCAGATATAGTAGCCCATCATTAGGGAAACCCAATTTTGTAGAAGGTGAACCGGGAATCTCCACTCACACCAGAGTCAAGCACGAGGTCATGCGAGATTGAGTAGAGGAGATAGCCCTCCAATACTCAATTGAGCATATCCCAAGGTTGGTGCGCGTACGGGGACTTATCAGTACCATCAGTTTTATTGAGTTCTGGGCTTTGTTACCCTACCCGTGCGTATTAACTTGACTTACGAATATCCCCCCCAGACCCTTTCTGCAAGGTTGGTAACCTTAGTCTCCTGAATTTAGGGCTCATACACAAGTGACAGTGGAATTTCATTTCTATTGTACCTAGGACAGACATGGGAGGAAATCCCTTGCAGTGCTTTGGGAAGGCGGTTGGTGATTCAAACACTTGGCCCCAATGTATCTGTATTGTGGATGTGAGGTAACTATTCTTCATCCTTCATTGGTTTTTTATAGTTGGAGAATTAAAAAACCCACCTATACCATTTTAGACTTAGGATAAATTAATTAATCATTTATGATTAATTTCCTAAGTTTTGACTAGGTAAAATAGGCCAGTTTTGTCTTTTAGTGGACCACTTGCCATCCTAAGTCACTAGGGCGCACTTGAGAAGATTCTCGATAAGATTTCATTGGATTTTGTCTAATTTATTTCCATTTCTGGTTTAGAAGGTGCTTTCTTGATTTAGTTAGCTTTGTCCTGTTTTTTCTACTTTCTAGTGGAAAAGGTAAAGCTAGTTGACTTAGAAACTTTTGCCACTTGACCAATTCGACCTCCACATCATATATCCTCTCCTAAAGCCATCAATACATTCTATTTACCTCACTCGTGAGATTCCATACCATACTTAGCAAATTCGTGAGCCTCTAGGATGGTTTTGAAAACTGCTTTTGCCACCTAGGGGATTTTTTGTCTTTTCTAAGCCTTTTCTTTTTGCTCTTTCCAAATTGCCTCCAAGGCATTCAATTTTCTCCATGGAATATTTATTATATATTGTTATCATATTGATGAATAAAATACAGAGTGATTTCCACAATTTATCTTCTTTATTCTTCTTCTCTCATTGTCTGAAATATTCCATGTGAAATTGTCTTATGAATCTAGATCTTAGCAATTGAAAATATCACATGGTATCAGAGCTAGCTTGATTCAAAACAATTTCCAAGAGTGTTTTTTGCAGGTATTTCCATCACCAAGAGCGCATTAGTATGAATCAAAAACAAGCCAAAGCTGTGACTCTCACTCCCTTCAATTTCTTTGAATGGAAGGCGCATATGATCATCCAGCTTCGAAGCAAAGGATTGTATAGAGTCACTATGGGGCTTGAAAATGAGCTAGGGAATGTTGCATTAAAATCCAAATGGTTCAATAGGATTGATGAAGCTTGTGGTTTAATTTTTCTCTCTGTATCTCCAGATCTTCTATTCCATATTGATTCTCTATCCACTCCAAATCAAGTGTGGAGAAATCTAGAGTCTCTCTTTGGAAAACAGGACACACTCAGAGGTCATTTATTGGAGATTGAGTTGATCTCACTTAGTCCAAGTAATTTAGATTCAATTGAAGAGTTCATCTCAAAATTAAATAGCCTAGTTCCAAGTGCTTCAACTCAAGAAATGTGGCATAGATAAGAAGGATGAGCAATTAATCCTTACAATTCTGTCAAAATTGAGCTCTGAATACTCAGTATTTGTGTCTACTTTTCATACCACAAGACTTGCAGTTCCCAATTGGAAGATTCCAAGCTTGGATGAATTCATTGATTCTCTCACTAAGGAGAAGGAAAATATGGTCCAAATGATGGATATAACACCCTCCAAGGACTTTTCACTTGTTGCTCATAGAGAAAAGAGTTTCAAGAATGACAAATCCAAACAAAAGATATTGTCAGATGAAGAGGATTCTGATGGAGATTCCAAATCCAAGAAGGTGAAGAAGAAGAAGCCCAAGTGTTCTTATTTTTGAAAAGGAACTCATCCTGAGAAATATTGCTTCAAAAATAAATTTGACATCATGTCCAAGATGCTTGAAGAGCATAACATTGATGTTCCAGACTTTGCAAAGAAAGAACAAGGCAAGCTTGTTGTAGAACAAGAACGTTGTTTCAAAGCCTCTCCCAAAGGAAATCATGCTTATTCTTTGAGTACTAGAGTGAAAGATAATTCTTATGTCTCTAATTTTGATTCACATTCTGATATATCAAAATCAGAAACCTCCACCTCTTCCTTGGTACAATCTCCAGTCAGTTCATCCAAGTCTACTCTCAAAACTAGTCATTTTTTACTAGCTTATGACTTGTCTTCTGAAATATCTTTCCACCTCCATTCAAATATTTTAGATTCTAATTTTGAAGATGATATACAGTCTGATATTGAGGTCATGACACCTCCCACACCATTTTCCCAACCATTGGATGCACAAAAGACCTTACAACCCCCAAGTTCTCCAGTCAGGAAACTACATAATTCCATGTTTTCCTACACTGTGTCACTTGCCTATGTTGCTCTTATGTCTTTCATATCCTTCATTGGTTGCATAGATATGTATTTTGACATCATTGGACTAATATTCCAAACATATGTACCTGACCCCATAACTGATGGTTCAAAATTCAAGTCCTCACACTCTCCAGGCTCGCTCAGCTGTCAAGGTGACCTAGTTTCTCACACTTTTTCTACTGAAACTCTGTTCGATCATGGAGACTCCACTTCTTTATTGGTTGTTGCTCCATATGACTTAGATTCTGATATTACAGAGCTTCATGATCCCTTTTCAATATCAGAAAGGTTCTACATCAGGTTGAGAAGAAGGTTCAAGAACCAGTGCACCACATTGCAGCTACAGAAGAAATTGATCATGTTGAGTTCATTGATTTTTCTTGGGAAGGAATTTGCATAGATATTCTTTCAATCATTGATTATGTTTTCAGATATGATTATATATGTTACAACAACAAGAAAAATTTATTTGATGCTCCTCCATCATCAGAAGATGAGCTTCATGGAGCTTCTACACATGATTGTTTCCTACACAACATTGATGCACTGATGCATGATTATGACATCCACAATCTATTCATCAATTCTATTACTCGGAAGCAGCCCATTCAACGCATTCAACCCATTCAGCTCCTCCAAATGAGAAACAAGACAATACGAAGACATCCAAGCATGTCCATTTTTTGGGATGTTTGTGAGGAACCTGTAACAATTAATTGATAAAATGCACAATATATGAGATCACAGAATATTTTATTGATCGCAGGCCACTTCGAGGGGGCAACCTCCTTTGAGCAAGCTCAATACAAATAACTTCACGGTACCTTCATTGGCCTCAACACACACTTATATACTAATTCTATGCCCAATACTATGGGTCAATACCATAGGACAAATAATACTACGAGATGACTTACAAAGCATATGCGTCCAATATTATGGGTCAATACCATGGGCTAATACAAACTATGGATCAACAAATACTACGGGATGACTTACAAAGCATATGCATCCAACAACAACATACTAACAAAGTAAAGAGAAGGGTTGAGACAAGTTCCTAACTTCGCCTCTCCCTTAGAAAAAGCTTTGTCCTCAAAGCTTTAGATGTGGAAATTGATGAGGAATCTGAAGGAGTGGTTCCCCTGTAGCATCCTCGGGTTGCATTCTGTGCCACTGAATTAATACCTCTATGATAAATTGAGAGAGAAGCTGACGCCTTTTGAGTTTCAGGGAGGATTTCTTGGAAGGATGTAGACGAAGAAGAACCATATCAGCTGCGTGAAAAGTGTGCTTAGAACAGTGTTGATTGGCTTGTTGTTTCAGTCGAATTCTTGCCATGTGAAGATTGTCCTGCAGAATGAGAAGAATCTAATAGTGGTTTCGAAGAACCGAGTCAATTGCCTGAACTGGAGAACTCTTAAGGGTGTATGCAAGAAGAACTAGTGGTTCTTGTTCATAGACTGCTTCACATGGTGTCATTTTAGATGTGGTATTGTACCACCGGAGCGCTTCAGGGAAATCCATAGAAATAACTGTCCAAATCTGTGTAGGGATGGGCAAGCATTCGAGTAGTCCCGAAAGGAGTGTCATTTCACCCTTGTTGACCTAGAAAGTATCACAGTCATCCACCATCTGTTGAATTATCATTTTCAGTACCTGCCAAAAGAAGTTACATTGTTCCCGGTCATACGTTTTGAGGAACCCAGAGTGCCCTGCCGATGGAGAAGCATGGAGTTCATAGAAGAGATAGCCCTGTTGAACAGATTGCAACCAATTTGGAACAAGTAGAGAAATAGCTGTAAGAGAAACTGGGTCATCAAATGTGTGAGAAGGAGCATCTACCACCAGATTGTCGTTACCCTTCTTGTAAGTGATCACATAGGCATAACCCATGAGTTGGATAACCCATTTCAGGTGTGCGGGGGAGGAGACCTATTGTTCCAGCAAATTTTCCAAACTTTGGAGATCAGTCTTGATGCAGAAATAATTCCCTAATAGGTATGGCTGCCACTTCTGTACTGCATGCAAAATAGCCATCATTTCCTTCTGAGATGTAGATGCGGATAAATTCTTACCGGAAAGGTCTCTTGAAGGAGGCAAGCCCACTAGTTCAGCAAAGACACCTGCATATCTATCCAAGGAAGTAGTGGAGACCGTTGATGGGTGCATCTGAATGGAATGGAGCTGAGCAATGACACCATGTGAATTCTTCTTAAGGATCTTTTCCATGCGATGTGAACTGATGATGCGGAGATACCCTGGTTGTAAGCCCGTAAATTTGTGTTTTTTTCCATTTACTGAAAACTGCATCCAAAGTTCAGCAAAATCCCATAAGATGGGGCCAAGAGTATGTAACCATTGAATGCCCAAAACCACATCACATCCACCTAAGGATAAGGCAAACATGTCAGAGCGCAGGTTATAATATTCTAGAGAGATACACACATTGTGACACTTCCCCTTGAAAGGTAAGGTACCCCCATTGGTGATCATGACTTCAAAGTTGGAGCAAGGATGGACAAAAAAATCAACCTGTTTGGCGATCCGATGGTCAATGAAATTATGAGTGCTACCAGAATCAATGAGTATTGTAAGAGGGATCTTCTTGAAGTAACCCCTGACCCGCATTGTTTGGGGGGTGGTGATTCTGGCTAAAGCATGGAGAGATATCTCTGGTTGGTCGTCCTGAAACGGAGGGTCAATAGGTCGATCCTGAATGTTGAACTAATCATCTATTGTATCTGAAGCTTCTTCACCAATTTCAGAGGCAGGCGGAAAATCCACATCCAAGAGATAGAGCTTTTTCTCAACACATATATGTCCCCGAGTGAATTTCTCATCACAGTTATAACAAAGCCCTTTTTCTCGACATGCCCACATCTCTGTTTCAAACAAATGCTTGATAGGAGTTGGTCGAGGAGCTGGTGGGATGGACGGTCGCTGAGAACCCATATTTCTGAAGGGAACAAAAGTGGGTTTGGAGCATTGTTGGGTTGCAATCTTGTCTTCTGCAAACTTAGCCAACCAAAGGGCTTCCATCATTGTGTTGGGACCGAACATTTTGACCTCTGAGCGGATTTCATCCTTAATCCCATTGATAAAACAACTCCTGTAGAATTCATCAGACAATCCTTCTGTGTGATTGGCTAGTTTCTCAAACTCTGTCTGATACTCTCTGACAGTGCCAAATTGGTGAAGTTTAGTGAGTGCTCCTGTGAAGTCATCAAAAGCACTAGGACCAAATCGTTGCAAATTGAGTTGGAAAAAATATGTCCATTTTGGCTCGTCATGAACCTTGATGTACCAAAGGTACCATTGAAGAGCTTCATGTTCCAAATGAAAGGATGCAAGTGGAACTTGTTGACATAAAAAGTATTATGCAGACTGAAATATTGTTCTGCCCGATAAATCCATCCAGTCGGATCAATACCATTGAAGTGAGGAAAATCAAGCTTCGGACCACGGAAATAGCTGGAAGAAGAGAACCCATTGTCTGAAGAAGACTCTGACTGTCGTTTAATGTTCATGGCTGAATTCTCAAGATGGAGGCCAAGATATTTTTCATCCAGATCCTGGAGTTTGGTTTTGATGGCTGCAAGTTCTTCCTACATGGTTTTTGCGCCTGCGAGGGTGACAACCAGAACCGGGAGTTTTTTTTTTTGAGTGGGTAGATAAACAAAAACAGGAACTATTTTAGTAAAGGAAAATCTGGATTTGGGAAAAAAAATTGATGGGTAATTTGGGTTTGACTAGGTTTTGGACACTTTCAAAGGGACACGGAAGCAGAAAAGGGGGATTTCATAATCAGGGGGGAAAGAATGATAAAATTTGGCAGAGAGGGACAAAGAAGCAAAAATATGAAATTAACACTATGATAAGATTTGAAGGTGATTGGGTGAAAATCAAAGAAGTTATGGCAAACCCTAAAAATAGACAAATGTGGAATTTCATGCGTTAGGAAGTGGAATTTGGGATATGGTCCTCAAGAATGAAATATGTAGAATGGGATTGCATGGGTGTCAGGGAAGTTTCAAGGGAAACGGATTTAAAACAACGAAGATATGGTGGAAAAACAGATTTTTTTTTTCAGAAATGGATCTGCAACGGCGCGGAAGGGATCGACAACAGATGGATCTACAACGCCGCGAAAGGGATCGGAAACTGATGTATCTGCAACAACGCGGAAGTGATCGGAAACAGTTTTGGGCAGAGGAAATCTGTGATTTATCAGCTGAAAATAGATATGAATCCCAGGTATGCTCAGCTTCCTAACAGTTCAGGGGATTCACTCGGCCACCAATGTTGTCTGACGGATTGCGTATTGGGGCAGTACCCCTCACTCCACGGCTCAGGTAAAATTAAAAACCGCTTTGCCAAAAACGACAGCTCTTGGTTTACCTCACGGGTGGGAACTAGTTTACCTCATGAGTGGGAACTAGTCAATCAAGTAGGGGTCATTTCCTTTTTCGCCGGCAGGTCCTCTTAATGTGCCAGCTACTTCAGGATTCCTGTGGTACTCCCCACAATGAGTTTTAGGTCTTATGACCAAGTACTTCCCATAGTTAAGCGGATAGGGATTATTCCCAGATCGAAACCTGCAACAGATGTGAAAAAAAAAAATTGGCATAAATTTCACCCAACGAGCCCAAGAAAGTGCTCTGATACCATATGTGAGGAACCTGCAACAATTAATTGATAAAATGCACAATATATGAGATCACAGAATATTTTTTTGATCGCAGGCCACTTCGAGGAGGAAACCTCCTTTGAGCAAGCTCAATACAAATAACTTCACGGTACCCTCATTGGCCTCAACACACACTTATATACTAATTCTATGCCCAATACTATGGGTCAATACCATGGGACATATAATACTACGGGGTGACTTACAAAGCATATGCGTCCAATACTATGGGTCAATACCATGGGCTAATACAAACTATGGACCAAAAAATACTACGGGACGA